>JAHRHZ010000018.1:32477998-32522584 GCA_024137785.1 Ginglymostoma cirratum
GACCCTTCTTCAGAAACGTCAGCCTTCCTGCTCCTCTGATGCTGCTTGGCCTGCTGTGTTCATCCAGCTCTACACCTTGTTATCTCAGATTCTCCAGCATCTGCAGTTCCTACTATCTTTGAAAAATAAAACCTTTAATTGCGATTGTTGACACTGTCCCTATTTTCTGCACGTAATACACACACAATTAATATAATTATCACGGTTATGAAGAAATTTCTCATCACTATATTTCAAAGCGTAGATAAACAATTATACTCACTTTGGCAGTACTGAACAGAAAAACAAAAATTCACTTTTTACAGCAATGACAAGTACTCTATTACCTACAGAAGAAAAGCTGAGAAATTACTGCAGGGTGACTGATACAAAATTGCTTTTATAGATTGGAATTATATAATCAACAATTTGAAAATAATAAAATATTACTCAATTACTATGGCTTTAAGCAATTTGCTAAAGATACTGGACACTGTAAAGGCTACGGGCCCTGATAACATTCTGGCAATAGTACAAAAGACTCGTGCTCCAGAACTTTCTGTGCACCTATAGTCAAGCTGTTCCACCTCAGCCACAACACTGGCATTTACTTGGCAATGGGTAAAATGGCCCAGGTATGTCCTGTACTTAAAAAACAGGACAACGCAACCCAGTCAATTACCGCCCTACCAGTCTACTCTCCATCATCTGCAAAGTGATGAAAGGAGTTGTCAACAATGCTACCAAGCAGCACTTGCTCAACAATAACCTAACCTTAGCAAAACTGCAAACAATGGGAACCAGGGGAAATCTCTCCATTGTAAAAGATTGTGACTCAAACCAAAGGAAGATGGCTCTGGTCATTGAATATCATCGTCTCAGGACATCTCTACAGGTGTTGCTCCGGGTCGTGTCCTAGGTCCAGCTACCTTCAGCTGCTTCATCTGCTTCATCAATGACCTTCTGCCCAGCATCAAAAGCAGAGGAGATGTTTGCTAGTAATTACACAATATTCAACATTGATGATTCAGATACTGAAATACCTTATGGTATTTCATGCAAGACAACACCCAGGTTTGGGCTAATAGATGGTAAGTAATGTTCATGCCAAACAAATTCCAGTCAATGAACATCACAAACTAGAAAGAATCCAACCACCAACCCTGGAGGCTCAGTGGAATTACCAATACGGAGATCCCTACTATCATTATATCGGGGGGGTATCACCATCCACCCACCAGAAACCAAGCTCGACAAATCATATAAGAACTGTTGGTACAAGAGTAGGTCACAGTTGGGAATTCTGAAGTGAGTAATTCACCTCCTGTCTCCTTGGTGCCTGTCCACCATCTATATAACACAAGTCAGGGATGTGATGGAAACTTGCGCACGTCCACTTGCCTGGATGGGTGCAGCTCAAATAATATTCAAACAATTTGAAACCATCTGGCAAAGCAGTCTGCTAGATAAGATTCCATTCACCACTGATGCACAGCAGCAGCAGTGTGTACCATGTACAAGATATACTGCAGTAACTCAACCAGTGAGTGACTTACTCCAACGGCACTTCTCAAACCCACAACCTCTACCACCTGGAAGAACATGGACAATAGAAGCATAGGATCACAATCATCTGCAATTTTCCTTCCAAGCCACACACCAT
Source organism: Ginglymostoma cirratum (assembly GCA_024137785.1). Lineage (NCBI taxonomy): Eukaryota > Metazoa > Chordata > Chondrichthyes > Orectolobiformes > Ginglymostomatidae > Ginglymostoma > Ginglymostoma cirratum. The sequence goes on from JAHRHZ010000018.1 coordinate 32,479,641, forward strand.
TCTGACTTGGAATCATAATGCCACTCTTTCAGTTTCACTGGGTCAAAAATGTGGAACTACCTCCCTAACAGTGAGTGTCCCTACACAGTACCTAAAGAAGGCAGTCTGTCACCATCTTCAGAAGGGCAATAGCTTCTAGCTTAGCCAGCGATCCCATGAACAAATAAAACAAGCTGCAGCAAATTAACACTATATGGTAAATAAAACACCCCAAACTATTCTCATGGCAAGTGACAATATCCTGAGAAAATTTATAGGATAAAACTGAATGGGGAGAAAAATTATTTTTGCTTAAAATTAAAAAGACCATCAGCTTCAGGACAGGTTCAAACTTTTATTATAATCAGTTCATATGCCTTGAGTCTCATCAAATTGTACGACCAAATTACTAAGAATGATCAAGTAAAAAAAAATGCACATTCTGATATCTTTGATTTAAAATATTAACTCTGTTCCTCTATATAGATTCTGACTATCCTACTATTTCAATGATTTTCTGTTTCATTTCAAAATAATGCACAGCTCATCTCTTTAAATTAAAGAAAGCATTGCCACACATTTCACGATGGCAGCATCCTTTCAAAGTAAACTGTGGTCTATTATCCAGGATGTCTTAAATAAATTGGGAATTTATCCTAATGCAACATTAATAACTGGACAAGACCAATTCAACCCAAGAATGGGAGCATTACAAGCTTTTCTGTTTGAAACATCTGCCATTCTCATAATAATAAAGCTGAATGGATAATGACTAATGAGGAATTCTATGATTTTGCGCTTCAAAGCAAGAATGGAATCCAAAAGCTTTATTTTTAAGGCAACAAGGCTTGGAGAAACAAATATACTGTGACCAATAGGTGCATCTAGTCCACCGTTCCTGCATTCCAATGCTATTCTCCTCTCATATTTTTAGATTAAATTAGATGCACTGGATGTTACACTGACACTTGAAGCTGTATTGTCACACAACTTAACATGATGCTACCCTATAATTTTCTGGGGCAGAGTTTAAAGAGAGTGTGCTGGAACAATGCAGAAAATTATAACGATAAAGAATTGCTTTTTGCATTTCAAAAGAAAATGATGGATGGAATTTTCCTATTTTTTGTCAACAAGCATGTTAGGTGGCAGCTATCAAACCACTTTCCCTCACTCTGCTCCCCCATTCCCAACAACTACCCCACAGAAACTGGCCGCATGAGCTGACTGACAAATTGTGACAGGTTTCTGGGCAAACCACAGGTCTTGGCATTGGTTGGAGGGTTCTAGCAATCCGGAATGCCAGAGGCTGGCAGCTTCCAAATCCTAAAACTATCAGTTGACGCTGACTTCTTGGGGGACCCAGCAGTGAGAAGCTAAGTACTTTTTATGCTGTTTTCCCAGTGTGGAGACCATAAGGAAAGGGTGTGGAGGCAAGGGATGACTGTGTCGTCCAGTTGCCACCCCCTCGTGGGGGATTTGGAGCCCCCTACCACCTGCACCCCAGTAGGCAGGTTGCTCTGGTTTCCCAGTCCAGAAACTAGCTACCTTTCTTATCAGCCAGGGAGGCAGGTGATCAGGGATATGGTGGGTTGAGGTCATTAATAAAACACTTAAAAGGTTTTAACTGGCAGTGGGTTGAGAAAGTTACTCATGGACCTTATCAGTCAGAACTTAAATTAGCGAGGTGGTTAGCCAGGGTATGTAGTTAGGGGAGGGAGTTCAGAATATCTTTCCATGGGCAACTTGTCACATTATTCCCCTCCATTTTTAGATTTGGGAAAATTGCAATACATACACACACACACACAGATAAAATAATTTGGAACATTAAAATAATTTGGTGTAATTCATCTTTTAGTTACAATGTCTTTGGATGATGGTTCCTGAAATATACTGCTACGTCCAACAGAAAATGCACACATGTAAAAAGACCCTCAGCTGTGCCTAAACATTAAAAGGAGCTCATCTGCTCAAGAAACAATAGCTTTTAACAGTGCTTGAAAAGCCAAAGAAGTCTGATGTTAATGTTCTTCATTTTCTTTCAAAACAGAGTAACAAAAGAAATTAATCAACCACCAGTTTAGCAAGCTATCATCTGACAATAGTTTAACTATTGGTTCTCATCCTCCTAAAAAAGTGTCCATTTTCCCTGGTGCTAAATGGTATTCTCAATTGTGCTAAACATCTGCCTTTGTACAAGGCTACTCGGGACTGGCAGAAAGGGGAGAGGTAAAACGTTTCAAATTTCCTCTTTAATAAAGTGAAAACATTGAAAAACCAATGTTTGCATTTTAAAAGAGAATCTAACTCAAACTACTTGGAGGGGTCAATCCTGCAACCATTAGCACTACAGTTATTTCAATGAGGTATTCCACCTTCAGCACTCCCAGTGTGTCAGTCATACGGAACAGTCAAAGCATTGACTTACCTCCACTTGCATACTCCATGATTAAATATAGTGTTTTCTCAGTTTCAATTACTTCAAATAACTTAACTAGAAAAGAAAAAGGGAAAAGATTTGTCACAAACATCAGCAAAATAAACACTGTGGAGGTTGTGTTACTCTGCTCACTGTTAGCAGCAATATCATAACTCTTTCAAAAGGGAGAAGTTTACAATATCACTACTCAAAGAAGTCAAGGCAATTTTCTTCATTTATACATACACTTTCATAACAGTAATCCTTTCATAGTCAACTTTTTATTCTAATCAGGAAAAATATCATCTAGAGGTCTGAATGGTGCTTCCAAAACTCGTTCTCAATATTGTCCTCACGCACTGATTGAAAAATTCATTGCAACATACAACAGTCCTCCACTGAAGTGTTAGTGCTCTCCTTTCACAATGACTTAGCAATTACGACAAATGTCATTTCAGAGGGTTGGAATGCTGCTATATATTTAATTTCTGAACTTAAATATCCTCCTTTATTTGCTTACGGGCCCACTAGATCATACTTACACAACGTGTAGATACTGTATATTAACCAACCTGTACGGTCAGCTCTTTGGCTGGGGGGCGTCTTGAAGACAGACCTTACCACTGTGCCACAAAAGCATCTCCAATGTACCAGCTGCATACCAATAACAAGGATCTCCAGAATTTCCGAAAAACCACTGGCACTAGAGCTGACATATTATTTGGAAACCATCTTATTTCAATTACTCTTCTCAAATAGGTACAATACCCCATGCCAAACAACTGAACTTCCTCTCCTCCTCTCCTGAACGGTGCCAGTTCTGCAGACAGACCTGAGATTATTGTTACATAGCACCAGCAGTCCTCAAGTAGCTCACCAATTGGCTATGCTAACAGGAGATTTCAACCTAATTATCATAATTCTGACTGATCCTGGTCCTAATTATACTTGCAAATGTTCCGTTAAACAGTTAAAATGAGTTCTAATTAGCCTTAACTTGTTCATCAAAGTCATGTTGTTTCACATAGCACCAAAAGTGCAGCTATTCACATCATTTCCATTGCCATGTCCATCCAAAACTAAGAAGTGAACGTGCAGGCGAAGGTAAAGGCTCGGCAATGACACTGGTGTTAAAGATGAAACCTCTGGATAAATAAAACACCTAAACAAAGACTATCTGATCTGCAGTACTGCATTCAAGCAGATCATGTGGATAACAGTGGATACTATTAAATGCTTGTGGAAGTCCAACCTGGAAACGTAAATTAACACAAGCTAAGGTTAGGAAAATTCCAGAAAATGCATTCACGTATGTGTGTAACTTCTGCTAAAATATAAGACAAGAAAGTGCATACAGTGTCCTCATCTACAAAGATCAAAGTGGCACCCCATTGGCAACTCTTCCTACTCTAGATCACATTGAAGGGAGATTCTATTCCAAGAAACATTGTTGTATAGCAATTCAGAAATTAATCAAATATTGTTAGCAGCCAAATTTAGGTTTAACCTTAGACCACAAAAAAAGTCACTAAGGAAAGCGAAACAAATGTAGTCTTTGAGAGGCTTTCCTGGAGCCTTTTTTGAACCAAAAGAGTTGAAATTAGAAAGCTAAGAGACTTTCCTGGGAAGACATAGGATCAGCAGAGCTGAGCTCTACATTTTGTTGGGATGACAGAATCATAGAAGACCTATGGTGCAGAAGCAGGCCATTCGGTCCTTCAGGTCCACACTGACCCACGGAAGAGCATCCCACCCAGACCTATCCCCCCTATCCTCACCCAGCAACCCTGCATTTCCCATGGCCACCCCACCTAGCCTGCATATCCCTGGACAGTATGAGCAATTTAGCATGGCCAACCTGCCTTAACTACAAGTCTTTGTGACTGAGAGGGGAAACTGGAGCACCAGGAGGAAACTTGCACAGACATGGGGAGAACGTGCAAGCTCCACAGAGACAGTCACCTGAGGGTGAAGTTGAACCTTACTCCCTGGGGCTGTGAGGCAGAGGTGCTAATGACTGAGCCACCATGCCACCCTCTTATAAAATTACGATAAACAGGATAACATCACCTTTACTACATTATTGAAAATTCAACAAATTTATGCAAGGAGTTTGCACATGTAGTGCTCTCATGATGATGGGAGAAGAATGAGGCATTCCCAAAAGCACAACTAAATTACCCCTCTTCTTCCTTTGATTGCTCCAGATAGATTGAATCCTTTACCTACATATTGAAGGTAGATTAGGGTTCAGCTAGTTGGTAATATATATCTTCACTTTTTCCTATTTCTCAACATGTGTTCTCAACTTGGGTATGATAAAGATTTTAGCTGCTGATTTGTGACTTTCGATGAAAGCAAAAGGTCGTACATCACATAGCAAATTACTCTGCTTCAGTTGGATTCCCACTGGGCAGAACAAAATAATTATTTGTAAACTAAATAGTTTATTTCCACCTATCATAAAAACAACTTATAAAGCTTTTAGCATAATACAGACTCCCAGGATGCCTCACAGGGTCCTTACAGAACAAAGAATGAAACCAAGCTATATATGGAGATCTTCATGACAAAATGGTTGGTCAGGGAAGTAGTTTTAACGAGTATCTTAAAAGAGAAAAAAAGAGAGCGAGGTGTACAGGTGCAAACAGTGAATATTTTGGAGCTTAGACAACTAAAGACACAGCCACCAGTGTTGCAGGCATTAAAGCTGGGGGTGCAGCAGAGGCCAGAATGACAAGTGCGGAACTATCTTGGAGGCCTTTGGGCAAGAGGTGATTTCAGAGATAGCAAGGGTTGAGGCCTTTTCCAGGAACCAACGTAGGTCAGCAAGCACAAAAGGAGATAGTGAAATGAGACAGTGTGACTTGAAAACCAAGAAAACTGCAAAAAAAAAAACTAAGGTCTTAGGAATAATCTCTAATCATTCCTCTCAATGAAATCAACATTTAGTAAAGAACGTGTGAAAGTGCCCAGGATATTCATAAAAATTATTATGCTAAATTCCAGCATATTTGGGGAGAAGATGCAACATCCAATGAAATGGGGCTTTACTGCTATCAGCTTCCCAATACAATAACACAAGTACACTTTTTTTTCCAGAAAATGGGTTTGATTTCTTACAAACCTAAGCCCAAGAGGGAGAAGCTTTGGTGCTTTTTTAAAAAATATGGCAGTATCCAAGAGCTGTACACAAAGAAGCACACAGTGCTAATAGAACAGATTTAAAAAAATCAAAAAGAATTAAGAATTTAGCCTTTAAAACATATTTGAAATAAATCAAGAGCAACAGCTCCTATGAGCGAATTACGTCAAAGGCAGATACATCACACATGACTCTATGAAGATTTGTCATTTTTATTTACAACCTACCCCGCCAAAAACCAAACACTGCATAAAATTGACTACGTAAATTATAATGTTAGGGATGCAAGCTAATTAGATGTGGATCATAAAAACCGAAAGAACTGCAGGTACTGCAAGTAAAAAAAAAAACAGAAACAGAATTGAATTCTAAAGAAGGGTTACTGGACCCAAAACATTGGCACTGATTTCTTTCCACAGATGCTGCCAGACCTGCTGAGTTTTTCCAGCAATTTCTGTAGATATAGATCATCTTCAGTGATCCTTTTTACATCAGCCATTCTATGATACTTCACTGAGAAATACATCAAGATTTGAGGGGATACTGTTTTGTGTTCATTGTGATTATACCACTTAGAAAGAGCTACAGAAAGTTGCTTCTAAAGGGTGAGTGAAGAATCAAGTGAAATATTATCAAGCTTTTCAGAAGAGGAAGATCATACGCTCAATCTGTGGTCTACAATGATTTAGCTGATTTTAGTCAAGATGCTGATCATTGCCCTTTGCACAGCCTGACTAAAAAGGGCTTAAAGAGACAAAATTCAACTGCTCCTGATCACTGTTCAGCTGGTCAAGATGCATTTCAGACTTCAGTGAAGGTCAAAATGTCTTGGCTGTTTTGCTCCTGCAAGAGTCAAATTTGATACCGACCCTCACTGCCCATGCTCACAAATCTACAGAACAGTTTCTTTACAAAACACCATCATCAAGAAAGATAAAAATTACAAAGAGAGCTAAATATTAAAAGCCTACAGCAAAAATTAAATGCAGTCAAGACAGCACCCGTTTTAACAGAGTTACTTATTGTCAACAGGAAGTTCGGAAGATAAACAAAACATGTTCATGAAAGATGGTATTGAAAATACATTTTAAAGTGATCACGATTCAAAGTTAATCTGTACTTAATACACACTTAGTTGAGTTAAAATACAATCTTACCTATATTGGGATGATTCAAAATCTTCATAATCCTTACTTCGCGAAAGAGCTGTTAAAATTAAAAACGAATGTTTACTTATATGTTTTCAAACTCACATATTGATCTGTATTTTAACATGGTACAGATAGGATTGAGATCGCTGTTAAAATTAGTATAGAACAAGAGGTTTCAGTGCGAGCACACAACTCTTATGCCATTAGCAATTTGGTTAGAATTCAGCCCAGGGTTGGACGTTACCTTATTTTCCTAGGTAGAAGCACCTACTGAAGCCGCTTTCAAATCAAAATGCAGCAGTTTCAATTGTACATCGATGCACAAAGCTTTACTATAACATTTATTAAAGCCAAGAAATTGCACACCCTGAAGGCAACGTGGGAATTCAGTGCCGAGAGGTTCAGGCATTTTTTTGCTTGTTTTTTTTGGCTCATAGTGTGAGAGGTTCTTTTTTCCAAACAGGATAAACTGAAGTCCAATATCAAAGGCCCAGCACAGGAGAGTGACATTACAGGTAAAGCTTAAGGTCATTGGTTGGTGACAGCTACTAATTTGACTATTTTCAGTTACTTTCAGTTTGAAGGTAAATAGGGGAGATGATATTTACAGGTTACTCAAAGACCAGTGGGAAATTATGAAAAATCAAATTAAGAATTAAGTAATTAAAATAGTGATGCTAGGCCAGGTGATGTGTTGTATCAGCATGATGTGGGAGCTGGTGGACCGCATTGTGGTTCATAGAGACCACATCTGAAGCATGTGTTGGTTGCTTGAAGAACTCTGGCTCAGGGTTGATGAGCTAAAGTCTGAGTCTCGAACATGGTGACACATCAGGGAGGGGAAAGAATTGCTTGGATGCAATATTTTAGGACACAGTCACACTCCATGGATTAACTGCCTCAAATTCAGTCAGTGGTCTGGGGCAGGAATGTTTGACTATGTACGAGGAAGGCAGATGGATCCAGGAGGTAGTACTGAAGCAGCCTCAGTGCTTGAGGTTGTCTAACAGGTTTGAGGTTCTTGCTGTGTGGGGGGATGGGAATGGAGACCATTAGGGAGGATAAACAAACTGACCAGTCCCATGGTATTGGTAGCTATTCAAGACGGCAGAGAAAAGAGCAACACAGTTGTGATCAGGGACATAGACACTGCTCCCTGAGGCCAAGATCGAGAGTCCTGAAGGCTGTGTTGCCTGTCTGGTGCCTGAGCACAGGATCTCTCATCCGGGCTGCAGACGAACTTGGAGTGGGAGGGGAAAGATCCAGTTGTCATGGTCCAGGTAGGTACCAACAATATAGGAGAAAGAGAAAAGAGGTTCTGCTGGTGGAATGTGAGCAGCTAGGGACTAAATTAAAAAGTGGAACCAAAAAAGGCAATATTCTTTGGATTACTACCTGAGCCATGAGCAAATTAGCACAGGATCAACAAGATTAAAGAGATAAACATGTGATACAGATTTGGAAGTCGGACAATCTGTGTGGGTAGAGTTGAAGAACCGTGAATAAAAAAAATGACCCTGATCTGAAATAGTACAGGCCTCCTCGCAGTAGTCAGATGTGGCAAAAGAATAAATCAGGGCTTAAAAAAAAGTATGTAAGAAAGGCATTAGTACAATAATCACTGGGGACTTAAATATGCAGGTGGACTGGGAAGAAATCAGAAAAGGAATTCGAGAGATGCCTACGAGATGGTTTTTGGAGCAGCTTGTGGTACAGCCCAATAGGGAACATGCAATTCTGGATTTGGTGATGTGTACTGAGGCAGACTTGATTAGGGAGCTTAAGGTGTACGAACCCTTAGGGGGCCATGACCATAGAATTCACCCTGCAGTTTGAAAGGGAGAAGGTGGAATCAGATGTTAGGGTGTTACAACTAAGAAAAGGTAGCTACAATGACATGAGGGAGGAGCTGGCCACAGATGATTGGAAGGGAAGCCTAGCAGGAAAGGTAGTGGAGCAGTAATGGCAGGAATTACTGGAGGTACTTGAGGATGCTCTGCAGAAATTCATCCGAACATACTAAGAGGAAGAGGCAACCATGGCCGATGAGGACAGTCAGGGACTGCATAAAAGCAAAAAGAAAATGCATACAATGTAGTGAAAATTAGTGGGAAGCCTTTAAAAACCAGCAGGGGATATGTAAAACAGCAATTGTGGGGGGGGGGGGGGGAAAGGGGAGAAGATGAAATATGAGGGTAAGCTAGCTGATAATATAAAAGAAAATTGCAAGAGTTTTTTTTAGATATTTAAATGGTAGGAGAGAGGGGCAAGAGTGAACATTGGACGGCTGCAAAATGAGGCTAGAGAATTAGTAGTGAGGAACAAAGAAATGGTGGAGTAACTGACAAAGGTACTTTGCATCTGTTTTCACAGTGGAAGACATCAGCAACACTGTTTAACAACTTCAAGAGAGTTGGGGGGTGGGAAGCAGTGGTGAGGAGAGGGTGAGTGTCATGGCCATCAAGGAGGTGGTGGTATGGAGGAAGCTGAAAGGTCTGAAGGTGGATAAATCACCCAGACGAGATGGACTGCACCCCAGAGTTCTGAAGTAGACAACTGAGGAGATTGTAGGAGGTATTAGTGGTGATCTTTCGAGAATCACTGGTGTCAGAGAGGATCCCAGGGGACTGGAAAATGGCTAATGTATACCCTTATTTAAAGCAGGGAGGGCAGAAGACAAGAAATTATAGGCCGGTTGGCATGATGTCAATCGTTAGTAAGATTTTAGAGCCCATTATGAAGGATGAGATTGAGGAGTACTTGGAAATGCACGGTAAAGTATGGCTAAGACAGCACAACTTTGTCAAGAGCAGGTCATGCCTGACAGACCTGTTAGAATTGTGTGAGGAGGTAACAAGCAAGTTAGACAAAAGGACAGCCGGATGATATGGTCCACTTGGATTTCCAGAAGATCTCTGACAAGGTGCTGCACAGGAGGCTGCTAAATAAGATGACAGCCCATAGTGTTGGGGGCGTAGTGCTGGCATGGATAGAGGATTGACTGTGGGGGAAAAGTGGTCTTTACTCAGGACAGCTACCAGAATAAAGTGGAGTTCCGCAAGGGTCCATGTTGGGATCACAACTATTCACGTCATCCATTAGTGACCTGGATGAAGGAAGTGACAGCATTGTTGCTAAGTTTGCAGATAGCACAAATATAGGTAGAGGGACAGGTGGTGTTGAGGAAGCAGGGAGGCTACAGAAGGACTTGGATAGGCCAGGAAAGTGGGGAAAGAAGTGGCAGATGGAATACAATGTGAGAAATTGAGAGGCTATGCACTTCGGTAGGAAGAGTACAGGCACAGACTATTTTCTAAATGGGAAAAGGCTTTAGACATCTGAAGCACAAAGGGGCTTAGGACTCCTAGTTCAGCATTCTCTTAAGATCAACATGCAGGTTCAGTTTGCAGTTAGGAAGGCAAATGCAACGTTAGCATTCATTTCAAGAGAGTTAGAATACAAGAGCACAGACGGACTGCTGAGGTTGTATAAGGTACTGGGCAGACTGCATTTGGAATATTGTGAGCAGTTTTGGCCCTCCTGTCTAAGGATGGATGTGCTGGCATTGGAGACGGTTCACTGGAGGTTCACAAGAATGATCCTGGGGATGAAGGGTTTGTCATATGAGGAGCAATTAAGGATTCTGGTTCTGTATTCAATGGAGTTTAGGAGTGAGAGTGGGTATCTCATTGAAATCGACAGGATACTGAGAGGCCTGGGCAGAGTGGACATTGAGAAAATGTTTCCACCACTAGGACAGCCTAGGACATGAGAGCATAACCTCACTATGAAGGGTCGACCCTTCAGAACTGAGATGAGGAGGAATTTCTTCAGCCAGAGGGTGGGAAGCTGTGGAACCCATTGCTGTAGAGGGCTGTAGAGGCAAAATCATTGAGTATTTTAGACAGACAGAGGTAGGTTCTTGATTGATATGGGGACCAAGAGTTACAGGGAGGTGGCACGAGAATAGGGTTGAGAAACATATCACCTGTGGTCAAATTGCAGAGCAGACCCTATAGGCTGAATGGCCTAATTCTCCTTCCATATCTTATGGTCTTATATGCCAAAAGAAAATTGGTAAACATACACTCAACACCATTGTTGATATGGGAGCCAAGGGCGAACATCCTTCCTGTCAGAATTCTCAACAATATGTACCTGGTTAATTGTAGGTCAATCACATGTCCTACAATAACAAAACTGACTGCGTGTAATTGGACACCCCTCCCTGCATTGGTACCTTTATGATGAACTTCGATAGAGCAATTCTGCATAGAAACAGGAAGAATTCTACCTGGTGAATACAAAATCAGCAAAAGCTGCACTACCAGTGTATACAAAACTTGACACTGTAACCATTCATGAATCACCAACCTATCAACTGCAGCAGAATTATTCCAGAACTTAACAAATATACCCAGTTGTGAGGCCGCAGGAAACTGCAGAAGTGATGCTGTACTGCAATTTAGAGAAGATGCAACTCATTCAATGGAGACTCCCAGAAAGTGTGACGTTCTCATGAGTTTAAAAACAAGCTGGGCGATATGGAAATATAACAGTCCATCTGTGCATAATGGTCCAGTTATACTATATGTGCTACAGAAAAGAAAAAGCTGGCACAATCAGGGTATGTTTGAACCCAAGACATCTCAATCTTTCTCTAAAGGTATGCCCACATAATATTCCAGCTTTTGAACGACTAAATCCTAAATTCACAAAAGGTAAACGATTTCCCAAGCTGATTGCAAAGCACGGATATTTGTCAGCTCACTTTCCAAATGAATCTCAAGAAATCACTACTTGCAGAACACCTTTTGGAAGGTCTTGCTTTTGGTCGATCAGTCAGTCAGGATCCGTTCCAGCAGCATGTGAACAGTATGACAGAAGGCATTCCTGGGTAATGGCACCTTGGTGACAGGAAAAACCACAACAAAAGCTATGCTCACTGTTGGCAGCAGCTCATCGAGAAGGACAAGTCCTTAACAGCAGGTGGCAGCAGGTCAGTGCACCTATCCTCATTTTATTTGTTCTAATTATGGCATCCGTCCCAACCCAGGCAAAGTCAAAGATGTACAGAACATACCTACTTCCAAAGACAAAGATGATCTACTGAGACATTTCAGACTTTTTAAAAGAAAGCATTCTAGCATACTTCTAAACTCCATTGAATACAGACCCAGAATCGTCAACCGCTCCTCATCTAGCTTTCCACCAAAGCATCAATACCCAGATACGGCCCACCTGGACAGGTCTTTCTAAATAAATGCAGTTGTCACTGGAACCAGTTCAGAAGCAGTTCTTTCAGGAGAAGTTGAGAAGAAGTCTCCCACAAGCTTCTCAGAAGAATGACCTCATCCATTTTGTCACACTCACACTAGACTTTCAAAAGGGTTTCTCCGAAAAGACAGAAAAGGAGGAGTTGACTGGCTTCTCTATTAACAGGCTATATCCCAGCCGCTTTTTCCAAACAATATCCAAAACAAAAACAAACTTCTGACAGCCATAAACCCAGGTAAATGACTTTTCTGACAACAAGTCCAAGCAGTTCCATAGTCTACAATGCTCCAGATGTTGACCTACTTAATTGCCTTTTCCAGTAAGTGATTTTTTCTTACATGAAGAGTAAAGTTCATTTCTCCAGAAGTGAACTGACTTTCTAAAAATCCACTCCTGAAGCAGAGTGGAACCTGAACCCAGGCCTTTAGGCCCATAGGTAGGGACACTACCACGGTACCATCAGAGTCCTCCAAAAGTTATGCCATCACAAAACACGGAGGATTGTCAAACCTCTTGTACTTTACACAGGCTCCTGAACCCTTAATACAATCTTTTCAATTCTTGTTTCTGTATAAATCGTTCTCAACTACCTAATGCTTATGTATTTTCACTCTTAGTGCATGTCACTTTATCTTGGAAAGTAAGAGAGGATTCGCCTTTCCGCTGTAAGAACTGAGGACGCTAATTAGTCAAGAACCAGGAATGACATTGCATGACCAGCAACACAGTAGACTCGGGGATGTGTATATTGCTCCCTAACTGCAAGTTATCAGTCAATTTGTTAAGTAAACTTGTTTACTTACCAGCCCCAGTACAAGAGTGATAATTCCATGTTAAGAGAAACAACATAAGAATATAGCAGTTGTCTCTTGTGCTTTGTGCCCCTCTTCTTCCAGGGAGACATTGTGTTATTAAAGTGTGGTCAAAGGATCTCTGTCAAATTGAAGTCCATTTTGTAGATGGCATGTGTCGCTGGCATTATGCAGTGGCAGACGGTGTATTGGCGGACCGAGTAGCAACTTCACAACAGCAATTGGGGATGTACTACAAATACTGGCCTTTGCAGTACTGCTCACATCCTACAACATTGATCTTTTATAAGCCAAACGCACCAGCACTTGGGAAGATTGTTGGAACTTGTGTTCAGAAAAAGAACAATCAAAAAAGAAAAATTTATTCAGTGAAAAGCTCCAGTAATTTTATCAAATAAGTCGGTAGATATGGAGCTCAACTGGCTTAAAAATCAACACGATTCTTTTCATTTTAGAAAAATGAGGATAAAATTCCATACTGCAAGATCATGCAAAAAATAAAATCCAACGTTGAATAAAGGTATCCAGTATGGAAAACAAATCATTGCTCTGGGGCAAAACTGTACTTGGAAGATTTGTAAATTGCATCTGGAGGGGCAAGATTTCTTGATGGATTGCTCTTTTCTACTATTTTGTTCACTGAGAATTTTGAATTTTCTGTGTATATCAGTTGTGGATTATTTCTGAAAACATATTTATAAAATTAAAACAAACAGTCATCATTTTTCAAAGTAGAAGCTGAACTGAAAATTAAATATCTGCAGAACTGAAAGTTCCATGAAAGGTGAAGTAGTGTTAGAAATTATTTACAATACTTTTCTGGTTACTTGACTGATATCACTGTTGGGGCTAGAATATTCACATTTTTGATGATTTCAATATATTTTAAATGGAGAAAACAACGTTCCCCATCATAATCGATAGTGTTGTGCTGGAGGAACACAGCATGTCACAGCATCAGAGGAACAGGGACGTCAACATTTCGGGTTGGGACCCTTCATCAGCATTGGCGAGGGTGAAGGGAGCTCAGAAACAAAATGGGGGAGGGGGGGTGCTTGGGGGAAGGTAGGTGGGGTGGTGATAGGTGGATGCAGATATGGGGTTGTGGCGATTGGCCAATGGGAAGGTGGGGCAGATAGGTGAGAAAGAAGATGGACAGGTTGTGTCAGGCTAAGGATTCGGGGATGAGAGGGAGGGCTGGACATGGGATGAGGCCGGGGGCGGGGAGATTTTGAAGCTAGTTGGTACAATTTACCATCCTGATGGCCTGGCACTACCACTTTTTGCCTCGAGAGAGTGACTGTCATTGACATCAAAGCAGCATCAAATCAGGGGAAGTGGGGAGAAGAGAAAGGTTTCGATTTGAGAACTACACCTTTTCTTGGTGGCGGTTGTGGGAGTTCAGGTGCAGAATTTCTGAAACGCTCCTTAGCGCCTCCTTGCATTTTTCCCAATGCCCTGGCACTTTTGGTAGTTGATTTCAGTCTCTTTTTGGCAAATCACATGAGAGCTTCATAAAATTAGCCATTTCCCAATTTAAAAATTTCATTCTTGGTCTGCCTTTGTCATTTAAAATCTAACTGAATGATGATCACAGCCACTGAAATGTTCTAGCACAGACACCTTTTTCAGCTGCTCAGACCAATTCCCTTTGTTTTGTTAAGTTTAATGATATATACTGGCTAAAATAGTTCTCCTGAACACATTTGAAGAATTCTGCATGCTGTAATCTATTCATTTTACATTTATTCCTGTTAATATTATTACAGGTAAAAAATATCCTTTTGTATCTGCATTTCTCTACAATCTACCTACATTTATTCAAGTATCTCCTCCTGATGTTTTTGGTGACTTTACTGTACTCCTAAAACCATGATTCCCCATTGTTTTTCAGTTCAACTCATAGCATCTTATTTTGTGCCCTTTTTAGCCTACTGTCTTTCCTCAGATGCAATTGTTTCTTTGGCAAATATTGTCAATTTGTTTCCTTTAAACCCCTTGCACTATCCCACTTGAAAATCCTCCAACCTGAAATACTGCGCTGATCTCGTTGTCCTTCATGTTTCTGTATTAACCAAGCCGTCATGCTTCGAAAAGCATATCTGTGTCTTCGGCTCACCTGTCACGTTTATTTGACTCCCTGTGGTGAATCACTGAACAATTCCTTTGCTGTTAATAGCAGTTACTTCCTTGTCCTTTATTAACCTTTTTACTAGCTTATCATTTTTAAGCTTTGCTCTTCTTCCTTCTGAACCTACACTTCCTGCCAAACTAATTCAAAAGGTTTCAGTTCTTGGAATAATCCAAAGATTAGCACATTTAAGGTTCTATATTTTAAAAAAAACTTTGTTCCTCACTCTCAAACCTGGTGTATGGTCTCATCCCTCTATATTCATATGTCATCTGCAGTAATGAGCACTATGACCTCTGGCAGATTACCCTACCTATTATTGATTAATTCAACAAATTATAACGGGAAGGATAGCAAGTTGGAACTCAACAAATGGATATTAACAATACCAGTCAATTCCCTATACATCTAAATGAGTTCCATTCAGAACTCACCTTTGAAATGAAGCAGACGTTGAGCTCTCTTCCCTTGGCATGCTAATTGAGAATACTGTCAAAGCTTTCTCTGTTACTGTCTATCGCAAGCCTACATCCACTGGACAATATACATGATAATATTCCTCCAATTCTATGCGTTACACAATTGGCTTCATCTACAACCTTGTAAACTGGATACAAGCTATTTGCACACTGTGCAAGCTTAATGCTGAAACAGGCTAATAGCTATACAACATCTAAAACAGTACCTCAAAGCCATCCAGTAAGTAATGGCCACCCTGATCAGATTATTTCTTGTACGTCATGCAAACTCAAGAACAGATCTAAGGCTGCCAGTTTCTGAGCCCGTACTGTGCCCAATCTACCGCAGATTAAAAGGAAGGCATCTCAAATTTGAGCAACAGGTGACTGCATGCAGTAGCAACATAAGTAGTGATCGCCCCTTGCAGGATGCTATAATTAACATCGAGTCAAAATGACATTCTGGCAATCACACAGTTCAGTAACGTGTACATGAATTTCAGCGTGTGAGTGATATAGGTATGTAAGGTATACATCCCAAACACTGACAGCTTGTATCAAACAACGCGCATCTACAGCTGATTGCAACAGGAAAAGGTACTAACTGCAGCCAAACAGCTAATGCTGGCAAAATTCTAAACAGTGTTTAACATTAGATGCAATTCATGATTAGACTGATTTCCCAGTATTTTGCTAAATAAATCCGAAAGGACTAAAAATTACACTGACAACCTATCGAAAGTCATCAATCACGCTCGGAGTGTTGCACACCTGTGCATACCAGAAGCTACATGTGTTAGTACACAGGACCGTCTTCCTTGCGAACATAAAGAACATGCACACAAAATGTGTCTGTTTCAATTTAGCAAAAAAAAAAAAGCAGCTAAGCTCTGGTCCTTTCCTCAGGGCAATAACTTGACCAGTCAGAATCAAATGCCTGCTTTAAAAGTTGAACAAAACCTAGTAGTTAGCTGTTAGTCATCATCTAACTTCTTCATTTTCAATGACAGTACCCATAAGAGAGTCCACTTCACAACCACTCTGCACAATCTTCTCAGAATATTAAAGATGCTATTCCCCTTTAACTGCATTTTCTTGTGAGTTGCCCCGATGAATGCAAGATGAAAAGCTTTGACAAAATGTACACTTTCTCAGCAATACTCAACTACTGTACTATCAAGAGACTACTTGAATACCGGATAACTTCCAGAAAATGTTATCAATAGGACTTAAGGCAGATTAAAAATAAATGCCTAATTTATATAAAAATAGGAAGATTTTTATTTTCCTGGACTTGAAATAAATCTAACTGGATCCTGCCCTTTTTCCCTCTGTCGCATTCATCAACAGCTTATTCTAGATTGCAGAGGTCAGTATACTTGTCAAATCCCACTCAACTTGACAAAAGACTCCTTCATGTTTGTTTTTGTAAATTTCATGTGTTTAACTCTGGAGAAAAAAAAATGTACTTCTGAATGTTTGCCCATGTCAGCAATTAGTCACTTTGATCCAACAGTTTACTTCTCACTTGGTTCTGAAGCTGACAAGTGTAGCAATGCATATTTGCTCACCTCTAGCTTCCTACCTAAATCCCACAATGCATGGGGACACATCTCAATTTCTAATAGCATCTAAGGATATGCTCAGCTAGAGAAAGTTTAGTCAAAAGTTTTGAACAAAATTACCGATTGGTCTCTTGCGATTTGTAATAGCTCAGGTCCATATAGAACAAAAGCTTGCCAACATTCACCACCTGCTGCATCTGGAAGATTAGATGCGAATGTGTCACTACCATATTAAATGGGATCAATATAGAGCAGGTCAAGCAACTCACTGGACATTGCAACTGCTATTAGCCCAGACAATATCCCAGCAACAGTACAAAGGACAAGAGCTCCAGAACTAATGCTGGCCCTAGTCAGCCTATTCTTGTACAGCTACAACACTGTCAGCTACCCGACCATGTGGGAAATTGCTGAAGTACACCCTGTTCAGCAAAAAGCAGGATAAATCAAACCTGGCTAATTACCATCCTATCAGCAAAGTAATAGAAGGTGTCATTGACACTGCTATCAAGCAACACTTGCACGGTAATGACCTGCTCACTGATGTTCAATTTGGATTTCACCAGGGCCACTCAGTTCCTGAATGCGTTAAAGCCTTGGTCGATCCATGGTCAAAAGATCCGAATTCAAGAGGGAGCTGACAGTCACTGCCCTTGACATTAAGGTTACAATTGTCAAAGTGTGTTATTAAAGACCACTACCAAAGTCAAAGTCACAAGGAATCAGGGGAAATCTGGAGTCACATCTGACACAAAGACAGATGGTTGTGATTGTTGAACAATCACCTTACGCTCAGATCATCACTGCGAGAGCTCCTGACCTTTTTTAGTCTTCTTTCAACAACCCGTTGAGGGATGTTATTAGACAGTTGGGAGCAGGTGGGATGTGAACCCAGGCTTCCTGGCCCAGAGGTAGGGACAGGTCCTCATAATTAATTTTTAAAACCAACCTATTCAAATATGTTACAACAAGTGTCTGAGGCAGGTGGGATTTGAACTGAGATCTCTGGTACAAAAGCAGAGACACCACCATAAAAAATAGCAACAAAGGTAAGGTGTTCAGTCCTTTGAGTCTGCTCCACCATTCAATCGGATCATCGCTGATCTGACACACCTCATGTCCACCTTCCTGCCCTTTCCCCATTCCCACATAACCTCTACTGATCAAGAATCTACGTATCTATCTCAGACTTAAATATACACAAGGACTCTGCTTCCACCTCTTTCTGTGGCAAGGAGTTCCAAGGATTCTCCACCCTCTGTGAGGAGAAATTCCTCCTTATTTTAGTCTTCAATTAGCATCCTCTTATTCTGAGATTATGCCCTCTGATCCTAGACTCTCGCATGAGAGGAACATCTACCGTATTATACCCCTTAAGAATCCTACATGTTTCAACGAGATCGTTTTTCATTCTTCTAAACACAGGAAGTAGAGCCCCAAACCATTCATCCTTTGCTCACAAGACAGTCCCTCCATACCGGGGATCATCCTAGTGAACCTCCTCAGAATTGCTACCAACGAAATAATCTCTTTCTTTTAATAAGGGTCAAAAACTGCTCGCTGTACACCCGATCTCGCCAGCACCTTATACAGTTGTAGTAAGACTTGCCAACTCTCCTACTCCAATCTCCTTGAAGTTCCATTACCTTTTCTGATTACCTGCTGCACCTGTGTACTAGTTTTCTGTGTCTCATGTACAAGGCTCCAACGCCCCCAAGTTACTTTATGTTGCAGCTGTCTGCAGTTTTTCTCCTTTTAAATAATACTGTGTTCTTTGAACAACTCACACTTTCCCATATTATACTCCATTTGCCAGGTTTCTGCCCCCACTCCCTTAACTGCTCAGCATCTCTCTGCAAACTGTTTCTATCTTACTCGCAACTTAGCTTTTGACCTATTTTTGAACCGTCTGCAAATTGGATTACAGAACATTCACTTCCTTCCTCCTAGTTATTAATATATCTTGCAAACAGTTGTGGTTCCAGCACTGATCCCTGTGGAACCCCGACAGGTCACAGTTTGCAAACCTGAAAAAGAACCCTTTATCCCCTCTCACTGTTTCTTATTCAAGAGCCAATTCTACTACATCCAACACATGGATGCCTATCTTATGACTTTACCTTTTGTGAGGTACTTGGTCAAATGCCTTCTGGAAGTCCAAATACTTCTCTCTCTCTCCACCGTATTTGAGGCTTCGTCAAAAATCTTGAATAAATTGGTCAAATTCAATTTCCCTTTCATGAAGCCATGCTGGCTCTGCTTGATTAGACTATGATTTTCAAAATGTGCTGCTATTCTTTCCTTAATAATTGATTCCAATATTGTTCCAACAATTGACGTTTGGCTAATCGGCCTAGTTACCAGCTTTTTGTCTCCCTCTCTTACTAAATAGGGCCGTCACACTGGCAGTTTTCTAACTGGCTGGTACTTCTCCAGATTCCAAGGATTTTTAGAAACCGTAAGTATGCATCCACTACCTCTGTAGTTACTTCTTTTTGGATCCTAGGACGAAAATCATAAGGGCTGGGGGACTTATGTGCCTTTGGCCCCATTAGTTTGCTTAATACTACCACTGTGCCACAAGCACCCAGCTCCTCGGGGTTGTGTCTCAGGTATAATCATTATCAACTGCTTCATCAATTACCCTTCTTCCATCGTAAAGGTGCAAATGGGGGTGCTCACAGATGACTGTGCAACGTTCAGCATCATTTTTGACTCCTCTAAGGGATACTGAAACAGCCCACGCCAATGTGCAGCCAGTCCCAGGCAACATTCTGGCTTAGGCTGACAACTGGTAGCTAACTTTTGTGTCACACAAGTGCCAAGAAATGGTCATCTCTGAAAAGACTGAATTTAACCCTCTTCCATTGCAATTCAATGACTCAAATCATAGTGAATCTTCCATTAAACATCCTAGGAGTTACCACTGACCAAAAATTGAAATAGACCAGCCATACAAATACAGTGGCTACAAAAGCAGGTCAGAAGCCTGGCATTCTAGAACAAATAACTCATCTTTTGACTCATTGTGTCTGTCAGGACATATGCCGGGGTGTGATGGAATATTCTCTACTTGTCTGGATGTGTGCAACTCCAACACTACTCCAACACCATCCAACACAAACCAGTCCACTTGATGAGAACCCCATTCACCAGATTAAGCATTAAACATCACCTATGCTGTGGCAGTGTGTACCATCGA
The DNA here is from genome assembly GCA_024137785.1 of Ginglymostoma cirratum. Taxonomy (NCBI): domain Eukaryota; kingdom Metazoa; phylum Chordata; class Chondrichthyes; order Orectolobiformes; family Ginglymostomatidae; genus Ginglymostoma; species Ginglymostoma cirratum. The sequence goes on from JAHRHZ010000018.1 coordinate 32,499,783, forward strand.
CAAGATGCCTGCAGCAGCTCACCTGGCCTCCCTGAACAGCACCTTCCAAACCCAGAACATATAGCACCTAGGAAGTCAAGGAGAGCAGATACATGGAAATGCCTCCATGAGTTAGCTTCCCTCTGAATCACACACTTCTGTCCTGGAATCACACTGCCAGTCCTACACTGTTATGGAATCAAGTTCTGAAAGTCATTTTCTAAAAGCACGGTCTAACTACACCAAATGGGACAAGCAGTTCAAGGTGGCAGCTTGCAACCACTGTCTCGAGGGAAATTAGGGATAAGCAACAAGTCCAGTCCTTGCCAACAAGGTTCACATCCCATGAAAGAATAAACAATAAATAAAGTTAAAGCTTTCTTGGGTTGGGATGGGAGATTGGAGCTGGGGGATGAATGCAACAGCAAAGACCAAATCCATGTAATAAGCAACGCCTCAGAACTTTGTCTGTAAAATTAAATAAAAATATTTTCATAAACTGGTAAAAACTATCATAACCATATATTTCACACTTCCATTACATTCGCACCTCCCAAAAATATGTTCTAATGTACCTTGGCCTCAAATATGCATTCTTGGAATTGGGAACTTGGAGTCAGGGATTGAACCCAGTAATGATATTGCTCACACAATGACTTTTCACCTCTTCAATCGACTTTCAAATCCAGCACAAAATTACTGGCATGAAGATTGCCCCTATCTGTTGGTGGTACATTTAAAAGTTTGGCAATCGCTATCCAAATGTTCAGAGACATGGGCCAACAGTACAAAACTCACATTTGCTGACAGTTTCATTCAGCCTTCACAGGAAGGCTGGAGGGTGAAACGGAAATGTGTCACACAAACAGTTGATCTTTGGAGTTCAAGGCAAGAAAGTACTGGGTCATATTCATGGGTGATTTATTTTGACCTAAGTGTACAAGAACCAATAGCAGGATGTTGATAATTGATGCTTAAAATACAAATTTTCTGTTTTCCCAGCACCAACACCCCTCAAGTTTGTTGAGCACCAACTCCACTATGGTAACTATGGCTATTTATTTTAGGGGTGTGAAGATTCTTGGCAAAATTCATTTCCTATTGGAGGTTGGAAAAGCTGTGGGGTGAGTTAGGTCTACATGAGATAAGATTAGAGGTCAGATTTTCTGAAGGGTACTGTTAGATCGTTTTATTCTACAGGTGCAGTGGGTTTATTGTGTTTCCTGCTCAGTGGGGGCTGTTAGACCCCTTTTCTCGGGAGGGGCAGGAATGAGATCAATGGTTTAATTCTGAATTGGTGCCGAGGACAATTCAGACTTCCTTCTCTTCACTGGGGACAGGTCAATTTTCTTGAAGACGTAGCACTCTGATTTGACTTTGTTAATGTGGAAAAAGACATGAGCTTACTTTAATGGCATTGTCTAATCCCAGGCAGAATTGCATGGTGCCCAAGGCTTGCCTGTGGTGATGTACAATGGAATTTTGACTTAAGTTCTTGTTAATAATTCATTAGGATGAAAGAATACCCTTTGATATGATGACACATTAACTAATTGTGATGATAATACACATTTTTGGATGCAAACGAAAAGGGCTTTTCAGCTTCTGCAGAATTACACTGGCTTACACAGCAGAGTTCCATCACCCTCAGATATTCATAACAACATTACTTAGTTCTGTTCAATTATTCCAATTCTATTATTTCTAAGCCTGAAAAATCACACACAACACTAGGTAGTCTAAACTCAATACTGTCATAAGACCTAGCAGGATTATAAAGTGAAGGACTAATTTAAGAATTTCAAGGTCTGCCCAGAACAAAATACGGCCTGCATCAGTGCCCTCCTACACATAATACTGTTCCTTCCTCCTTCTCTATTGAAAAATAAAATTGTTCCCACAGGAAGGAGAGTCCTTCCCCCCATTGAGTTTTCTGCCAACATTAGCCGTGTTTTCCCTGCATTTACTTCACCACATCAATCCTCATCTTCTCCTCTCAGTCCCATCCACTCTATTTCCTTTCTCCCTCTGCAAACTTAAAAATCTGAAATTCTGTGTTTGCGAAATCAGGGGGGAATGTATTTTATATGAATGAATAAATAATAAAACCATGACCTGCGCATGTTTGTAAATCATTGGAACATTACAATGTTAGAAAATTTGCCTTTCTTCTAAAATTTTTTTTAAAAAATCAGGCATTTTTGAAAATCGGTGGGACTGTATCAAGACTTGGTCAGTCTTGGAAACTGAAATACCTTTTTTATTCACCTCCTTATCCGTGTACCACTCCCCTCTTCCCCTTCCCTGTTTTCATAGCTCTCTGTTTTCTTCCACCGATTTCAATCCTGGTCCTATTGTTGCTCCATCCTGTAACCCTGCTAAATCTTACAACAGCAATGGATCTAGACTACTCAACACCACGGGAGATTGGCATAGAATGCACTTAATAACAAAGCAGTCATGCCCAGGGGGTTAATCAAGCAGCCTACTTCATTGTCACAGGGTAGCCCTAATTATAAATTATGCCAAACCAGCTTTTCCTGGTATTGGTTTGAATTCTGAAGGTAACCATAGCGATAGATTGTAAGAAAATAAATAGTGAAGGAACTGTGCGACAGAAGGTAACTTCTCTGCAAAACAGTCAATACAATAAAGAGTAATTTGATTCTAACTACAGGCAAAGCTGTCAGGAATAACTTGAGACATTCCATTGTTTGCTCGGTTTCAAATTCCTACCAGATATTTTCTCAGAAAATGGGCAGTGCGCTTCCTGGAGATTAAATAAGCCAGTGATACAGAGTTTGGGAGTGGCTAAGGGCAGACAAATAGAATAAGAAAATATAATTCAGACCATACTTTATATTCTCATGATACAATGTGGTTTCAATCTGCCAATGGGGAATGGAGAGAAAAAGGCCAATGGATGGAAGTGGAAAATGAAGAGGAGGGATGGAACAAGGAAGAGGAAGGGGGAAATCATGGGGTCAGGAAGAGAAAAGAAAAGGGGATTGGTGTTATTTATGTTGGTTTCCATAGGACAGGTTCTTTATATTCAGCAGCGATTGCAGACACCACTCTAAAACCATTCAAGGTGAAAAATACTTTCGTCATCATGACCTACACTCCATCTTTTGACCGAGGCTCACCTTAAACTTCAGATGTCATCCTATTACACCATGGCAAAGGTAAACTTTCCTTTATTTTCCATTGTGACCTTTTTGATTACACCATCCTCCTGCAATGCCTCTCCACAGGCTCCCAGTTGGCTGGGACTACACTCACCTGGTTCCATTCTTATCTAATCATAACCAGAGAATCACTCACAATGACTTTCCATCCTGATCTTGCATCGCTACTTCTGCAGTGGCTGAAAGATCTAAACCTAGCCTCTTCCTATTTTTCATCTACATAAGGCCTCTGAATAAAGAAATTCAAATGTACAATGCTGACAACACATTTCTCACCGCCGCTTCTCTTGCCTCCTCCACTCTTGTTAAATTACCAGATTGCTAATCTGACATCCAGTTCTGGATATATTATATATCGAGAAGACTAAACCCATTGTTCTTGGATCCCACTGCAAACTACAATCCCAAGAAATGGACTCCATCCTGCTCAGTGACAACAGTCTGAGATTAAGCCCATGTGGTCACAGCTTTGGTGCTACCTTTAAGCCCAAGGTGAGTCTCAGGCCTCATACTTAGGCTATCTCTGTTGCCACCTCTATAATAATTCCCAACTTTGCTCCTGGCTCTGCTCGTTTGCTGTTGAAAGTTTCATTCATGCTTTCATTAAACTCGACTGTCAAACACACTCTTGGCTGCCTCCCACATTCTACTGTCTGCAAACTCCAGGTCACCAAAATTTCTGTTTTAATTTCTAACAAATCCTCCTTGTCTAGCACCTCTGTCCTCACTGGCTTACATCTGTTCCCAGTTGTGCAGTATCTTGATCCTTGTTAGGCTTACATATACCTCCATGACCTTGCCCTGCCCTGGGCAGAAGTTTCTGCTCTCACTGGTTATAAGCTTGGAGACAAAATCATAGAAGTTTACAAGATTGTGAATGGCATGGATAGAGTGAAAAGTATGAGGCTTTTCCCAGGGTGGTAGGGGTCAATTACTAGGGGACACAGGTTCAAGGGGCAAACTCAAAAGAGATGTGCAAGGCACATTTTTCATACAAAGGGTGGTGTATGCGTGTAATGCACTGCCAGAGGTGGAGATGGAATCAGGCGCAATAGTGGTATTTAAGAGGCACCCGGAAGAATACATGAACAGGAAGGGAACAGAGGGATACTGATGACAATTTTAATATGGAAGGGTAAAAAGTGTTGGCGCAGGCTTGCAAGGCTGGAGGGTCTGTTCCTGTGCTATGTTGTTCTTTGTACAAATGTGCATTTTATTGAAAGCAGAATATTAAAGTCAACATCAGTCTAGAGGAGATTAAAATGTCATTTTAGAACTCACTTTATTGAACAAAGCAGTAGAACAGTTTTGTTTCTTAATGACATGATTTTTTGTTACATTAGTTCAAGCTGTCCCACTCAGCCCCATGTCAAAATCGAGAGATTTTGTTCAATATGCTAGTGTAAGACAGCCCTTCAAATTGTGTTAACATTCACAGCCACTAGAAGGCACATTTATCAAAAATACGTAGCTTCTATGAGTTACCTTCGGCAATGCAAATCAGGTTCCTTTGGTAAACTCAGATTAGAAATACTTATATTGGGTGATGAACCCATTTTCACTATATTAGTAACATTCCGCCAGGTCACCACTCTAAAACAGATCACAGAATATTTCTTAAAAATGAACAAAACAATACATTGGCAGAGGCGATAATGAAAATGTACTTTAACCTCGCCAATGCAATTTTGAGCACATTTCAGCTCCAATTTCTGGTCTGCACCCAAATGGAAACTCTACCCTGCCATCTCTTCTCTTTAACAAAAGCTAACTTAACAGGCGTGCATTTACATTTTCCTTTTTTTTGGTCAAAAAAACATTGCATTGGTTATTTCGATAGAAATTAAAACCCTAGACAACAGTCATAATGGGTCTTATCACTTTACATTGCAATTTCATTAAACAGAGAACAGCATAGCACAGGAACAGGCCCTTTGGACCACCATGTCTGTGCTAACCATGATGTCACATCTAATCCCCTCTGCCAGTACATGGTTCGTATCCCTCTATTCACCGCCTGCTCATATGTCTGCCTAAATGCCTGTAAAAATGTTGTTATTGTATCTGCTTCTCCCTCTCTGGCAGCACATTCCAGACATCTACCATTCTTTGTAAAAAGAGCTTGCCTGGCACACCTCTTTTAAACTTTCCCTACTCACCTTAAACATATGCTCCATACAATTTGACATTTCAGCCCTGGAAGAGAGACTCCAACTATCCATGTCTCTCATAATTTTATGTACTTCTATCAGGTCACCCCCATCCCCCCTCCAAGCCTCTGACACTCTGGCAAAAACAATTCAAGTTTGCCCAATCTCCCATACCCGAAACATTAACTCTGCTTTTCCCTTCACAGATGCTGCCCGACCTGCTGGGCTTTTCCAGCAACTTTGTTTTTGTTCCTAATTTACAGCATCCGCAGTTCTTTCGGTTTTTATTTTGCTGCCCACCTTTTATACTCAATGCCCCGACCAACAATGGCAAGCACGCTGTATGCCTTCTTTTCAGGGAGCTATAGAACTGCACTCCAAAATTGTTCTTCATATCAATGCTCTTAAGGGTCCTGCCATTCCTTGTATGTGTCCTTGCATAACTATTTCCCAAAAGTTGCTGCTATCTCGTGCAATCATAAGTTAGTTCACCTGAATCTCTAAACAACAATGTTCACCAAGCTTGTTTACAGAACCTCCAAACTTGAAATACAAGACTATAAGAATTAGAAACAGAAGTAGGCCATTTGGCCCTTGAGCCTGCTCCACCATTCAACAGGATAGTGGTTGATCCAACATTCCTCTTGTTCATTGTTGTATTTTCCCTGTAATCCTGATTCCTCAACTAATCAAGTGTCTGTATGCCTGTCTGTCTATCTCAACTTTTAACAAAGACAAAGACCCTGCCCCTACAACACTCCGTGACAAGGAGTCCCAAAGACTCTCAATCCACAGAGAAGAAATATCTCCTCATCTCAGTCTTCAAAGTGCACCCCTTCATTCTGTGACTAAGCCCTCCAGCCTAAGACTCTCCTATGAAGGGAAACATCCTTTCAGCATATTCACCTCCCCTCCCTTGTCGGCCTTCCACAGGAATTGTTGGTTCCGGGTCACCCTGGTTCATTCCTCCTTCACTTCCAATGGTTCCCCACACCCCTATGGCACCTTCTCATGCCATCGCAGAAGATGTAACACCTGTCTATTTACTTCCTTATTCCTCACTATCCAAGGTCCCAGACACACCTTCCAGCTGAAGAAGCAATTTCACTAAATCCAGTCTGCTGTATTTGCTGCTCACAATGTGGTCTACTCTACATTAGAGGGATGAAACGCAGACTAGGCGACCGCTTGGCAGAACACATATGTTCTGTCCCCCAGTATGACTCCGAGCTGCTGGTTGCCTTCCACTTCAACATACCACCACCATGTAGCCAACATCTCTGCCACAGGCTTGCTGCAGTACTCCAGCGAAGCTCAGTGCGAGCTGGAATAACAGCACCTCACTTTCCACTTGGGACCCTGCAGCTTTCTGGACTCAATATCGAGTTCACTAATTTTAGGGCCCCGAGTACCTTCTTTCATGTCCTTACCCCAACCCCTCCACCACACCAGGCCCAGTCATCACATGGGCTAATGCCACAAGCAACCCATTGTCAGCTACTAATAGTCCCCATTAGCAGCTATTGATTCTCTCAGTTGACCATTATCCATTCCTTTGCTCAACTGCTGTCCTGTCCCTCTGGGCTCCATCTTCACCTATTGTTTACTCCTCTCCATCCCCCCACCCCATCTTCAGCATATATACCAACCTTTTCCTAGCTATAATTAGTTCTGAGGAAGCATACTGGACCAGGAATTCATCTCTGCTTTCTCTCCACAGATGCTGCCAGACTTGCTAAATTCTCCAGTAATCTTTATTTTTGTTTCAGATTTGCAACATCTGCAGTTCTTTGGATTTTTTTGACCCTCAGCATTTACCCTCTCAAACCCCTTAAAAATCCTACATGTACTAATGAGATCACCTCTCATTCTTCTAAACTCCAGTGAGTACAGTCCTTACCTGATTAGCCTTTGCTCGTAAGATAACCAGCACGGTGGCTCAGTGGTTCGCACTGCTGCCTCACAGCGCCAGGGACCCGGGTTTGATTCCACTCTCTGACGACTGTCTGTATGGAGTTTGCACATTCTCCCACAGTCCAAAGATGTGCAGGCTAGGTGGATTGGCCATGCTAAATTGCCCGTAGTGTTGAGGGATGTGTAGGTTAGCTGGGTTATAGGGGAGGGGGAGTGCTCTGAGGGGTGGTGTGGACTTGTTGGGCTGAAGGGCCTGTTTCCACATTGTAGGGATTTTATGAATCCCTCCATGCCAGACATCATCCTTGTGAACCTTCTCTCTACTGCCTCCATTAGAATAGTAGCTTTCCTTTAATAAGGGGTACAAAACTGCTCACAGTATTTCAGACATGGTCTCACCAGCACCTTGTACAGTTGCAGTATGACTTCCCAACTCTTGTAGTCCAACCTTCTTGAAATAAACATTCTATTGGCCTTCCTGATTACCTGCTGCACCCATTTGCTAGCTTTATGTGTTTCATGCACAAGTATCCAGAAGATCCTTTCTTTTGCAGCTTCCTGTCATTTTTCTCCAATTAAACAATACTATGTTCTCTTATCCTCCCTTCTAAAATGACCATTAGAAACACTACTGGAAAGTGCTGACATAATGTGGTTTTGCACTGTATTGTCAATTCTATGCTAATTTGCCTTTTCCCCGTCTTTAAACTGTATGCCCCTATCCAATTTAATGCAACTGACAGAAGGGACCAATAGTTTCACTACAACAGGGCAAATATCATTTATCCTACTAACCTATTGAAGTTTGATGTGGAGACACCAGAAAAGAAAAAGGTAGAATGACTGCTTTAATAAAACAGAGTTTGATTTTTTTAATTGGAAAAAGACTGACTGACCAAAAGTACTAACGTGGGAAAATATTCAGATGTAATCAAAAAGGACCAAAAAGAATTAAAAGCATTCAAATAAAAGGGACACAAGGTGACTTGTCTACAATACAGTGCTGCAAATCTTGTCCTGTTTTCATTGTAGTGGCAATGTCTCCAATATTTATCACTTTTCATTGCACAATTACAAAAGCAATACTCAGATTTGTGAAGAAGGGTCTCGGCCTGAAACGTCAGCCTTCCTGCTCCTCTGACGCTGCTTGGCCTGCTGTGTTCATCCAGCTCTACACCTTGTTAACTCAGATTTGTGTACAAGTTTCCAAAATAAATTGGCTGCAGTTCAGTCAATAAGTTTTACTGCCATCCCACAAACTGTTTGTTTTGCACTTGTGAATTACCCTTCCTTTTTTAAAGCACTCACTGTATTTTAGGTCTCACATGTATAGTTATGTACTTCAACGCCCAATTTAGCTCATTGTTGATGCTTAATTGTGGATACCAACAGACTCCATGGATGTCCTGCCCTAACTTCTGATCAATAATGTCAGCCAGCCATAGAGAAAAGAAAGAGCCATCACTGTAGAATTGTTTTAATAAATGCACAGTAATAAAATATGTGAATGAGGAGATGAAAGGGCTAAAACAATCCTCAAATTTTAACAGATTGATCAAACTTCTTTTTCAGTGAGACTGTTGGAACTAACAATGAGAGGTCATGTTAAGTGGCTGGTCAGGAATAATCTAGACTCACAAACTCGAGATGAGATTCACACACAAGAGCTGGCGTTTGTAAGGACACTGTCAACTTTACATCTTACACCATCAGGATCAAGATGCAACACAAAAATAATAGTGAGAAATGAATGAATGGACTTTTATCTTTACTGCTTCAGGCTCTTTTAAGGAAGAATGAATGGGGGTAGGAATACAGGAATACCCCCATACAGAAACAATTTGAATGACAGCCATAGAGGTCACAAATTAGCACATAATCCAGACAATGTTTTGTGTTGCCTTTAGTGCGCTCTCATGTCCCCATATTCTGGGGGAAGTCACTTATGATAGCACATTCTGTTGAATGCAAGACGTTTCATTTACTGGAACTCTAAATAAGTTTTTAAAGGACAAATCCTGGGAATACTCATTACCACTTTCAATTTTTTGAATTGAGCAGATAAATGGCTTTATATCATATGAAAGAAATCACAATTCTAATATGTGACATAGAACCAATTTTGATTTCAGGCTTTGCTGCTACTGCAAACTGAAAAAAAAAGTATAAGGAAATGACCTCTGAAGATTTTTTGTTCCAAACAAATTTGCAATGATATTTGTATTGTAGATTGGTGTGCAAGGTCTGTTTATGTTGAAAACATGTTTTTCACGCAGTGTTGCTGTTTGCTCACAAGCTACCTCAAGGAAAAGAGATCAGCTACGTTCCATATAATGTCCCTGTCTCCCCAGTTGTAGCAGATCATACGATTCATACTCAAATTTTACAAGTTGTAAACTAGAGTTCACAAGTGCAATTCAAAAGGACTGTTAATTTTCTTATTGTTGGATGGAGGGAAAATTTCAGATCGCTCCTTCTGAAAGTGTGGCAGTTCGATTTGTGAAATTAGCAGAAAAACTTCCACTGTGTAATACAGCAAATTAATTTCATCTGCACTGAATCATTACTAGATATTAATAGTAGTAAAGAGACTGAAGACTGGAAGCAAAAAAAAAAAATCACCCTCTTACCGACTGAATTTCCATAATAAAATTCCAGGAAAGCCTAGTGTATTCCTTACATGACAAAGGAATGCATAAAATGATAACATCAAGCAACAAAAAAAATTTACTATATATTTCATACTCTTTAAAAATATTTTGTCAAACTTGTTTATTGTAGGACTTTACTATAAACATGTGGGGTAGTAAAAATACTACTGGAACCTGGTTGTCCAGAATATTAGTTTTCAATCCATGTCCCTGGGCGACATGATATCTCTCAGTTAATGACTGGTCATCAAAGTCTTTGGATTTATAGAGTTTTTTGCCTTTATTGCCTTACCCCCATTATGTTTTTGTACTGAATTGCACTGGTACCTCCTTCAGTTCATTTCCTGTCTTCATCACGTTGGTACTGCTTCAATATTTCATTACATTTGTCACAGTGCAGTTACATTAAAAAATGTGTATTTTGTGTATCTTGATATCAAAAGTAAAATGGACCGGAATTCAGTCCACGGGTTTTGTTGACATTTGGGCAGTATTTTGGGATTGTACTCATCTGAGTTATGACGTGATCCTCTTTTAATAAAACAGAGAAGTGCAACTCTCAGACACTTGTGCAAATTACTCATCTCTAGATTCGCGCATCCTAGTCTTGGAGACCACAGACTCCAAATATCAACACACTCTGAAGAAACCCTGCCCTATATTCTCAATGTTATTGTTACCCACAGATTAAAAAAAAAGAGCCATCATTGTAAAATGTTTACACTGGTTGTGGAAAATATTTTTGATGTGGAGATGGAAACATCTGCAAATTAATAAAAGGACAAATTAAAAGTTCAACAATGACAGTCAACATTTTGTTTTAGGGGAAAAAATAGTTCTTTCGAATTTCTAATTGACAAAATAAAGTTTTTTAAACAAAGTACCGACATGATCATTTTATATAATTGACTTTAGATTCTCGTTGGCTCTGGAGTATGTCACTTACAACTGTATTCTGATCACTTTTCCTCTCAGAGAAATTTGTGCTAGATGTTTGCTAATTAAACCTGCCACATTTTGCAATGCTAGATGTAAGATAGCTACATCTAAAATTATTTATTTCAGGAACTGTTGCTGAAGCATTCTACAAAATCATATTCCAGAATACAGAGGCATTTAGAACGTAGAAGGAGACTACTGGGCCTGTCCTGTGTGCGCTGATCAACAAACATCTGACTACATTAATCCCAGTTTCCAGATCTTGATCCATAGGGCCGAAGACTACAGCATTGCGAGTTAAAATCTGAAACTGCTCAAATATTGTGTAACCACTGTATCAGGCAGTAAGTTCCAGATTCCCACCATTGTCTGGATGAAGAAAAAGTTACTCCTCAACTCTCCGCCCTGCCTTCTATCAAAAGTCTATGCCCCCTGCTTACTGACCCATCTATGAATTGAAAAACTGCCTTCCTATCCACCCCATCTACATCACTCAACCCTAGAAACATCTGTCTTCTCAAACTCACTGCTGCAAAGAAATCAACCCTAGCCAATCCAATCTTTCCTCATAGCTCAGAGCCCTCAGCCCAGGCAGCATCCTGGGAAATCTCCTCTACACTCTGTTGTGCAACCACATCTTTCCTATAATGTGGTGGCCAGAACTGCATGCAGTTACCTTTGCTATTTTGATCTGTCCACTTTTTAGGAAGATGAAAGTTCTCCAACATTTATTACATTGTCTTTGTTACCAGTTCCAATTATTTTTTGCTTAATGTTTTCCAAATGTATCCTTACTTTTAGGATGTGCATAAACTACACCCATCGGAGTTTTTTTTTGAACCTTTGTTATTCCTAATCTCCACCCATACAGAACATGCCAGCTGTTAGCACTCACCTTCTGAGTCTGAAGGTTGTAGGTTCAGGCCTCACAGGAGATACCTGAGCGCAAAAAATGTGGATTGACACTCTAATGCAGGGTGTGTTGCACTGTCATGAGATTCCGTCTTTTGCATGAGATGTCAAACCAAGTCCTGTCTGCTTCCAAGTGAATGTAAAAGATTCCATATGGCAAAACTGGAATAACAACAGGGGTGGTATCTCCAATGTCTTTTTCAATATCCCTCCTGAAATCAACGTCACAAAAAAACAGATTGTCTTATCACTAACCTATTGCTGTTTATGGAAGCTTGCTGTATACAAAATTGTTTGCCACAGCTCCTACATGGCAAAACTGACAACCGTACAAAAGTACTTCATTGGCTGTGAATTGCTTTTGGGTGTCCCATGGTTATGAAATGCACTGCACAAATGCAAATCTTTCATGTGTCTTGCTGGATGGTCCTGTCATTCAGCATCACTGTGGACAATGGCCTACTGCCGCACATATTCATGTTCTTATTACGTTATCAGAACAGGACTCCGATAGTGCCTTATAACGTCAAATGTTGTACTGAATTAGGCTCCAGTCAGGTGCTTAAAATAGTATTGAGCCTAAAGGTTATTCCAATCACTGACTCTTGTAAATTTCAAGAGTATTCAATGTTATGCATCTTCTGACTCTGGTTTTCAAGAATAAAGCTCTGATTCAATTCGAAACAACCAGTGACAGAATGGATTTAGATCCGTGAAACACACATTAGTTGAAATGCAAAGATGGAATTTAAAATTAAAATTAACTCATTTAAATAATGTAATGGATGGTTTTATCCAGTAATTTATGAGCACAACATTTTGCAGCTAACTTCAAATAGTCTGCAATTTGAGAGATGAATCAAAAATATGAGATGAAAACTTCAACTATTGTTACTTGAGGGAGCAGCAGCAGACTGTCATGATCAATTGTTATTTTATCAGCACTGAGCTGAACAGTATGCGACTTAAACTATTGTTGTGTGGATACGGAGCAATGGCCGCATTAGCCACGATGGATTTTAAACTGTATCCCTTTCTGCTCGCAAGGAAGAAATAAAGACAACAAAACTATAAGGTGGGATATCAAATAACATGCACTAGCAGGACCCGATTGTGGTCTCTACAAAAAAGTCTGAAGGATCATATGGAGTTCGATTCAAAAGGAATGAGTCAAATTAAAAGTGCAAATTTAGTTATACTCAGAAAAGCAATTTCTAAATTGGACAACAAGAAATATTATTTCATTCTACATAAGTTGACAGAATATTTTAAGCACATATAAGTGTCTTCCTTTTTTTCAGAAAAAGGAAAGCAAACTAGAACGTATATGGAGAGCGAAGCAACCTTGTCATCCAAAGTGACCTTGTACAATAATGTTTGATAACCTGGCCTATTAATCACTGATAACAAAACAATGACGCAGTGACCATTCACATACAATAGCAGCAACTTCAGCTTATACTCTGACTTTAAAACAAAGAACATCCCATTAAGCTTGATCAACAAGAGATTTGGAATTGGAAAAGAAAGTCAGCAGTGAGCGAAAGCTCTGATGGACTTCGGAGAAGGCTTTTAAAGGATTGGCTTTGTTTTCAATTTTAAAGGCCTGAAGTCATTTATGGGATTTAGACATATCGAAAAGGATGAGAGCTGAGATTTCACAATCATACCCATATAGGAACTAATTTATACCATTAGTGAAGGCTATTTCAGTAATGCAGCTGGGTGGAGACCCAAGTTGACAAGTCCAACATGAGTTGCACGATAGATGGACATAGATTTGAAAAGCAAAAACATGTACACAGGCACTGGAAAGGTAAGGGAGGTTGGAGGTGCTGCAGTTGTGTGTCAGGACAAAGCAGAAACGATGACTTTACTTGTGGAAGAAAGGTAAAAAGTTGCCATGGTCTTACCAGACATAGGGCTGTTCTCTCATTAGACAGATACAACTGGTGGAGGCTTAACCCGAGGGCTGCCTCAGGCATGGGGAGAGGTTGAAAAGGTGAGCTGTTCACGGTAACCTCACCCAGTGTGGAAATCAAACCCACTCTGTTGGTGACTCTTTGCATCGCAAACCAGCCGTCCAGCCAACTGCACTAACCGGGCCCCACCCCCACCTTAGAAACTAAAACTAAGGTCATAAGATACAAGCATAAGGTAGAGCAAGTCAGGGAATTCCACACTGACTTTCTTGCTGTTCCTTTAAGGAGATGCTCCATAATAAGCGTGCACTGCAGTTAAGGATTTCTAACACTGGATGTCTGAAGATAATTAAATATTTGTGTTAGTAAGACGGTCTACTTAAATTTGTGTCTAAACATACCCCAAGATTTACATTTTGTATTGTAATAAATGTTTGCCAAGAGGTCCATGGTTTCAAGAGCTGCACGGCAATATTTATTCAATACAAGCTTAACTCAAAATATTACTAAAGAGGCTACTTTAATAATTATGCTAATGTTGGCTTCAGTACAGAGACAGAATAGGAGATGTGTACAATAATTTATCACAATTCTGAAAAAAAAATCATAGCTCATGAACAAGGAGTGCCAGATTCAAAACTATACAAAATATTTTCACTAGCCTGGCTTGGAATGGGGATGCAAATAGAAGAGACTGAGAGGGATATCTTTTTTTGAATGCGAGCTAGGGAGAGTAGAGAGACAGAAGGAAAGAGAGGGAAGACAAATAAAACAAGGTACGGAAGGCAAAAGAAATGAAACGATTAAATTAGGTTCTCAAAAACAGTTTACAAACAATTATAACCACCAAGTCATATTAGAACTAATACGGATGAATAAGGAAGAACGGCAAAACAAACAGGTGAGACAGTGGAAAAAAATTTGTCGAAAACTTAAAGATGTAGAGAGGCTTCTCTGGTTCCTTAGCTCTCATGCACTGTGAACCCATACAGACAAACAGGAGCCTAGATTCAAAACCTAGTTTTTGCTGATTAAACTGATCTCAGGCAGGATGGCAGCATGGGGACCATTATTGGCTTCAGGCTCCTATATTTTCATTCCTGCTTCTAATTGCTATTCAATTAATATGTATCGAAGTGTATATATGGACAAAAGGTGAGGGTAGAATTAATGGCAGTAAATGGCCTGAAGTAAAACAGAAACCGGGTAATTCCTGTTGAGTGTCCATGTCATGTTTTGGGATTTTTAAAAATAATATTTTGGTGCACAGAAAGGATTTTGAGATCAAATGACAGTGCAAAACACAATGCTATTTTTAAATACCCACAGGATGCAGGTGTGACAGGTAAGTATCAATGCTGCATTGTCTAGCTTTTGAAATAATACAATGAAGATCAACTATCCAATCTCAGACAAATCAGAATGGTGCAATTCATGAGAACTAAGTAGCTGTTTGCTTTATTCAGTTTAGCTCTAAAGAAGGGACTCTGTGGCACAGTGGTAGTGTCCCTACCCCTGGACCAAGAGACCGGTGTTCAAGTCCCACTTGTCCCTGAGGTGTGTAATAACATCTGTGAACAGGTTGATTAGGAAAAATAGTGGAAATTATATATTAGCTCAGCTCAAAAGGTGGTCCCACGTGGTCCATCCCTCATTACACAACTACAGAATTAAATATTGAAGCCTTTTGATGCATTGCTGAACTCAAGAAACTTATCGTGATAACCAGAAGCACTGCAGTGGAGACAGCATCTGAGACAGACCTGAAAGTTCCAATTTCCCAAGTGAAAAACAGACACTTCAGCAATATGTCGGCTGAATGAGATTGGCAGGAAAGAGAGTTTAGATTTATCTAGCATCTTACATGAACTCAGCTCATGTTAACATGTCTTCCGACCCATAAGTCATTTTTGAATTTGAAGTGCAGTCACCCTGATAATATAGGAAACACAGCAGCCAATTTCCTGCAAATAATGCAGTAATTAATCAGATAAACCGTTTTAGCAACGTTTGTTCTGGCATAAATGTCAAAGTAGGGCAAAGTCTGCAATCAAGTCTCTGAGCTTGAGCCCAGGTCTGCTTGACTCAGAGGTGAGAGCCAACCACTGAACCTTCGCGGTTTGCCTAAAGTGAAGGGTAGCAGGAAATAGGGAGGACGAGAAGATGCAGCCGATCAAAAAAGCGGGCAAGAAAAAGGAATAAAACGCAGTGGCTGTAAGTAACGAAAATAAAGACAATGGCCTTTCTAGTACCTGGTAGGGCAATAAATTCTTCAAATTGATGGCGCAACAGTCATTAAAACCTGCAGTGCTTGACAATTCATAAGGCAAAAGGACAAGATGGAGTGCATCCAAGAATAGCTAATTAAATTAGGGTGCAAGTAGGGGAGAAGTGTTGAAGGTTTACATAGCTTATTAAATAGAAAGCCAATAACAGAAGATTACAAAACAGTCTAACAATTATAGACTTATTAATTTGACAACTCTATTTTAAAAAAAAAAATTGGAAGCTATAAAAGGGCAAGCAATTCAACACATCTGACAAGAACAAGGGGAGCAATTTCCAGCCAATGCAGGCTGCTTATGTACAAAGTTAAGCAAATTCTTCAAGGCCATAAAATTGTCTGATAAATACAAGATAATGGACTTGCACCTCCAGTTTCAGAAAACAGAAATGAGGAAACTGCTGCTCGAGTTATAAACACTTGAGGGAAAATAGTGAATTACCTTTGCGAATTTGGTGAAATTATTTCAAATTAATAATAATTAAATGGAAACAATTAATAAACCATTATATCAAATGGTTAGAATTGTACATCTTCCGAACCTGCATCTCATATTTGTCCATTGTACAGCATCTTATAATAGCAGCAAGGCTGAAAATGTTGTCTCAGAAACGCACTTTAAAGCATCAAGCAGCGAGAGAGTAAAGATATGGGCTATCACTAACCAAATATTCAGCTCAAAAATGCGTGCGCTCTGATTCTGAGTGCAATTGGTTCAGGCGCCATGTTAGCTGCACTTGAGAAATGCTGCACTGTCAGATGCTCGGTTACTCAAAGGACACATTTGGACTTTCAAGCACATATGGAAAATCCCATGGTACTACTTGAAGCACAAAAGGAATGTCATTTTAATGCCCTGGTCAACATTTTTTTCTTATAGAAAAAAAAAGTCATTGGCAGGACATGGGTTTCTTTGGCTGATCTCCACTTGCCCTTAAGAAGATGGTGATGAGCTGCCCTTTTGTTCTGGCACCCCCACACTGTTGTTAGGGAGGAAGTTGTAGGTTTTTGTCTCAGCGACCCTGAAGGAAGAGTGATAGATTTCCAAGTCAGGATGGTAAGTGGCTTGGAGGGGCACCTTGCAGGTGGTGGTGATGTTATGTATCTGCTGCTCATCCTTCTGTAAAGAAGTGGTCATGGGTTTGGACATGACTTGGGAATAAACAAACTTTTTTTGTTCATTTATTACCACTCACAATATGTGGCGGCAGTGGGTGAATCCACCCTTAAAGTCCCCAAATGGCCAAGGAAATTTCACTCATATGGACAGCTAATACAGAAAGGTTATCCCCTTAAAGGGAACGGTAGGAAATGATGAGACACTGCTCCTCCAATCACAAGCTGGTTTTCTCCCGAGCTCAGATGCCTCTGGCTGTGGTAGGGGGCCTTCTGCTGGATTTCGAAATTCGGTCGGTTGGGAAAGGGCCAGAGCAGCATGCGGATGAGGAGGCAGCTACAAGGAGGTTTGAGGAGGGAGAAGGTGGTGGTGAAAGGGAGCAGCAGCAGGAATCTGCAAGATGGGCATGGGGGGGGGGTGGGTGGATGGTGGTGAAAGGAGGAGACTGTTAGGAGGTGGGGGAGGCAAAAGAAGTAAAGAGGCTGGAAGAGAGCTGTGAAGGTGAAGATGGAAGCAAGCGGGACGGGGAACGAAGAAATGAAGCGGGGGGGGGGGACACGAATTGACGGAGATCAAGAGGGAGAGTGCAATCAAGGGAGAGAATGGGGAGGGGGAGATTTTTGTCCTGTGGCTGCTCTTTTTTGATAAAAAGATTTTCACAAGCGTACAAGCTTCATGTCTCTCTTCATCTTACCCTATTAACATATCCTTCTATCCATTTCTGCTCTGTGTTCATCACTTTCCCCACCTTTTTTGTCTTTTTGACAAGGGCCCAGTGCAAAGCAGAAAAAAATTCCAACACTTTTTCATCAGTAAAGTGATGGAAGGTGTCATCAGCAGCATTATCAAGCAGCACCTGCTCAGCAATAACCTGCTCTGTGATGCCCAGTTTGGGTTCCACCTGAACCACTCAGCTCCTGACTTCATTACAGCCTCAAAAGATGGACAAAAAGAGCTGAATTCCAGAGGTGATGCCAGGAAATGATCATCTCCAATAAGAGACAACCTATCCACCTCCCCTGTCATTCAATGGTTTTGCCATCATTGAATCACTTACTAACAACATCCTGGGGGTTACCATTACAGTCAGAGTCATACAGCATGGAAACAGACCCTTCAGTCTAACCCACCCATGCCAACCAGGTTTCCCAAACTAAACTAGTCCCACTTGTTTGTGTTTGGCCCACATCCCTCTAACCTTTCCTATTCATGTACCTGTTCAAATGTCTTTTAAGAGTTGTAGCTGTACCTGCACCTATCACTTCCTCTGGCAGTTCATTCCATATACGCACCACGCTCTGTATGAAAACTATGCCCCTTAGCTCCCTTTTAAATCTTTCCCCACTCACCTTAAACCTATGCCCTCTTGTTCAGACTCCTCCACCTTAAGGTGAATAGCCAAGGTATTTTTCCTATCTGTGCCTCACATAATCAGCCTGTTCAGAGATGTTTTTACACGTTTCTGGTGCAGGTGGGACTCAGTGCTGGGACACTACCACTGTGCTACAAGAACATCCACTTGATTGGCACCACATCTCCAAGCATCCCCTCCCTCTACCATTGTAGTGTGCCGACAGATGTACTACAGAAATTCACTATTAATTCTTAGATAGCACCTTCCAAACTCATGACCATCTCCATCTAGAAGGCCAAGGGGAGTAGATACATGGGAACATCACCACCTACAAGTTCCCCTTCCAGCCACTCACCATCCATATTTGGAAATATATGACCATTTCTTCAGGGTCGCTGGGTTTAACATCCTGGAATTTCCTTCCTTATGGTATTGTGGGTCCACCTCCAGCACATGGACTGCGGTGGTTCAAGGCGACAGCTTACCACCACCTTCTCAAGGACAAATAAGGATGGACAATAGGTGCTAGCCCAATCAGTAATGTCCGCATCCCATTAGTGAATAAAAGAAGATGGGAGTATTTTTCAGGTTGAAGGAAAGTATGTAGTGGGGTTCCTCAGGGGCCAGTACTGGGACCTGCTTTTCCTGTTATATATAAATGACCTAGATCAAGGTGTGAAGAGGACAATTTCAATGTTTGTTGACATTACAAAACTTGGGAGAACCGCAAACTGGGAGAAAGACAATGTCGACATTCAAAACGGCATTGATAAACTTGGTAGAGTGGAGGAATAGGTGGCAGATGAAGTTCAATGTGATTAAGTGCAAATTGATGCACTTCAGGATAAAGAACATGGTGAGATGGTATAAAATGAAGGATAGTACTTTTAACAATATGCAGGAGCAGAGAGACCTGGGAGTTTAAGTATTTATAGATGGCAGGGTAAATAGAGACAGCTGTTTATAAAGCATACAGTATTCTAGGTTTCATGAATAGTGGAATAGAGTACAAGTACAGGGAAATTATGATAACTTATACAGGATAATGATTAAGCCTTAGTTGGAGTATGATGTACAGTCACAGTGCCACATGACAGGACGGATGTGAATGTATTGCAGAAAGTACAGAAGAGGTTCACAAAATGCGATGAGGACCATCAGTTGAGGATAGATCGGAGCTCCTTTCCTTGGAGAGGAGAAGGCTGAGGAGAGACATCTTAGAAGTGTTCAAAATCATGAGGCATCATGGCAGAGCCGATAGGGAGGAACAGTTCTGGCTCAGACAAGGATTGAGAACTAGAGGACACGGTATTAAATTTTCTTTTTAATAAAAGAATCAAACTGTGAAGCGGGGAAGGAAAAAACTTTCCCACAGCTGGTGGTTTCATGGCCTTGGGGGTGTGATGGAGGCAAGTTCAATTTAAACTTTCTAGAAAGGAATCATGATTATTTAAATCGAAACAATGTACAGGGTTAAGGGAAAAGGCTGGAGATTGGCTTTAAGTCAAATTTTCAGGGCCGGTGTTTGATAAAGAATACAAAAACTTCCATTTTCAATATTATAAAGTCACCAGTAACCAGTTTATTTGACAACAGCATTACAGTAATCATTCTCCTTATAAATTGGCATAGTTTTCAGTTGGTATTCAAGCACTTCCCACTTTGTATCTCATTGATATGTCATTAAAATCCCATATGCCTCTTGTTTATCAGCTTTTCAGTCCACGTTTTGGTTGCTTCATTTACTGACAAAAATCTTCACCGCATGTCTCTCTTTGCAGCACAGTGATGCCAAGAATATGGGTTTAGTTCCACACCAGCTGAGGTCACCATTAAGGTCCCATCTTCTCAAACTTGATCCCCACCTGAGGCAAGATGACCTTCAGGTTGACCTCACCACCAGACATCTCACTCTAATGAAAGACCAAACCTATGGTCGTCTGGGGCCACAGCCC
Organism: Ginglymostoma cirratum; assembly: GCA_024137785.1. Classification (NCBI taxonomy): domain Eukaryota; kingdom Metazoa; phylum Chordata; class Chondrichthyes; order Orectolobiformes; family Ginglymostomatidae; genus Ginglymostoma; species Ginglymostoma cirratum. Next base: position 32,520,148 of record JAHRHZ010000018.1, read on the forward strand.
TTTTACCTTTTATTACCATGTATCATCTCTGAGGCTGGCCAAAATAAATGGCCTTATCTCCTAATAAACTACAATGAATTACACACAGTAAACTTGGATTATATTAAACATATACACAGTGAAGGTGGCATTTGGCATGCTGTGAGTATAGGAGTTGGGAGATGATGCGCCTGTATAGGACACTGGTTTGGCCACTTTTGGAGTATAGCGTGCAATTCTGGTCTGCCTGCTATAGGAAAAAAGTGTTGTAAAACTAGAAAGGGTTCAGAAAAGATTTACAACGATGTTGCCAGGGTTGGAGGGTTTGAGCTACAGGGAGAGATTGACTCAGCTGAGGCTACTTTCCCTGAATGTCAGAGGCAAAGGGGTGACCCCGTAGAGGTGTGTAAAATCATGACAGGCACGGATAGGGTAAATAGGGAAGGTCTTTTCCCTGGGGTGGGGTGTCCAAAACTAGACAGCATAGGTTTAAGGTGAGAAGCGAAAGATTTAAGAGACCCAAGGTGCAAGTTTTTCATGCAGAGGATAGTGCACATATGGAATCAGCTGCTGGAGGAAGTGGTGGAGGCTGGTACAATTATAACATTTAAAAGGCATCTGAATGGGTTTAGAGGGATATGGGCCAAATGCTAGCAAATGGGTCTAGGTTTATCTAGGATATCTGGTTGGCATGGAAGGGTTGGGCCGATGGGTCTGTTTCTGTGATGTATATCTCTATGGCTCTGACATATTCGTTCAGTGAACTCACTAGGCATCAATCATTTAGGTGTGAACAACAAATGTTAAATCAGTACAAGTAGAACAACATATTAAACATACAATTGATCATAGAGGAACATTTGGAGAAGCAGTAGAGAAATGAATATTTGGAAGCAGACTGACAAGTTTCAGAAGAGCCAAGAATGAATCTCACCCCACTGTCTCAACCTAGAAACGACATTGTTGTTTATAATAAAAACAGTTATTGAATAATAAACACAATTGGGATTTTAATTTTAATTTTAAAAATTAATTTAAATTAAATTAAATTAATTTAAATTAAAAATTAAAATTAATTTTAAAAATTTAATTTTAAAAAAGGAAATGAGTTGCAAATAGTGGATTCATATTAGAGGATTAGTGAATAAATTTTGAGAGGCACCTCACAATCTACCACCACAATTCACTTTTGGCACGAAAGGCTCCAACATGAAGATCCCCTGCATTTTTACAAATGATTGATGTCTGTGTCATATGCTTGGTGCAACATTCCACTGCAGTAATCATGCAATCGTATTTCATGCCAAATTTAATCTGGCTCCCAGGAGGAGATCCAAATAATTTGCCAAATGGATACTATTGAAATAAAGCTGCAGTGTTTATGTCTAATGTGTTCATTTTAATAGATACCTTTTAAAAAAAAACTAATTATTGCAGAGCAAAGATGTTGGATTTCCCTCACTCCGTAACCACAAATGCCAGAATACTGCCTTTTGCAGAAGTGTAGTTGTGACATAGCTCCTGATGAAACACAACACACTTTTACTGATCACAACTGTGTATTTCAGCTTCCCCAATATTCAGTCTCAATTCTGTCACTTCACACTATCCAAACTTTCTTCATTCAGGTAATTTCAAGCTCTTGTAGGACAACATTTTGAAGTAACACTGCAAACACTAGATATTTGATATTGGAAAGAAAATCACCAAAATGCATGAATTTTTTCATCTGATATGCAGAGTTAAACATTAATCTCACTGTCTCCTTTCACAACAGCATTACACGTGTTGTAATGGCAGCTAGCTATGGCAAATATATGATGGATACTGTTGGATGGTACACAGGGGAAGATAAAATCACTTTAATTGTGTGGATGTCAAGAGTTTTTGAAACGATGTTTTGAACAGTAATAGTTTTGGCAGTGAGCTCACAGCCTGTCATATGAGGTGGTCTCAAGGTTCATCAAGAACATCAGAATGGATACTTGTACACCAGAATTAACTATCCTTTAACGATAAAATGTCTTCTGTTTAGTAAAATGATCCATCATTGAAAGCAACCAAAGTACTCTACCAGAGAGATAGCAGCAACTGCAGGCGCTGGAGAATCTGAGATAACAAGGTGTAGAGCTGGATGAACACAGCAGGCCGAGCAGCATCAGAGGAGCAGGAAAGCTGACGTTTCGGGCCTAGACCCTTCTTCAGAAATGGGGGAGGGGATGGGGATCTGAAATAAATAGGGAGAGAGGGGGAGGCGGTTAGAAGATGGATAGAGGAGAGGATAGGTGGAGAGGAGACTGACCGGTCAAAGAGGCGGGGATGGAGCCAGTAAAGGTGAGCGTAGGTGGGGAGGTAGAGAGGAGATAGGTCAGTCCAGGGAGGACAGACAGGATGAGGCTAGTAGGTAGGAGATGGGGATGGGGCTTGAGGTAGGAGGAGGGGATAGGTGGGAGGAAGG
>JAHRHZ010000018.1:32527584-32597334 GCA_024137785.1 Ginglymostoma cirratum
CTATCTCCTTATTGGGCCTAGATTTCCAATTACAAGATTGATGCAGTATGTCTACCGTGTGCAAGAAGACGACATCAGACTTGATAAATTAGTACTGTATCTATTTTCACAACTGAGGAAGATGATAAAACACAAGGATTAAAGTAGAAGAGAACTGAAATAAATAAGCAACTATTACGATCCAGCTGATGTTATTACTGAACAAGTCTGATCCCAGAATGAAATCTGGCTTGACAGATAATATTTTGTTTTTGTTTGTTTTCAATGAGGTGCTCTTTCACCGAAACACAAAACATGGAATGCTACAGATTTAGTTTTGAGAATTAAACAGAAGCCTTTCAGACAAGCAAAAAAAGAAGATAAAATAGAATAAGTTCAACTATTTACAAATGACAAAAGTTTAAATATTTCAGAATACAATACAGTCTTATTATTTCTAACAGCATCCCTCTTATTGTACTCTCACCACAGAGAATTCACTTCTATCATCTCTATAGATAGACTTCAAGTCCCAGTCTTAAGAATCTGATTCACTCATCCTTGAGTTAACATGGTTTTGACTTCCCAGCTTCAAATAGCCTCTTCAGGGTTTCAGCCAAATACTTCTCGTCCAGAACTTTAAAACTGAAGTTCTTGTAGTGAGGTGATCCATTTCATAACAGTTCCAGATCATCTCCTTTCATCTGGAGCAGCTGTTTTACATGTGCAGCTTCAACAACGACTTCTGCAAACCCTGAAACTGAAAATGCTCCCTTCAAGTCATGGGTGTTATGCCAAGCTAAAGTCCAGGATCTTCTAACTGAAGCTCAAAAATACATCACCATTTATTCAGCTCATTGACCGAACTCTCCAACGGTAAACAAAACCCCATCATTCTCCAGAAAGTCTCTAATACTGTTCTCCCAAAACAAATCACTACAGCTACAGAAATGCTTACAAGTTAATCATTAAACCCCTTTGTAGACATAGAGCAAACCTACATGACACTATTCAGATTCCAAAATTTAAAATTAAATTATATTAAAATCAGCTGGTGAATTTAGTTTAATCAAAGACAGCCCATATGGGTATGTAAAAGACAGAATGTATTTCATTAATCCGGTCAAAGATTCATGGCGGCAGGAGCATATGGGTTTGAACAGCCAAAAGACGGGATAAAGAATTCATGCTGAACACAGAATTGTTCCCATTTGGCACGTATGACTTGTCAGTATCTTTAAGTCCACAATGTTTTTTTTTGCCTTCAAGAAAAACGTCCCTGTACTTCATAATTTCTCATCTGATCTTATTAACAATCTTTCATAAAGACTTTGTTTGAAAGAAAACATGTTCTACTTAGCTAGAACCATTAAAAACATCTGAATACTTGTGCCACAATCAGAATGTGCATGTTCTATTTACTACCAATAAGCAGTATGTTTTGTATGAAGCAAGTATCTGTTCTCACACCTTCAGAATATGGGACTCAATTAAGTAGTTGGAGCAGCAGGATTTCATAGCATTCAAAACAAACCAAGAAAGAATGTTATTTATTCTCACTTATTTACCCTATTTTGTTGACTCAGTTGGATGAACGGTTGGTATGATGCAGAGTGACACCAATAGCATCAGTTCAATTCCCACACTGACTGACATTGACATGAAGGTTCTGCCTTCTTGACCTCGCTACTCCCTTGAGGCAAGGTGATCCTCAGGTTAAACTCAGCACCAGTCATTTCTCTCTAATGAGAGAGCAGCCCTATGGTCCTCTGGGACTTTGGTGACTACTAGTTACCCTATATTAATCAAATAGGTCTCTTTCAGACAAAGAATAGTTACAAATTAAGGTAATATACTATTACTGGTTATAACTATTTGAGTTGCTGATTCACAATCTCCATTCTCCTTTTTGGAAAGGTCTGTAGTTTCCTAGATGGTTCTGTTGCTTTAAGTTTGAAGTGAAGGTCAGCAGAATGTGAAGCATCTTCTAATTAATTTCAAGGAGATAGGTTCTCTGGTGATCTTGCTGAAGGAAGTGGATGAGGCAGTCCTTTCTGGTGTGACCTCCTGCTTACATGGTTTTTGTTTTATTCATTCACGGGATGTGGGGTTTGCTGGCTGGCTCAGCATTTATTGCCCATCCCTAGTTGCCCTCGAGAAGGTGGCCGTGAGTATCGTTCCCCCCAATTATTTCTTCTACTGCTCAGAGTTCTGGAGGTCCATTTGCAACAGCGACCTCTGGAAACAGAAGTCAATGCTGTGATCACGGTAGCACGCTGATTGCTTTGCACAGTCACATGGTTTAGGGGAAAACATTGGTGGTGTGCAGGCTTCTTGAGCCACTACAGACTATGTGCCCTGAGAGAGGGAGTTCCAGGATTTTGACTCAACGACAATAAAGGATCAGCAATATTTTTCCAAATCAGGATGGTGAGCAGCTTGGAGGGAAACTTACAGGTGGTGGTGTTCCTATATATCTGCTGCCCTTATCCTTCTGGATGGAAGTGATCATAGGTTTGCAAGGTATTAGTCTAAGGATCCTGGAGGAATTACTGCAGTGTGTCTTGTAGATGATGCATAGTGCTGCTACTGAGTGGAGGGAGGGCATGTTTGCGGACGTAATGTCAATTAAGTGGGCTGCTTTGTCCTTGATGATGTCAAGCTTTTTGAGTATTGCTGGAGGCAAGCAAGGAATATTCCAACACACACCTGCCTTGTGACTTGTAGAAGACAGACAGGTTTTGCGAGTCAGGAACTGAGTTACTCACTGCAGCATTCCTACCCTCTGATCTGCTCTTGTAGCTGCTGCGTTTACACGGCTAGCCCAGTTCAGTTTCTGGTCAATTATAACCCCCAGAATTTTGACATCACAGAAGCCAATCTTCCATCTACATCAAAGACCCATCGTACCGTGGTAGTGACCTCCTACAACCTCTTCCATCAGGCAGAAGATACAGAAGCCTGAACACACGCACAAGCAGGTTCAGGAACAGCTTGCTTCCGGCCGTCATCAGACGGTTGAATGGACTCAAATAATGTAATCTGCAATGTAACCTGTGTGCCTTTGAATCTTTTCCTTACATCCTTTGCTTGCTGTGATCTGCCTGTCCTGCTCGTAAACAAAGCTTTTCACTGTATTTCAGTACACATGACAATAAAATCAATCGATAATGGGGGATTCAGTGATTGTAATGCCATTGAATGTTAAGGGGCAGTGGTTAGATTCTCTCTTGTTGGGGATGGTCATTGCTTGGCATTTCTGTGCCACCAATCTGTGATCCTTGCGAACCTGCATACTTGCTCAGGTAAGACAGAATGAAATGTAGTTAACACTCAATGACGAGGAAGTGTCAATGACCTCCCTAATATGATACTGGATGCCAAACTGTGAAATCTGCAAATATCCCCTGTTGCAACCTGAAAGAAAACCAGACAGCCTGAAGTCAGGAACAAGTTGTTCAGCACATGCTACACCCTGTGTTGTAGTCTTTAGCAAATACAGAATAACTTCTAATGCACAATAAACTTGTACAATCGAAGCAACAGCCAGTGAAATCTATGAGCAACTAACCTGAAAGGAGGTGACAATCCCTCCCAGCTGGATGTTTTATAGAAGGGAGACTGGACAGGCTGAGCTTGTTTTCACAAGCGTTCAGACCAGGGAGGCATGATTTGATTGAATTGTACAAGATGCTGAATGAGTAGTCTTCACAGGGTGGATATGGAAAGGCTGCTTCCTTTAGCGGGTGTATCCAGAACTGGGTGACACTGTTGTAAAACTAGGGTTTGCTCTTTTACAGCAGCGATGAGAAACTTTCCTTAACTTTGGAACACACTGTCTCAGAAAACGGTGGTGGCAGGGTCATTGAATAGTTTTAAGGTGAAGTACATTGATTCTTTTGCCAAACCAAAATCTAAGGAATTATCAGGGATTAGTGGGAATGTAGAATTTGGAATCCATGAACTTAAATGAAGCAGAACCGGTTTAAAGGGCTGACTTTTGTTCCTCATTCCTATGTCTGTGTGTGAATGATATTGGTAAAGAGTGCTGAGGAAGATCCTAGCTGTTATTGGGCAATGTCCAATGTTGTGCAATTAGGAGGCATTGGTTACAACATGGTGTTCAAAAATGGGAGGACTAGGGTCAAATTTGAGTTAAGCCATTACAGTGTTTGGCATAACCTGCTCCAGAAACAAGCAAGTACATCTCATTTGGGACCAGAAGGTCACTACACCCCAAAAAAAACAAGAGCTACATATCCAAACTTTGCACTGACATAACTTAACAGATTATTAATAGTAATTTGTCCATATATTTATAGACAAAATTGACATCTGAATAAAGGGATTCTTCTTTATAATAGAACACAGAATTTAGGAAGAATAGTCTTACTGTTAACATTTCATTTATGCTGTGCTGTTAGGCAGAACCATGTCCTTAAATTAACCAAATGTGAGAAGTTAAGCAGTTTTTCCCCACTGCATTTCTCCCTCTACCCTGAGACTCATGAACCTAAGGAGTGCAACGTCAGCTTCTGTGGCGGGCGCTGGTTTTCTGCACAACCTCTGAAAGGGAGCTGGGATCATTTTTGGAGGCCAGTACAGAGAAGGTAAGTGTTTTAACATTTGTACCACAGACATGGTCAACGTGATCACCTGGGAACTGGGACTGTTTTACTCGTCCAAGGGATTGTCAACAGATTTTCCAACTTTGCCCACACTTTTCCCCACAGAGGCGTTTGGCCTTCCCCAGGAGCATACGTGGCCCCGTTGCGGATAGACTGTGTCTTGTCATGGTTCAATCAATATGAGGCAAGTTTAATAGACAGGAAAAGACAAGGCGGGTATCCATTTGGAATGTTTGTACCATTGGGGAACCAATCATTTTCCCAACTTTCATGCTTTGGAAATTTCCCTAGAGAGTGCAAATGAACCTGTCACCACTATTTTTGAATTCTTATGGCTAATACAGTTAGAATTACTGCAATAGTTGTGGCACTGTAAATATATTCTAAAAAGCCTAAGACTTCAATCTGTAACAAAAATAATTTCTTAATAGAATAATCTATTAAAATTAATTGTGGAACCACCGTGTATTACAGTTTTACTGACAAATATTTCACATTGGACTGAGACCATCTGCTACAATGTGACATGTGCACCACACTAATCCCTTTTGTTTCCTGGATAACATACAAAAGACCAATGTGCCTCTTATCTCACACAAATGACTGTAGTTCATACAAGTTAAAAAGAAAACTTGCATTTATATAGTGCACCAGTACAGCAAGTCATTGGTCGCATTTAAAAGGTCATCAGGTTATTTGCTCCTTCTACTGTGGTCTATCAGAACCAATATACTTCAAATGCCTGACAACAATAAGGCATTATTTCCAGTGCAGCCTCTCACACAATTTTGTCCCCTCTTGAATCAATGTAGATACATGGACGGTTCTGCAAAGCAAAAACCCAATCCCAAGCTAAAATAACTGGCAGTTTCAAAAAGGTGAACAGCTCAATGAAGTACAGAAGGTAGACAGCAACAGATGCTCTGTAAGATGGTTTGCTGAAGATTCAACACGCCATTGCAACAGAATTGCCCCCATATCCCTGGACACTTTAGTACCCATGTGACATACAACATTTGCACAGAAAACAATATCCAAAAACGTTCTATTACCCAGAATTGGCAATTCTTTCCATGTCAAAACAAAATACAAATTTGGAAATATTTGTTGTGAAATTAGTTACTATGTGCATATATTTAAATTTACTACATTCCTGCAAAATTCATTTTTTGCATTATTGCTTCCTGATTAACAGTATTTCATGAGCGAGGCTGGCGAGCAGCACTGGCCTTCCACCTCACTGAATGGCAAAGTGTACATTTCTGGCCAAGACTTCACAAAATGAGGTGAATAGTGCTGGTCTATAATTAGCTGACTAATACAGGTGGGGCTTGTACAACATCCCAAACAACATACAATCGACAATCCCAAGACATCCCAATCGACAAACAACCTTTGTCCATGCCATTTTCATGAGTAAACCCCATAACTGGCACTCTCAGATTTGCTGCATTTGGAATAGTTTGCCCAAGTTTAAAAATGATTTCCCAACTGCAATACCTGCCTTGGAAATCGCACATTTCTGTATCACAGCGACCGACTACTGTAGACATGCATAAGCTAAATGCCAGATGATAAGGTTAAATAACAGGACCAAGCAATTTACGCACCTACTGAGTCAGGTAATTGCTAATCCTAAAATACTAGTTCCTAAATAGGATTGAAATGAATCTAGGAACTGTGTGTCCCTGGGTGTGTTGGTATGGGTGAGAATGTGCGGGAAGGTGGGGGATATGGGGAAGTAGCTTTCTCAGAAAGCAGTTAGAAAATATTCATCATTTCACGTGATGTGATCATTTTTAGTGTCCACCAGGGCCACTCAACCACTGACTTCATTACACCCTTGGTCCAAACAGGAACAAAAGAACTGAATTCTAGAGGTGAGTTTAGGGAGCTACTTCTTGATATCAAGACAGCATCTAGCAAAATTGGAGCCAATGGGACTCGGGACAAAACTCTCTGCTGGTTGGAGTTGTACTCGGTGCACAGAAAGGTGGTTGTTGAAGGTCGGGAATCTCAGCTCCAGGACATCTTTGCAAGAGATCCTCAGGGTAGTGCTTTTAGGCCCATGTTCAGCTGCTTCATCAATGAGCTGCCCTCCATCATAAGGTCAGAAGTGGGATGTTTGCCAATGATTGCACAATGTTCAGCACCATTCGTGACTCCCCAGATACTGAAGCAGGCCATATTGACAGAGTGTTATAAAGGGGAGGTTGGCCTGTCCTCCCCACCCAGAGAACTAACCCAGAAACACCCAAAGAGGAGCACCTCACCATATAATCTGTAAACGAGGGTGCGAAAAGTTGTGTAACCTGCTCGTAAGCAACTTCTAGTGGTTAAATAAAACAAATCCCTGACACTCACTTTACAATCAACAAGCAACAACTTTTCAATCAAACTCTAATGCTGAACAAATTAACTAAACTATTAACGAACCAAATAAGCCTCTTCTAGCTACTAACTATTCCCAAATAAAATAAGATTCTAATGATATGCTATTCCAATAAACACAACTCCCACTCATAAAACAAAATTTTAAAAAATAGAATTTTATCTCTCAAAATTACAGCCAGGTTACATGCCTTCCGGAATGTTCTGTGCCTTCTCCGTTGATTCATCTATCAGAAATAGTAACTAGTTGTGCCATAGTTACCCAACTTTGCAACAGTAGTACAACTTGGACAACATCCAAAAGTAGCAAGTAACATTCATGCCATACAAGTACCAGGCAATGACCATCTCCAATAAAAGATGCACACTCTAACCGCTGGCCCTTGATATTCAATGGCATTACTATCCCTCACCATCAGTGTCCTGGGGATTACCAGTGACTTGCCATATAAATATAGTGGCTACAAGAGCAGATCCAGAGGCTAGGAATACTGCAAAATAACTCACTTCCTGATTCTCCAAAGCCTGCCCACAATCTACAAGGCACAAGTCAGGAATGTGATGGAATACTTCCCACTTGCCTGGATGAGCGCAGCTCTAACAATACTTTTGAAGCTTGACATGATCCAAGACAAAACAACCCACTGGATTGGCACCATATCCACTAAATTTCAGTCACTCCACCACCTATGATCACTAGCAGCAATATGTAAAATTTATAAGATGGGCTGCAGAATTCACCAAAGATCCTTAGTCAGTACCTTCCATTACCATTTGGAAGGACAAGGGTAGTTGATATATTGGAACAATATCACCTGCAAGTTGTCTCCAAGCCACTCAGCATTCTCACTTGGATACATAGCTGCCGTTCCTTCTCTGTCACTGGGTCAAAGTCCTGGAATTCCCTCCCCGATGGCACGGTGGGTAAACCCAGAGCACATAGACTGCAACGGTTCAAGAAGGCAGCTCACTACCACCTTCTTAAGGGCAACCAGGGAAGGGTAATAACTACTCACCAAACCAACAACGCCTACATCCCACAAGTGAAAAGAAATTCAAGGAACAGGATTCAGCGCTTGGAGATTTTGGTTTTGCCCAGAAATTAGGGTAGAACTCTCTGGACACTGTTGATTGGTCACCCGATCAAAACATGGGTCAGTAAATAAGAGTCAGTCAGGTTTCTTGCGGGTGTGTTAGGAGCAGGGCAAGAGGTTCATTCAGCTAAGGTGCTAATGTTAGATGGCTCCCTACTGCTGGACAGTTTGGGCTCCGAAAGACATGCAGTTTTATAGAGAAGATGTGGTTCAGCGCAGCTGAGAGAGGGGGTGAAGGAAGCCCACAAGCAGTATTTTGTTGGTGCAATTCTGGAGAAAGGAGTTCTGAGCAAATCCGGGACGTTGCCAGCCTACTCTAGCTGAATCATTCATCTGTTCCCTGCAGCTGGGTTGCTACCGTGTGAATCCAGTGGGGTGCACCCTCAGGAGGAGACACTGAGCAGCTAGGCATGAGTAGTCACTGGGCATTTTAATGTTTTAGAGACCTGACAACTACTTGCAGGCAAAGAAGAAAGAGGAAGGAATACAGGTTGGATAGGTGTCGTTGTTTAAGAGTACTAACGATAGATCTTTGAAAATGCAGATTGGAACTCCTGTGAAATGGGAAAGGTTTTAATGAGACTTACTAATCCACAGTGTGAATAATGTTTGGTGGATTGCTGATAAATCCATGGGATCCACCTTAACCACATCTGCTATTTGGATGTGCTGTGTGGGGTGTTTGACTGAAGTTTGTCTTTAGCTTACATTTACATCATGTTAATTCTAGACATTAAGAGTATAAATTGCATACAAGTGTAACAAATAGTTTTGGTTTTGTGATCTTATACAGTAAAGTTGAATTTTCTTATTCAAAAACATAAAATCGTGTAGTTCTCTTTTCTTATTAATTACCTTGGATTTCTAATTCCATTTAATTTAAGACAAAAGCTCTTGGCTCCTAACCAAATTGTAACATACTTTGGAAGTCTTGTCAGGAAATGTAACACTTAGTAGACTTTACAGATACTAAACGGTATATAGACAATACAGATCTAAGTTCGATAGCTTCAGATTTCCTGCCAGAACCAAATCCGATGGAACACCATCAGGTAAATTAATAAATCTGCTGAGAAGCTTCCGAATTCAAATTGGTCAAACATCCATGATTAAAGACACAACTGTGTGGTCCATTGCTTATAGAAAGCTTATAGCCTTGCGTATTTGGCTCGCGAGTATTAGCAATTTTAAATTGTGTGGAATAAACACTGGCATCGAGTTTACATTCACAAATCAACCGAAGTAGTGAAGACAGTAAAACGTTTATCTTCTGAGATTGTTACAGCAAGACTGCAGCCATTTTAACATTAATGATTGCAGGATGGTGGGATAAAAAGCATAATTTTCCCTATTGGAGGTAGAGAATGGTATGTAATATTTGGGAGAATAAAACTTGATATCAAACTTCATGCCAAACCCCAAATTTAGAGGTTATCATCAAGGATCCCCACATAATCTACATTTTTTCCTTTATTCATTCACAAGATGAGGACATCACCGGCTAGGCAGCATTTATTGCCTATCCCTAATTGCCCAGATGGCAGTTAAAAGTCAACCACATTGCTATGGGTTTGGAGTCACGTGTAAGCCAGACTAGGCAAGGATGGCAGTTTCCTTCCCTAAAGGACATTAGTGAACTAGATGGGTTTTTCCAAAAATTGACAATGGATTCATGGTCATCATTAGACTCTTAATTCCAGACTTAATTTTATTGAATTCAAATTCCACCGTGGCGGGATTTGAACCCGGGTCCCCAAAACCTTATCTGGTCTTTGATTAAGAGTCCAGTAATAATACCACTAGACCATCATCTGCCATCGTTTATTTATGGAATTTCAAGATGAATGGTAAGACAATACATGTATCTCTGGTGTAAAATTTGGGTTAAACAATGACCACTCCCCAACTTCCTTATTTCCTGTGTGCACAATTTATGACACATTTATTTGGTATGTATAATATAAATGATCACTGACATGAGATTACTTTCATTTATTTAGATCTCCATAGGTCTGCACTCACTTGCTGCTTCTCCAGGTGGGATGAGGGCTTTGTTTTTATGGGATTTGGCTCAGTGTCCTAATCTTACTTCCACAACACTTGGATCCAGGCCATGATAACAATATAATCAAGATTGAATGTTTTAAATTTTTCGCAGCTCTTCAATATTTCCCGAGATTGAAGAAGTTAACATAAGAAACAAAAGAAAGACATGCATTTATCTAGTGCCTTGCACAACCCAAGGACATTGCAAAGTACTTTATTAACCAATGAAATGCCTTTGTAGTGTAGTCACTACCGTGAGAAAGAACATACAAAGTGTGGTTTGGTTCACATTGTGGAAGCAATGATGTGAAGCATGTATAGTAACCAGTATGATCAGAGTCTAGAATCCAAATACTAAACGCCATACACAACAATCCCATTTGAGTGGGTTGACTTGCTTAATTTCTGCCCCATAATCCAGCAGCAAAACCACTTTCCCAATGCTGCTACTTACAGCTTGGCAGTCTGCGCAGCTCCATGGAAAATAGAGATTAAAATAGAAAATGATGGAAATGTTCAGCAGCTCTGGCAGCATCTGTGCAGAAAGCTAATATTTCAGGTCTGTGATAACAAGGTGTAGAGCTGGATGAACACAGCAGGCCAAGCAGCAGAAGAGCAGGAAAGCTGATGTTTTGGGTCGAGACCCTTCTTCAGAAATGGGGGAGGGGAAGGGGATTCTGAAATAAATAGGGAGAAAGGGGGAGGTGGATAGAAGATGGATAGAGGAGAAGATAGGTGGAGAGGAGACAGGTTAAGGAGGCAGGGTTGGAGCCAGTAAAGATGAGTATAGGTCAGGATTTAGAGAGGGGATAGGTCGAAGGGTCTAGACCCGAAACTTCAGCTTTCCTGCTCGGCCTGCTGTGTTCATCCAGCTCTACACCTTGCTATCTCAGACTGTCCAGCATCGCCAACTGTCTCTGTAACAATTTCAGGTCTGTGACCTTTTATCTAAAAGCTCGAAATGCAAAAGGTTTTGTGTAGGTTAAAAAGGGTTGAGTGAGGACAAAGAACAAAAGGGAGTATCAATGATAGGATAGAGGACAGGAGAGATTAAAGGTATATGGTGCAAGATCAAAAGCAATGGCAATAGGACATGTGAAGAAATCAGAGAAGCGTACAGAGGATGTGTGAATGGTCGGATCCCGAAAAACTGTCCCGAAATCCTGAAAAGTAGTATTACAGACTTTCCCTTTACTTCTTGCTTATATGAAACTATATTAGCAACTTTTTCAATTTCCAATAAAAGATCACAAATCGTATGTTAACTTGGTTTCTCTGTCCACAGTTTCTGTCCAAGCTGTTAAATATTTTCAGCATTCTCAATACTTGGTTTATGTGCATGAAAGACAGTTTTTGTTTGAGTATGCGTTCAGTTTTATTCCTGACTCTTCATTCAATGGATGCTCTTTCCTCATGAAACAGTTCACCAAACTGTTTATCACTCTCGGGGGCAAGTGCACAAGGACCGTACAACTACCATATGAATCACTTTGCATCTGATTTTGGATTCACAGCCCAATACGGGGTTTCCTGAGAGAGAAAAAAGGTGCCTTGAAATGTGACAAATGATAAAATAGCTGCAAATACCTGTTAGATTACAAAAAAGCTGCACAATGAGGTGCCATTTTTGTTGAATTGCATCAGATCCTCAAAAAATAATTACATCATAAACTTACAAAATAAAGAAAACCTTGGAATGGTCACAAGAAACAAAAATATAGAAGTATATGGAAGAGATTGGCTTGCCTATATTCACTGGAGCTTTGAAGGATGAAGGAGAATCTCAAAGGAACCTTGTAAAGTTCTAAAAATATTGCACATTTTCAAGGAGATAGATAGATATGGGGTAAAAGGATCAAAAAGGTATGTGGGAGCAGGGTACTGACTTAGATGATCAGCATGATTGTATTAAATGGTGGAGCAGGCTTAAAGGGCCAGCCTACTTCTGCCCCTATTTTCCATGTTTCTACATTCATATGCTCTAAAAGTCAATATATGTTTTCTACTAGTAGTGTTACTATATTCTACTGCAACAGTTCAACTGCTGTCCCGAAACAATTTGTTAATGTAAATTTGCAATGTTAGAAGTGGGTTCTTTTATTGTTTATTGTTTTATTTAATTAGATTATCACGTAAAATTGTGGGAACATGGAAGATTAAAGAAACTATTTTTAATCTTTAATTCATTGTATTTAACATCTACTTCACTTGCCTTTAATGATACTCGTCTTTATTATCCTTGAAAAGCAAACACCACACACTTCTTCACTGCAGAAATTTCAAAGCCATAATTACTCACTAAAATATATTCTCTGACTTCAAGAATCAGAATTATGCTGTGGTTATGTGGGCGGCAAGCCCTGACCAATGAAGTGATGCCAACACAGCTGGTTCTGGTGTTTCCCAGCAGTCTTAAGTGGACTCCAGGCTACAGTGCAACCGTCCAGAGATAATTTTTGTTAAGGTAGCATTTCTTGTTACTTATCCCTTTCCCTGGAACATATCAGAGGCTAATGCCTTATGCTTACCACCTTGATGTTGTGTTTCACCTTGATCAGTTTCTGACTACGTATCCACATCGTCACTAAGACTGCCAATTGTATCTCTGAAAAGCTGCTTGCCTCCAACTCCTCTGAAACACTCAGCTGTGTCTTCATCATCTTGAGACATGACTATTCCAATGGATTCCTTATCCACTGAGGCAAAGTAGGTCTCCTTTGCTGCAGCTTGTCCACTCCGACTGCTTTTCTTTCCGTCTCTTTTTCCCCCCCCACTTTACTGACCTTCGCCGGAGTTTGGACAGCATTGACAAGAGCGGACACAGGCCCCAGACCTTGGGTGGGCCTACGGAGGACCTCGAACAGGCCCAGCGCAGAGGAGAGTGAGCCTTAACTTACTTTTCCAGACCAAGCACAGGACCTGCAATCAGTGGCTGTTACATTGGCGTTGGCGAGGGAGGCCCAGCAGCAAAAGATGGCGCCTGAGGATCAGCGACTTTGATGCTGGTTGGTGCAGTGTAGACGATGGTGAAGCGGTGGTGAAGGGATGGCAGCACAGGCATTGTTGACAGTGATGAGCTGACTCAGGATTGATGGACTCCCTTCAAGCAATATCTTTTTTCCCCACCTTATTCTTAAATAATTCAAAATAGCACTGTTATGAGGTGACAAATGAAAGCCTTTCACTGCATTTTACTGTATTCTTACTGTAAAATACGCAAGACAATAAAATCAAGATCAAATCATTTTTCACCCTGCAATAAACCTCTCAAGCCTAACTTGCACCAAGTTCTCTTTACATATCAGACTTCTGCGGCAAACATCTCTTGGTTGTGCAATACTTCAATTTAAATCCTCAAGGTCGTTTTCAAATCATTCCACGTGCAATGCTCTCCCTACCTCTGTAACCTCCCATGGTCATGGAACACAGATTTTTCTGCACATTCCCAGTTTCCGCCTCTTAAGCATCTTCAATTTCACTCATTTCAACAAAGGTTCAGCCTTCAGCTTTGAAATTCCTTTGCTGAACCTCTCCACTTCCATTTCACCCATTCAAGATTCTCTTAAAAACATCACCTCTCTGATGAAATTTTGGGTCATCTGTCCTAATATCTCTTTGTTTGACTCTGTCAATTTTGGTTCCATAATGCTAAGTGCAATCTAGAATGTTTTATACAGTTAAAGGTACTACACAAATACAATTTGCTGTTGTTGTTGATGTTTGAGTCAAATGAACAGAAGTAACTTTAGGATAACACAGTGTGGAGCTGGAGGAACACAGCAGGCCAGGCAGCATCAGAAGAGCGGGAAAGTTGGCATTTCGGGTTGGGACCCTTCCTCAGAAAAATTTTAGGATTATAGTTTTACAACTTCTTTATAAATAATGAGGGTGGCAGACATGAGCTAATGACCCCTTAATATTTAATTTAGTTTTGCGCAGTATGTTGCAAAGAAAATCAGAACAATTGGCTGCACTCCAGTTTATTTTAATGAGTGTTTCTATAGCATTCTTTTATCTTGAGTCTTAGCTTCAACCTGTCACAGTTCAGGAAGTTTCCAACTGTAATCTATCTTGAATCTGTCACAAATAGCATTAGGTAATAAAAAGCCATCCACAATAAGCTACATGCCAATACCATCAGTTCACAGACTGAGAAGAGTTGTTCAGAGATTGAAGGTAAAGACAACTGCACTAAACATCCACTCTCCTTGTGCTTCGAATTGGAATACAGCTTTTTTTTTGCCACCAAAAGAATGCAACCCAAAAAAAAACTGATTGCATTGAATTCCCTCATACCTATTAACTCTTCCCTTAGTTACAATGGTATGGTTTAAAATATTATATTGTGCCTTGAAATTTAAGGTAAAATCAAGGGGTCATGTAACCTGATCTGAAGTTTGCCTAACAGGAAGCATGGATAGTAGGAACTACAGATGCTGGAGAATCTGAGACAACAAGGTGTATAGGAGCAGGAAAGGTGATGTTTCGGGCCAAACCCTCCTTCAGAGGGTCTAGGCCCGAAACGTCAGCTTTCCTGCTCCTCGGATGCTGCTTGGCCTGCTGTGTTCATCCAGCTCTACACCTTGTTGTCTCAGGAAGCATGGATGGTTTCATTATTAGAGATCAAAGGAAGGCTCAGCTTGTTTTACCTGCGAAGAAGGTGCAAAGCATATGCACTTAAAGGGACAACGGCAGCAACCCCCATTGTAATCTCAAACTGGGTAGTACCAAAGTCCCAGAAAAAGTTGAAAGGGTAAAATTCTCATCTGTTGCGCTTTTTGAATATGCGTTTAGCTATCCTCAACACTCCTTCCTCTTGGAACTAATCAGCATTTTAATCTAAATACAAGGCCTGAAGGAATCACTTTTCCATGGAGAAGAAGTGAACAGGAAGCGATTGTAAAGATCTGGCTGCAGGTTTTTCTAAAATAAAACTGAATATCACAGGCAATGGTTGCATCTGGGAGAGCAGGAACAGTTAGAGGCCAAAAAAAGTCTCTACAGTTCATCACACAGGAATGTGGGTGGACATTCATTCTTGGATTAATTAAGACTAAAATCCATTTTTTTGCAGGGGGAGCATGAAATCAAAGTGATCACAGTTGGAAAAAGAAATCACTGAGTTTGAACTAGAGGGATAATGTTCAGTGAAAGAAACCATCACTTTAAAATACAGTTCTAAGATCTCAAGTTATCTCGCTGAGAAGAGGAATAGGCCCTTTAGAACTAAGAATTATTCAGATTGATCTGGGAGAAGGACAGTGTAAACTAAACCTGTAAAGTGTGTTTTTTCAGTTAGACTAAGAACAAGAGGGGGTGGGGGCTTTATATGATTTAAAAGTGCATATATATATGTAAATATTTCTTTTAAAAAAGTAAATAGGGTTTGGTCAATGTTGTTTTTTTCAGTTATTATTACAGTAACGGTTTTAATAGGTGAAGTTTTGTCATGTCATTATTTCAGCTACTAACTGGAAGTTCAATTTTAAAATAAAAAAATGTTATTGGTCTCAATAATGATCATAACACCATCTTCTGCCAGGAGTCCCAAATAAACTCAAGATTTACGTGAATGCAAGCCAATAATGTAACCATGAATTTCTTCATAGTGCACTTGGGATAGGTTAAAAGAAAAATTATAGGCATGTCTGTTGCCATGACCAAGGAAACAGGTGCAAGTTTCGAGTTTGAGTTCACTGAACATGCAGAGTTATGGTTTTAAGGCCAGTTTTACAGATACCATGGCATTCCAATACCACTTCAGGATTTGCTTTTCTCAATCTCCTGGAAACTGAAAACCCTGGTAAATTTTTAAAATAACACTGCTACTGGGCATGAAGTTGTTTTTGAGCAGTATGGCATTCCCATTAAGCCATTCCCTTATGTTAGTGTGATGGAGGAGCAGAATGAACAGTAAAAGATGCAAGAGAATAAGACAGCACTTGACGCATCATTTAATAGATCAAGTCAATCACTACGTGCGAGAACCTGGAAATAAGTTTGGCAAATGCAGAGATCAGAAGGAAGCACCTGTCAGTCAGGATTAGCACAAACTAGATGCACTGCTTCAACTACGTCAGAAGGTAAAGTGACTGAATCCTAAACTTAAGACAAGAGAAGGAAGTTATTTCAAAATAAAAATCTTCAGATTTCTTTAATCTTTTACCATGTTCCTGTCAGCTCTCTAATTATCCAAATGTTTTGCTAGTAATCATGTAAGCCATTTTGGTTCTATAATGGACTTTCAACCAAGATCATTTTGCAAGTTTTCTTATTAAGTGAAAATGTATGTTTTCTTCCTCAGAATTGAGCACTTGTGGTACACAAAGATCCTAAAAGTAAGTGCAATTCCAAAAAGAAATCCTCACTTTAAAAAACAGTTCTTAGATTTCAAGTATAGTCGCGGAGAAAAGAGGAGGAATAAGCCCTCAGGAACAAAAATTTATTCCGGATTGATCTGGGAGGAGGACAGTGCAAGGTAAACCTGTAAAGTGTGATTTTTCAGTTAGGCTAGGAACAAGGAGGATTTGGGGTATCTCATGACGATTTAAAGTATACATACACATAAAGATCCTTTAAAATATTGGAAATTAAAACATAATACTGTGGTGCCGAAACTGTGCTGTTTGTACAGTTTATTTTCTCCTTTCTTCAGTTACCAAGAAAATATGTTTTGTTTTAAATGTGTTAATACTTCAGAAAATGTCAATTTACATGTAACTTCACTTCCCTTCTTCATGTTTATGACGCTTTTTCAGTCAGATGTTCAAGTTGCATTTTCACTCAGCAGAAAAGCAACATAATTAAAAGCCAAGCTTAAAATGTCAATTAACCAACTCCACCTGAGGAATGAAACATTTTACCATTCATTTATTTACAATTTGATTTGGCTCAATTTAAAATCTGAAAGATTTACAACAACGCATACGAATAAACTACAGGTATGTCAGCTGTCTTTTTTTAAAAAGGTGGGGCTCAGCTACTTTGCATATTACACCACAACGGACTGAAGAATTTAATTCTCAAATCGGCTGTCCTAGCCACAAGAGGAGGAGGCACAAGACACAGGGTCAAGTGATGGTGATGCTGCACACACTCAAGACCAAATAGAATTTGTTTTTGCCTCTGCTACAATGTAAAACTGTAATGTAGTTAACAACAGACTACATCTCTCAGTTTGTAGCTTCAATACTGAATGCTCTTAAGTCCCTCTTGTGAGCAACTTTGGCTGTAATCCTCTGTTGGCTTAACCAGGATGAATCATCTGCAGGTTGACCATAGTATGGATCCTTTTGAATATGCCCATCTCCATGGGAGATAATCAAGCAAAAAAAAACAGAAATTGCTGGAAAAGCTCAGCAGGTCTGAAGCAACTGTGGAGAGAAATCAGGGTTGATGTCTCGGGACCAGTGACCCTTCCTCAGAACTGATGGTAGCTAGGAAAGAGAATCGCAGAAGATAGGGTGGGAGGAATGGGTAAGTAAGTAAGTGATAGGTGGAGATAGAGCCCAAAGAGACAAGAGACAAGAGACAAGAGACAAGAGAACAGTTGGATAGGAAAAAGGGTGAATAACCATAAGCCTAAGAAAATTAATAGCTACTAATAGGGACAATTAGTGGCTAACAATGGGTGTGTGAAACAGTAGGCTATGTGATAACAAGGATGAGTATGTGGGGTTTGGGTTAAGGACATGGAAGAAGGTGCCTTAAACCTTAAAACTGTTGAACTTAACACTGAGTCCAGAAAGCTGCAGCGATCCCAAGTGGAAGATGAGATGCTGTTCCAACAGCTTGCAATGAACTTTGTTAGAGCACTGCAGCAAGCCTGAGGCAGAGATGTTGGACAGGGAACAAGGTGGTGTGTTGAAGTGGCAGGCAACTGGAAGCTCAGGGTCTTTTTCGCAGACAGAATGTAAGTGTTCTGTGAAGCAGCCAGAGATAAGCCAGTGGAAAATATTCTGTTTGAGAAAAATTATTGTCTTATCAAGTTGAGGCTCTAGTTCCTCAATATCAGGAATTTTGACATTTGGACACACAAGAACAACAATCTGAAATTTTACAGCACAGTTTAAATGTGTCAAAATATTCTAAGGTGTTTCACAGGAGTGGAACCTGACAAATATGTTTTCTTGCTTTGGGCCAATGTAATTTTAAAATGGGTGATTAAATGTTTATTTAAAAAGGTAGGTATTAAGACACTTAACAGGAAGAGGCATTCAGTAAATAATAATTGGTTTTGAATACAAGAGGATAAACAAAACAAATTGCAGACATTGCAAACTATATCAGCCTCTCTAATCTGAATGTTCTGATATACAGCACCAAGAATAATGTTAAACCATAGACTTAGACATTTCCAGCACAGGTGGTTGTCTTTTGGTCCATCAAGTTGGCACCAGTCAATGAGGCTCTGACTGCACGAATGCCATTTTCCAGTTATTGGATCATAGCCCTGGACGCTATAGCAATCCAAGTCAACACCTAAGTACTGCTTAAAATGTTGTCAAAGTTTCTGACCCGACCACACTTTCAGGCAGTGAGTTCCAGTATCTTCTGGGTGAAAATGTATCTCTCAACACTTGCCTCAGCCTTCCACCCCTTCCGTTTAAAATCAATGCCCCCTGGTTACTGACTCCTCTACGAAGGGAAAAAGTGCTTTCCTAGTCACCCTATCGATGCCTCTCAATCTTACCCATATCTATCAGGTCCCTCTTCAGCTTTGCTGCTCCAAGGTAAACAATCACAGTCTATCCAATTTTATCTCATAGTTTGGACCCTCCAGCCTAGGCAGCATCATGGGAAAAAACCTCAGCACCCTCCCTACTGCAATCACATGCTTTCTAAAATGTGATGACCAGAATTGCGGGCCACAACTGGAGTCCTGCCACCAGCATGTTATGCGGTTCCAGCATTTCCTCTTTTTCTTGTATTTTCTGGCTTGGCTAATAAAGGCATCTATCTAGTATGCCTTCTTAACTACCTGCCCTGCTATCTTCGGGCATCTGTGGATATACACACCAACGTCCCTCTGACCTTTAGTATATTCTAAGGTGATATCATTCATACCGTAATCCTTTGCCTTTTAGACATCCCCAAGTGCATCACCTCACACTTTTCAAATTGTTCCACAATTCCATTTGTCACTGCTCTGCCCACCTGACCGGTCCATTTCTATCCTCCTGCAGGTTACAGTTATCCTCCTCACTATCTGCCACCCTGCCAATTTTCATGCCACCCGCAAATCTCTTGATCATCCCCCTTACATTCAAGTCCAAATCATTAATGTATTCCATAAACAGCAATGGCTCCAGCATTTAGCCTTGTGGAATTCCATTGGAAAACAGACTTCCAGTCACAGAAACATTCTCAACCATCCCCCTCTGCTTCCTGCTTCTCAGCTAATTTTGGATCCAATGTACACGACTTTGCTTTGAATCCCATGGCTCTTATTTTCTTTACCAGTGTGCCATGAGGGACCTTTTGTTAAAGTCTTCAAGAGTTCATTGTAGATTACATCAAATGCATTACTTTCATCAATACTTCTGGTTACTGGCTCAAAAATTCATAAGTTTGTCAAGCATGAACTTTCTTTAATAAATCCATGTTGACTATCCCTCATTAATCCCACTCTTTCAAAAGAGAGATTTATTCTGTCATTCAAAATTCCTTCTAATAAATTTCCTACTGCAGAGGATAGACTGGCTGGCCTGTCATTTGCTGATCTATCTCTCCCTCCCTTTTTTAGATAATGGGACAATGTTAGCAGCCTTCTAGTCCTCCACCCTGATGTCAATATCTACATCACACTTTTCTGTTGTGAGGACTGATGCAAAGTATTCATTGAGGACTGAGCCCATGTCTTCCGGGTCCACATACACAGATTACTTCTATTGTCTCTAATGGGTCCCACTCTTTCCCTTGCCATTCTCTTGAACTTTACACATTTAAAAAGGCTCCTCCGAGTTTTCCTTCGTTCTACATCACACCCCGCCCCCACCTCAATGCTTGCTCATGCACTGTCTTAGCTTTCCCCACTTCTTTTTTAAGTTCCCCTTTTATCCTCTTCGAGGGACTCTGCTGTAGGGTCTTCAAAACCTGCCATAAGCTTCAGAGACACACGTTTTACTGAGTAAGTTTAAAATCATCTTGCAGCAGGTTTTCAAATCTTTTGGAAAAACAAATTGATATTGTTGTGCCCAAAACAAATGGATTATTCCACTTTTGTACTGGGAAAAATAAGTACATTTTACATGCATTAATGATTCATAATTTATAAGTATAAAAAACCAAAAGCAAAACCACTTGTTTTTGATGCGATGTTCCCTCTTCAAATATTGTAAAATCTAGTTCTCAATTTTCACTCTGGTTTTCAAATAGTTTGGAAAATTTAACAAAATTCTGTCAAACTATTAAGGAGGATACATTTTCACATGCAATGAGTCACGTTTAGGTTCTCCAATATAAAGAAGAATGTTATATGTAGGTTCTTTGACAAAAAATAAGGTGTGTTTAATCAGTAACATATGTACTCGTTGTAACAACAAAGTGCCTTTACATTTAGTACCTCGGAGAAAAATCCTATGATGCTTCACAAATCAGCAATAGGAAAATAAATGCAGATCAAGGAAGTTTGAAAGTAGGAGCTAGAAAACCTGACCAAAATAAAGCATCCTGCGATTCTTAAGTTCAAGGATAGAGAGATTTATTTAGGAAGACAAGGAATTTTGATGCTGTGTGTTTGGGAACTTCATATTATGGCATAGATTACAGACCTCCCAGAGGAAAAACCCAGTAATAAAAGTGGGAATTAATTTACTGTTGTACCAGATATCCATTTTGAGGTATGAGTGTTGAACCGGTATGTGTCATTCGCTAGTCTTGCTGGTTCTTCCTTCTGTGTAGACAATTCTGTTCCTTTGAAATCAGCTACATGCTATCATAAGAACATGAGAAATAGGAGCAGGAGTAGGCCATCTGGCCCATCTAGCCTGCTTTGCTATTCAATAAGATCACAGCAGATCTTTTCATCGACTCGGCTCCACTTACCCGCCTGCTCACCATAACCCTTCATTCTTCTATCTTTGCCTTAAAAAACATCGTGAGGTAGCCTCAACTGCTTCACTGGTAGGGAGTTCCACAGATTCACAAGCCTCTGTGTGAAGAAGTTCCTCCTCAACTCAGTCCTAAATCTGCTATCCCTTATTTTGAGGCTATGCCCCGAGTTCTAGTTTCACCCGCCAGTGGAAACAACCTCCCTGTTTCTATCTTATAAAATTATGAAAGGAATAGGTAAGTTTCTGTAAGATCTCCTATTATGCTTATAAATTCCAATCAGTGTAGTCCCAGACTGCTCAGTCTCTCCTCATAAGGCAACCCTCTCAATTCCGGTTTCAACCTAGCGAACCTCCTCTGCACCGCCTCCAGTGCCAGTACATTCTTTCTCAAGTAAGGAGACCAAAACTGCACATAGTACTCCAGGTGAGGCCTCACCAGCACCCTATACAGCACATATCACAACATCTGACATTGTAGTCTAAAAGGGATATACTTGCCATCTGTCAATCTCGGTGTAACACCGTCAGTGTAGTCTGGTGGAAATGGTGTCGTGTTAGTGTTACTGGGACTAGCAACTCAGGCCCAGGCTTTTGCTCAGGTGACAAGCATTTGAAACCCACCACACCAGATGGTAAAATGTTAATTCAATAAAGTCTGGAATTGAATTAGTCTAATAGCAGCTACTTAACCATTGTTGATTGTTATTTTTAAAAAAAATCTGGTTCAGTAATGCTCTCTAGGGAAGGAAATGTGCCACCCTAACCTGGACCAGCCTCAACATGACTCCAGACCTACAGAAATTTGGTTGGCTCTTAACTGATCTCTGAAATGTCTTAACAAGCCACTCAGTTCAGCAGCAATAAGTGATGGACAACAAATGCCAGCCTTGCCACCAACGCCCACAACCCTGGCAAGAATTAAAAAGTTGTGTGCGTAATGTACAGTAATATCAGTAAGGACAGAATTCAGACTGTGTGCACAAATCTGTGATAAATTAAATATTTAGCATTGTAAGAAAGATATCCGATTCAAAAGAATTCAACTCTGCGACGCGTGTTATGTGAGCCCACATAAACAGTAAACCACAAACGGCATCAGAAACCACCACAGGGCAATGTGTGAGATGGGGAGGGGGTGGGAGGGATTGTTCATACAGTACCTAGAGTACTCGAGTTTGCAAGACAGAGAGCAAACAGGGAGAATATAACAGTATTTATGTCGGTAATAAAAAATGCACATTTATACATTTAGCAACAGAGGGACCAACTTAGGAATAGAAAAAGATAAAAACAAGTGATCTTGGTAGTGGATTTCCACAATGCAGAAGGTCTGATTCAGCCAGAACAAGTGAGTGGAGTGGAGCATGAGATTAGTGATAACACAGCAGACTCTGACAGAGCCAAAGGAGTATAATGTTGACGTTCCCAAAATTCCTTCTTAAACCTTATTTGACTTCCAGCCCAAAATCAGCATGGAATTGGACAAACCAAAAAACCTGGTCACAAATTGTTTTATAGAAAAGATTTGAAAAACTCTATTGGTTCATCATCCTCTTTCTTTAATTGGTTGATTCATTCATTGGGACACTCAGGATTTGTTTACTTCAAAAGTCCTTCCCACATGCTCATTGGTATGTTCAAGTCACTTCCTTCCCTGAGTTTTGGTTTATAGATCCTTTATCACTCCTGCCAAATCACATACAGTACATTTCCATTGCTCAAGTTAAACTGTTTCCCACTAAAGCCAGAATGCCTAAATGCTGTTAATAAAGCCTGGGCACATTCTGTAGCTCACCAACCAGAAGGTAGAACCCTAGCTCTCTTTTTCTGGACATGAATCGTTTCGCCCACTGTCTGAATTTTTGGCTCCTTCTTGAAATCAACGCTTGTGTTATTCTTATGCTCTGACAGGTGACTCAAATTTGACAATCCATGATTCATGTTAGGCAAACTTCTTTTTACAAGAAGATAACGGCAGAAACATTATGCATATAGAATTTTTACTTTAGCAGCAGAATAATACAATTATTGCTACAAAGTCTAATTGGTGAGATTTAGGTCCTGTTGGTCCTCGGAGCGAGGGAAGGGCAAGCACAGGTGTGGTCCGAAAATACTGCCCCTTGGCCAATTTTGCAGAAATGCAATGGGATGTGGTGGTGAGAGGTGTTGTCTCAACAGGACTACCAGTGCACAGTAGGTAGTAGCCACCCCGACTGGTAAAGAGATTTATAGGTCCAACTAAAGGATGCCAATTGGAATTGTCATCAATAATCTTCATATTTTTGCAGGGTGTAAGGGTGTCAGTTTAGCTGCCAGGCGGGCCAGGGCTGAGGGCACCTCACTTCAGTGAATCCGAGGGCCTCTTCCTGTGTGCTGCAGAAATCGGAAGGCTACCGTATAATACGTACCACCCGTACTCACAACGGCCTGGCCGTAAAGTCACGTTGGAGCAAGGATGCCTCCATTTTGATGCACTAACTCCTTTACTCACCTTCTACAGCAAGATGCTGCTCATTTTAAAGACTCTAATTGGCACCTCCAGGTTTGAAGGCCCAGTCGCTGTCCTCAACTGGACATCCTCAAACAAGTAAGTGGCCGAATCAGGGGAAAAAAAAAAAAATCACATTTCAGCCTGCGGCTGGTGTTCAAAAGCCCACAGGAAAATGCTGACCAGTGACTTGGTTATTTTCATATTGCTGAGAACTTCCCTATATATTCCAACATTTATTAACCCAAGAATGATTCAGGAATTTACACGAGATCCTGATGAAGGGTCAAGAAGTTTCAAACAGCTAACTGAAAATAAATTGGAATGCCATTGTTAAACCTCTTTATCTTCCACCCGTCTCTCCTTTTTTTTTAAATGGCAAGCTAAAAGTCCAATCTCTTCGATCACATTTTTTAGTCCAAAAATCTCCTCCAATTTCTGGCGTCAAGTCTGTTTGATGATACCAATGTGAAACACTTCGGGACATTTTACTCAATTAAACGGTACTATGTAAACACAAGTTGTTGTCATTTTGTCAAGGTCAACACACTTCAAGATTAGGGAGAAAACTGATTTGAAAATTAATTTTTACAAAAACAAAATCTGTTGTGTAACAGTTACCCATAGGTGTACTTCCATGTTCAGAGTTTCTGACAATTTTACAAACAAGGCATATGGAAACATAGAGACTATTTAATGGTAAAATATATGTGTACCATCCAAGTTTACCAAGTGCTTTAGATGCCATCTAGGAGGCTATGACAGACCACTTCATGATAAAATGATGATAATGTAACTGTTTTGATTCATGTGATAAAAGATGGTTAACATTGCATAACAAATGAAGTCTGTTCTTTTTTAAATTCATTCAGCTTGGAATATGTTTAAATGTATAATCAAGACAAGCCTTGCTGACAGTGACAAGTGATCTTCCTGGCTGGAATTCTCAAACCCAGCATCTTTGTTCCTCTAGAGAATTCACTACAAAAAAAGTACAAAATCACACAAAACTATACTTTCTTCAAAATGTATTATGCTGCAAATCAGCCCAACATGAATAGGTTAAATGATATTATGAACAACACTGAAATACAAGTGATTTTAAAAAATGTAACATGTAACAGAGGCAAAAGGTGACATTTGCAAAAAAAAAAAAGCCTTCCTCGCAATTACAATGTGCTCTCTGTAACTTCCATCATTAATTTTGTTGGTTGACCACCCCTGAGAATCAGATTTTTTTTGCCAACTTTGCAAACATTTTTAGTTCCTAAAGAGTAACTTATGAAATAAAACACAACATTCTTTTCTAATGTATGTAACATGCTGTTTTAGCATTTTAAAAATAGATACTATTTTCCATGAATCCAGCATCTGGATAGTTTGGAATGTATAATGAGAAACACACCAGAAGGAATCCCTTTCAAGGAATGGCCTGTTTTCAGAGCAGACTAGAAACTTGACTCAGTAAGGCTGTATCAGAGATAAAAGGTACTGCAGATGCTGGAGAATCCGAGACAACAAGCATGGGGCTGGATGAACACAACAGGTCAAGCAGCCTGCTCCTATGATGCTGCTTGACCTGCTGTGTTCATCCAGCCCCATGCTTGTTGTCTCAGTAAGGCTGTTTCATTTTCCACAATTTGAAACAAAGCAAGGGTGAATTTTCAGGATTATTTCTGATTTCAGTACTTAATTGTAGTGCTTTGGAGGTTTTACAATTCACGAGTTTAAAAAGGTACCAGCATAAACATAAGATGGCACTAGCATATACAGATATTTAACTTAACCTGAGGAAAATGTGAGTTGCACATGCATCTACTGTGACCAAGAGCATTTTCAATGTCTGAATTTGTAGTCACTCATTCTGAAATATTGTCATGAGATGTTCTACTGGTTTGCCTCATTCATTAGACACAATTCTCACAGTATCGACATGGATGGCTTTGCTCCTGTTGAGGGTGTTTGGTTTTACGATCTGCATTCTCCACAGTGCACCTCCCACACCCCCATGAAGTGTTAACCAAAGGTAAATTTTGATCCAAAGACTCTAAATCCATGTGCATAATGTCAAGACTATTGAAAGTGGAAGTAACGTGCTTGTCTCTTTGTACATCATATGACAATGCAGTCTGTCAGCTGATAGTCACCAATTTAAGGCAAATATCTTCTTAGGTCCGAGGGAAAATAAATACTTGCAATTCAAATTTAAATAATTGAGAGGAATGCATTTGCGTCCGTCACTCTTTGTAACACTGATCTTACAGTTTAACTGTTTCTTATCTCACTTCTGTTCAATGAAAGACATTCCAGCCGTAGCCCACACTGTAGATTTGTAACTTGAGGCAACCAATTTAGGTCTTTGCCTCAACATCACGTAACCTCAAACCAAGTTACCGTATCTCAACCATGTTTTGAACAGCCTAGTGATGGGCAGTAAGGAATAATGTCACTGCAACCAAATGGGAACTCACTTCCACCAACAAAAGTGAGTTCCCACTATTGAAAGAAAATACAAGCTACAAAATCTTGTAATATTTTTGTTGGGATAAGGCCTATGTTCAAGGCAACTGCACACTAAACAGTCCACATAAAAATTATAAAATGCTGCAAACTGTCCTTTTCCAGTATCAAACTTGGCCACCTGTTTTAATGCAATGCTAAACAAGCCAAGAATGTATTACTCACAAAAAACAATCCTAGAGAAGTTGATGGCTGAAATCTATAGCAGACACTTCAAAGACAACTTTTAAAAGACAGTTGTTCTATCATTTAAAGACACTCATTAACTGCAAAATGCGACAACAGTACTTCAAGATGGTAAAGTCACCGTAGTGCTACTGGACCATAGAGCTACTCTCTCATTAGAGAGACACGACCCAGCGTCACCACACCTCACCTGAAGTTGAGAAGACCTTCATGGTAGTCTCAGTCTGTGCAGAAATTGAACCCCTGCTGCTGGCATTACTCTGCATTGCAAACCAGCTGTCCAGCCAACTGAGCTGAGCGACCCCATCTATGTATATTTAAACAGGCAGACCCCACAATAAGCCATTCTGCCAACTGGTTAGACCTAACTGCTACTTACTCACGTGCACTACAGTTACGCCTGGAGAATGTAATCTGTCAATAAATAATTACAATAGAAGGTGCTAAAAAAAAAAATCTTCTCTCGGGTTAATTCTTTTCCACTGATGGGAAGATGAAATTACAGCACAAGTTTCCTTGCATAGCTTCGGTTATAAATATGAAGGCAGTACTTCAAAAAAAGGAGAAATATTGCTGCAGTCTTTAAGATGAGGACTAAATTACATCATTACATCCTTGTCCAATTATCCCCAACCTCTAATGCTACTTCACCTAAATACTGCATGATCTTCACCATGGGATGCCAATCAACTGTTTGGTAAATGTGCAAGTATTACTTAGCATGGCATCAGTTTACATGCTATCACTCCATGACTTAGAGTTGCCTGGAAAACTGACACTTAAATAGTTGGAATACCCCGAAACCTCTTTCCTGCAAGATACATTTGAACACCTGTTTTTTCAGCTGCCAGTGTTCCTTAACACAGTCACTCTCTAACTGTCGAGACCATCAAAACTGCTTTCTGCAAACGACACTCTAACTTTGTTCTTTGTGAGTATCCATTACTTTGTTTAAAATACTGAAGCACAAATTAAAATGACAAAGAGTTACAGTTTTCTGTCAAAGAGGCCATGGTCCTCACTTCAGAGCTCTAGGAAAACAGCCTGCAAAAATCTTGTGATCTGTGAAATGTTATTTTCTTCAGCAGGAGTTTAAACCTGACGCACGCTAACAAGCGGGGTAAGCAGCCAATTATACCAAAGTATTCCAACAGACAGCAAACTAAAAGTACTTCTTCCTTCATTCTTAATTTGATTTTGCCAGGCAGCAAATAAAGGTTAATTGGATACACAGGTATTTCTCCTATAACGCAATAGTTGCATTCTTGTGTACCCTTACGCTACAGAAAATTACCATTAAAATAAAAATCACATTATTGGGAAGTAACAAAAAAAAAAAACAGGGTCCATTATTCATCAATTGCGTTACAGCCAATTCGTGTTAACGAAACAAGCGTTGTAGCAAAAATACCTGCAGGTTGCGGCTGAAATACCAATGATAAATAAATTTTAAAAATATTAAACATGGAATTTATCCACTGTCTAAGGTGACATTTCATAAATGGAGAAAAAGTTCAATAGGGCTGATGAGGTTATTTCTTTTTAATGATCAAGTTAGTACGCTGTTTTAAAAGACAAAGTTACACTTCACCAATAAGGTCCAACTTTTTCCAAGAAATTTTACAGTGAAAATATCAATAAAAAAGTGCAAGTCACCACTTTGAGTCTTACACTTTGAGACACACATCCACTATTGAGGAGGGCACATCTTCCGAAGGGACAAAGAATCAGTTACAGCAACTTCTGGATTTCTGCAATAATCTACGTGTATGGATTCCCCAAGTTCTTATCCAGTCTCATGGGAGTGCTGACAGTTTCACTGTTCCTATCATCAGAAGGCCTCAGCCAATGTGCCATTTGTTGAGACCAGAATTCAGCCTAAGATTAAGCAATCTGGTTCAGTCTGCCCATTAGACAGCAAACTGAGGAATCATAGCTGTTTCAGAGATAGTAAGACATGCAGATGCTGGAGAATCTGAGATAACAAGGTGCAGAGCTGGATGAACACAGCAGACCAAGCAGCATCAGAGGAGCAGGAAAGCTGACGTTTTGGGCGTAGACCCTTCTTCAGAAATTTTCAAAGGAGGGTCTAGGCCCGAAACGTCAGCTTTCCTGCTCCTCTGATGCTGCTTGGCCTGCTGTGTTCATCCAGCTCTACACCTCGTTACCCCTTAATCATAGCTGTTATTCAGTTCAGAGTTAGTCAACTAGCAAAATAAACTTTTATTCAAGGAACTTAAATGCAGCTGTCAAGAGACTCAAAATAGTGGCTACATTAATTTGTGCATGACTAAACGAATCACTAGAAATCAAGGAAAATCAATTTGGTTACAAATAACAAATATCTTGAACAAACTGATAGCTAGCTGGTGATCCAATTGTATGAAAATAGCCAAGACAAAAAAGAAAACTGTTCTTTGAAAGCAATGCCAAACAAATGCTGAAGTACTCCTTAATGGAGTCCAAGGCAATTCAACCTAAATACAGTCACACAAAGTGGGTCTTCGTTCCTTGTGACTAGAGACAAAATCAGAACAGAAAGCACTAGAAATGTCAGCTGCATCAAACAGAAAAGAAAAAAGCCAGGCTACGTTTAGAATAGGCGCTTACCATCAGAACTGAAACCTGAATGTACAAGTGTGAAGAAGTGTTTTATTAAGTTTGAATAAAAATGAGAGTGTGAGTGGCTAAGCAGAAAAGAATCAACATAATACAATCACAGAAAGCACAGTGGTAGCCGTGGATTCCATTGATAAAATGCACTGGAGCAACTCACCAAGGCTCCTTCGACAGCACCTTCCAACCTGTACACACACTACCACTGGAGAAAGGGCAGGAGATATATGGCTATACGACTACCCACAAACTCCCCTGCAAGCCACACACCATCCATCTTGAAACCACATAGACATTCCTTCATTGTTGCTTGGTCTAAGTCCTAGAGCTCCTTCACCAATTCTACTGTGGATGTACCTATATCATGTGGACTACAGCAGTTCAAGGTTCATTACTACCTTCTTAATGATAATCAGAGATAGACAACAAGTGGTGGCTTATAAGTGATGTCTACATCCCACAATT
The DNA here is from genome assembly GCA_024137785.1 of Ginglymostoma cirratum. NCBI lineage: Eukaryota > Metazoa > Chordata > Chondrichthyes > Orectolobiformes > Ginglymostomatidae > Ginglymostoma > Ginglymostoma cirratum. Next base: position 32,557,052 of record JAHRHZ010000018.1, read on the forward strand.
TGATGAAAAAATGTTGATTGGTTAACCAATTTAAAACTGCTTCACAGAAGGTTTTTAAAAGAAGGTTTTTAACAAGATCAGCAAAATGATGCTGACATACAGAAAGTAGAAGACAGTGATCAAATCAGATAGAAGGAGAAGATGCAGGCGGAGAAACCCAAGTAAACAAATGAAAAAAGCAGAGGTGATGATGGAGGAGGGAAAACAGATTTAACTGCAGCACCCATTCAGGCACTCAACTGGACATCAGGGGGCCTTTACCAAGATGAAACAGGCCATAGGTGTTAGCTCCACCTGCTGCTCAAGTGAATAACAGCCAAAGCAGCATTAGTTGCTGTTGGTATAACACGTTTCCAAGGACCAGTGCTGTCGCTGGATCATAGGCCACTGGTGAGCAATAGTAGGGAGAGGATTCCAAAATGGGAGTCACAGGGAAAAAGGGCCACAGTCGCAAGGGCAGGAAGACTAAGTCTCAGCAGACCTTTTGCCAGGTTCCTCAAACAGGCATTGTGTCTTTGAACATGGGACAACCACCACTGTGGAGCCCAAAGCACTCACCCTCAGCTTTGTTTGTTGCTCTCTTCAGATAGGAAGCTCCCCACACATCACTGGATTATTACTGATGGAGATAGGATTAGGCCCTTGAGTACTAACTGCCCACAAGAGCCTCAGTTAGCAATGGGGAAGCAATAGTCTTCATAAACCTTCCCCCATCACTGCTGACAAACAAACCATCGCACACATGTACACAGCAACTTCAGGCTGCAAAGAATACATTTATTATGACACATGAAAAAGGTGACATTTTAGTGCAACTTTTCCTCCAATAGGCAAATTAACTGTACTTTTGCAAATAATAGTCAACCTCAAGTGAAAGTCAACTCGTGACTTTTGGCCAGAAAATCCTCATATTTTTCCTATATGTCAACCCTGGTTTTTAAGGGTTTTTTTTATCCCTTGATTTTGGTGTACATGCAACATCAAAATACACAAGACACTGCCAGTTATTCCTGAGGTTATATAGGAGATACTACCAATGCTATTGGATCACCGAGCCTTTAATCACATTATTGTCCACTACCAAGATTCACCCTGTATTATATTAAACTGTTTAAAAAGGGGAACAAAATGTTGCCATTTCTGACCAAATTTGGGGACTGGCCTGGTGGGAACAGCCTACAACTCTGCAATCAATTAATGTACCATTGTGAACAGCCTCCGAGATGAGAAAGGATGGCACTAAAACTAATGTAAATCAAAGTGCAAGATAAACCTTATTTGTAAACTCAAAAGTGAAAATGGTGATTGATTGTGGTTTTGCCCTCGTGTCACTCAAGAAAAAAAATCTAGATTACAGCTACTGCTGCTTAACTTCCTGTTAATTGGTAAATATTTCAGGTTCTGCAAGAACAATTGTCCCTTAAACATGCAAGGACATCACCCTTAAAAAATATGACTCGACTACAAGTTGACCCCTACTACGTCCTTACAAATCACATCTCATGACTCAGTTTTCACACAAATATATGGAGTAATTCTGAAAAGTGTGACTGCGCATGATGCATGAATTAAGTCTCATAACTTGCCAATTTCGGAGTTTTTGGTCTAACCCAAGTTAAAGTACTTATTAACATATCTGACTTGAAAATCAGCTACTTCATTACAAAAGAGCAATGCATGAGGTGTTGCATGGATCATTTGTCAGGAGTTGGTTTTTACAAAGATCAGAATGCTACGCTTTCAGGTCTCCCCTGTCAAAATAAAGGACTTTTTTTTGCCTACTAAGTAGCATTACTAGAGGATGGTTGCATAAACTGTCAATTTTCTTTTGCGAAACAGTTAATATATTTCAGCAAGTAGTAGGATATACATTGTTATTTCACCCATAAAATACAGTAAATTACAAGAAAAAGCAGTGCACATTTGTACATGCACTCTGGCTTGGCAATTGGGTGTGGTGCTTTGGATTGCACCTGCATTAAAATAACAACATTGCAAAAAGAAAGCCTCAGTTAAACTGAGATCTGTCAATGAATAAACATGCCACAAATATATTCAATATAGAAGACGTGCAATCCATGCACATGGACGTAGAATTTCAGTTGAAGATTTTCCTTCAGAGTGATTCACTTGTGAAATTCTGTAGAGAAGCTTAGCAAGTACAATAGATTTTATACATAAAAACAATCCTTTGGTGTCCTTCCCACCACCCACATAGAGCACCTGGCATTTAACTCCAGCTTATAAAAATCACTTCCTTGCAGGATGACATGTTTCACGAGAATAATGTATGAGGATGGTGAAGGTACATTTTCACGAATAGGTATGCCTGAAAGCATGAGCCTTTAATGGCCACCGTCAAACTAAATTCTGAAGTCACCTTTTCAATATGCCCCAAGCGTCACGTGCTAAAGGTCATGTTCTAATATTAAACAGATGCTACTATAGTCATTGTTACTTCACATAGAAAGTCATATGTTCTTTACACAATGTACAAAGGAGCTGTTTTTCTAACTGAATGACATGATTAGCTTCACTGATTTTGGCTTGCCGTTATAATTTTGCTGAAAATGTTCTTAAACCAGATTTTGATCTCTAGTTCATAAATTGTACACGTTATTATTATGCTACAGGAGTATATCAAGAGCACGCTCTACAGATAACACAGCAAAACCCAAGGTTAAAGTTCAGCAATTCTGCAGCCTAAACATTTGGAAAAACATGTAAACTGACATTTCAGTCACAACCTAAATACAGGCAAGAAAAGTATCAAGTCTAAGTGGTGGGAGTGTGATGAGCGATTGTGACCTTCTTTTAAAAAAAACCACTAAATTTACATCCAAAACCTGGAAAGGTGTTCATTTTATTTTCAATGTTTTCCTTGCTCCCTTCAGATTTTTACACCAACCACACACTGAAGAGTTACACATACATTTAACAAGTGAGTCAAAGAGCAGTGTTGGAAATAACCTGACATCCAGCAGTCCGAGATGACTAAAAATAGAGTTCAATGTGGTTGTCAGCATGAATGTTGAGTATCTAGTAACTGGTGTGTTAGCTATGGTTGATTAGCCCTGAAAGCTTTGAAAAAGACCAATATTAAGAAGTGTAGCCACCTCATGAGTCTGTGAAGAAAACAAGTCAACTAATCTGTGGATTTCAAAGTTGATTAAATACAGGTCTTGTTACAAAATTCAAACATAAGCTATTTGACTACATTTCTAAGACATTTTCTTTCATTTCTCTTACAAATCTTTTGAGAGAAGGATATCTGCTTTCAGTTATTCGTAGATCACGTCGTTATATAATCAATAATGAGATTTCCATGCCCCAGGCATAATGGTCAATACAGCACTTGAAAAGCTAGCTCTGCAATGGATCTAATCTTCTATATAGTCTTATTATCATAAGGAATCTGAAATACAAAATCTGAAATAATACCAAGGATGAGAAATTCTGGTTTAAAACAGACTGGAGGGGTTAAAAACAGATATTTGAAAGAGAAGAAACTGTTTCCAGTGGCAGAAAGGTTAGTAACTCAGGGACACAAATGATTGTTGTGTTTTTAAACAGGACAGATTCTTATGATCTGGAATGCATGCCTGATAGCGCAGTGGAGGCAGATTCCATAGTAATTTTCAAAAAAAAGAGAGAGAATTCAATAAATGCTTATTGAAAGATAAATGCGCAGGCTTTGGAGAAACAGAGAAGTGGGATGTATTGAATAGCTCTACTAAACAGCAAGCACACACCCAATGGGTTGACGGCTGAACGGGCTCTTCTGCGCTATATCATTCTTTGTTCCTATAATACACAATAAAGAGAGATCTCCATGGTCACAAGTCAAACAACTTGACCTGCCCATCACTGAAGCTACACTTGCATTGTTGCAATAAAAGTGCCACCAGTTTTTGAGCAGATTACCAAATGCAATGACTTCCGAATGATTTATTACTAGAATTGTTTCTAACAGCGAGAGCAGAAGAAAGGCCTCAATTTAACTTAGTATTCAATGACGAAGACCTGTTTGAGGCAGAGATAGGACTCTGCAGCATGAATCGAGCTTAGAAGGCCATGTGGGAAAAAGCAGATGTCAGTAAAAACATTGAAAAGTAATTCTCCTCTTTCTGTATCCTTTGCTTGGTGTAATTAAGTGTGCATGATATAGACTAACAAGGCACAGAACAAGACAAGGTGAGTACAAAGAGAAAATGTGTGTATTTTGTTAAATTGCTTGTGAACTTTTTTTAATTGAAATGATCTTTGATCACATTTGTCAATATTTATCATTGTAGATTACCTTAACATTTTCCATTAAATTCTCCTGTCAGTGAGTCAGTTTTAGGTTGTATTAGATGAGGTATCACTGTACGTATACACACACACACACTCAAAGTTCTCATTAGAACTGAGAACCTAGAAGGGGTAGCAGATAAAATTAAGATTGTTTGCCAAAGAACTGGCTTTAAAATATTGTAGTTTACAAGAGAAATCTAGGTTGAATTAATGAGGGCCTAACATACATGGGTGTAAGTTATAGAGTTAACTTAATCATATTTACTTTGATTAATCGTTCTATATAAAATAACATCTGTGTTTCGTTTAAAAAATATAAATCTTTGGACGTAGCTCATTAAGATAAGGTATTCAGATTTCATTTTAAGTGTTAATGGGATCCCGAACTGGATCATATCAATGTACTTTAGCACAAAAGGGGAAACAGAAAATATTTTATTTCAGATACAGTGAGCCACCAACAGTTTGCCATATTTTATTCTAACAGGAGGAAAATGTACCTCATGCTGTGGAGCACTTCTTGTTTAAACTATTAACACCACTCCTTATCCAGCTGGTTCTGCCTTGTTATAGGTCAGCTTCAGCAAATGTGATAACAATAGCAGACCTAAGCCATCAATCACTGTCACATGCTGCCTGGTAAACAGGCCCTGCTGGGAGAGGATCCTTGGTACTGTAGCCTGCAGAACACCTCGATCTACAAGGCAAACCGGTAAGACTCAGATACCACGTTCATTGCAGACACACACAATCTTTTGTAGCAATGCACTGCACCTGTTAAATAGTCCGATGAACTCAGCATCATTGAATGCAGAGAACTTTTGGGGCAGAAATACTTCCTCAGATATCATAATTACTCTATCAGTTTTAGACTTTTTTCAATATTGATGGAGATCCTATAGGCCAACAAGATTAACGTAACCGGAAGGAAGTAGCAGGTACAACCACAAGTCATCAGCAGCTCGACTTCTTTAGAAGGAGGAAATGAAACCTGCTGGTGAGATGGCCTTCCTCACAATGAAGGAAAGTTGACTATTTGTATCACAAGTCTATTTCTGATAGTGGGAACTAAGAAATATTTACAGATTTTGGTGGTATAATTCAGAGTTAGAAAATGATAAATTAAAAGACTGTCCACGTATACTCATTCAGACAAAAAAAAAATTCAATTGAGCTAATTATAATTCCTGAAGAAGGAAGGTGTCATTGTAGTTCCATCGTTTATGCAGCAATACCCTGGACAGTAATTGCATGACACTAAGCCAACAGGTTTATCGGAAATCACAAGATTTGTGTGCACTGCTCCTTCATCAGGCAAAGAGAAGAAAAGCACACAGGCACAGAATTTATAGGCAGAGAGATCAAAAGATAACACAAATGGCGTGAGTGGAGTGTCAACAGGCTGAATAGTAAGTCTCTGCAGTTGATCAGAAGTGTCACACAGTGTGAGTAAAGTGTCAACAGCTAAATAGCAAGTAGAGGGATGACCTATAATTGGATTATTTGGGGCAGAGAGATAATTACAAAAAAATTGAAAGTAAGGTGGTGGTGGAGACAAACCAAAATGACTGGAATAATGTGATAGGTACGAGTCTATGCTAAGGGTCTAATCAAAGTAACAAGTAATCCGAAACTGTACACACTAATTAAGTTGAGACATCATAATATTTTAGCAAGGTGATGCTGTCAAAACAGGACAGTAAGGAAGCTTTTACAAATACAGAACAGTCTGGTGGTGTTACATAGAGCGCAACATGAACCCAAGATCGCAAATGAGGCCACCTTCATGGGTACGGAACTTGGCTATCAGTTTCTGCTTGGTGTTTCTACGTTGTTGTGTATCTCAAAGTCCACCTTGGAGATCGGAGCCTGGAAGTCCTTGACTGCTGAAGTGTTCCCCAACTGGGAGGGAACATTCCTATCTGGTGATTATTGCAGTGTCCACCATTCAACCATTGTCATAGTGTCTGCATGGTCTTGCCAATATACCATGCCTCAGGACATCCTTGGCTGCAGGTAGACAACACTGGCCGAGTCACATGAGTACCTGCCGTGAATGTGTGGGTGGGGTTCCCACGTGTGATGGTAGTATCCATGTCCATGATCTGACACGTCTTAGACGTTGCCATGGCAGGGTTATGTGGTGTTGTGGTCAATGTTGTCCTGAAGGCTGGGTAGTTTGCTGCAAATGACGGTCTGCTTAAGGTTTGGCACTTGTTTGAACGTGAGAAGTGGAGACATAGGGAAGATCTTCGTGATCATCATTGTCATCACTGATGACACGTTGTAGCCTGCGAAGAACTTGGCGTAGTTTCTCTGCTCTGGGGAAGTGCTGTTCGATGAAGGATACTCTATTGGTGATGTCCTGTGTCTGTCTTCAGAGGAGCAACAAACTACCCAGCCTTCAGGATAACATCGACCACAACACCACACAACCCTGCCACGGTAAGCTCCACCCAACATGTCAGATTATCGACATGGATACTACCATCACATGTGGGAACATCACCCACCACGTACACAGCAGATATTCATGTGACTCAGCCAATGTTGTCTACGTCATACGCTGCAGGCAAGGATGTCCCAAGGCATGATATATTGGTGAGACATTGCAGATGCTACAACAACGGATGAATGGACACCACACAACAATTGCCAGACAGGAATGTTCTCTCCCAATTGGGGAACACTTCAACAGTCATGGATATTCAGCCTCCCATCTTTGGGTAAGTGTCCTGCAAGGCAACCTTCAAGATACACAACAATGCAGAATCGCCGAGCAGAGACTGATAGCCAAGTTCTGTACCCATGAAGATGGTCTCATCCCTGATCTTGGGTTCATGTTGTGCTACATGTAACCCAACAACACTGTTCTATATTTGTAAAGTCTTCCTTATTCTCCTTTTTGAAGCCATCACCTTAATAACTAGTTATCATCTCTCTACCTTAATTAGTTTACACAGTTTCCGATTACTTGTTATTTTGATTAGACCATTGGCATGCGACTCTCATACCAATCATGTTATTCCAGCTGTTTGATTCGTCTCCACCAACACCTTATTTTCAATTTTTTGTAATTATCTCTCTGCCCCAATCAATTGGATTATAGGTCACCCCTTCATTTGTTATTTAGCTGTTGACACTTTTCTCACACCGTCTAATGGTTTTGATCACTTGCAGAGACTTATTATTCAGCCTGTTGACACTCAACTCGCACCATTTGTGTTATCATTTGATCTCTCTGCCTATAAATTCTGTCCCTGTGTGCTTTTCTATGCTTCACTTGACGAAGGAGCAGCGCTTTGAAAGCTTGCAATTTCAAATAAACCTGTTGAACTATAACCTGGTGTTGTGTGACTTCTGACCTTGTCCGTTCCAATCCAACATCTGCGCTTCCACATTCTGGACAGTAGAGCCCAATTTGGATTTTTTCAGGAACACCCAACCTGAAACTTCATTGCAGCTTTGGTGCAAACATGGACAAAAGAGCCGAATTTCAGAGGGGAGACGAGTGTCACAATTAGGAGGTCTATAAAACGTTATTTTGGATTATGTCTTTTCAAAGTAAATGCAGCAGGTTGTGTGATCTGTTCTGAAATCTGCCCGGAAGTATGCCTGGGTGGTTTGACTGTTAGAGATCAAAGGAAACCTCAGATTGTCTCATTAAGTAGAAGGTGCAAGCAAGTGCAGACAAGGAGCCTCCCCCAAAAGGTGTCTTAGGTAATGTGTTGTAAACAGTGGTGCTGTAATTTATCTATTCACTGAAGATGAAAGAGAGTTGGGATGAAAGATAACTAATTTGTATTTCCAATTGGATACAAAGGTAATGTTTTCCATTGCCATTGGAGAGTGTGTAGAGGAAGCGGTTTTTGAAATTAGGTTACAGACCTCTCTGTCCACCTATGACTATATCAGGCAGCAGTTTCCAGTTTTCTACAGACTGTTGTACAGCCATCTGAGGTAGAAAGAAGACAGAGAAACAGAAGATGTTTATACATTGAGAAAACGTTGACCTTGCAGGTGAGACCTTGTAAGTCAACATTCATAAGAACTGGTAGACGTGTCTACCTTGGAGCTACAGGAAGAGATTTACGTTATAACTCTTACGGTGAAAGGCAGTTCTGGGATTAAAAGTGGCAAAGTGAAATGAAGCAAGCCTAGAGCTGAGAATAAATTAGACTGGCTCCTGGGAGATCAAGTGCCCACTCAACGTTCAGTGTAATGAATAACCATAGAGGCATTTGCTCAGTTGTGTTTGAAGTTAATTGGGGAATCTCTTTTCTGTTGCTTAAAGTAGAAGCTGCCAACAGGAAGAAAAGGATATCTAATTAATAGATTTTTCTTAAGTAGTTACAGTAAAAGTTTTAAATCCTGGTGTCATTTTGCTGTTATCGGAAGTTTAAATTTTTCCTTAAAGGTATCAGCTTCTACAGAGGATATAGTAAGAGGCAACCATTAATACCATTTTACAACCCTTGACATCATTTGTCAGCATTTGACTGAACATAAGAGCAGATGAATTAGGTGTGGAATAAAGCCATCTGGCCCCCTTGAGTCTGCTCTACCAATTAGTAAGACCACGACTGACCATATTATGATCTCAACTCCACTTTTCTGCTGATACAATACCTTTTTATTTCTTGATTTAGCCCACCAGAATATCAAGAAAAGACTTCTAATGTTAAAAATGTTCAATTACCCTGCCTCCAAACACTCCCTGATAAAATGATTTCCAAAACCTCATAACCCTCAAATAAAACAAACTTCCCCTCTCAGTTTTACATAAAACCCCCCTTTATATTCAACTGGTTTCCGTAGTTCTGGTTACTGTCATAATGGGGAAACATCCATGGAGCATCAACCCTGTCAGATCCCCTCAAAATCATGTATTTTTAAAAGATCACCTCTCATTCGTCTAACCTCCAAAACAGGCCCAACTTGTCCAACCTACCCACTCCCCACATAAGATAACACCCTCCTTTAGGAATCAGTCAAGGGAACCTTCTCTGAACTGTCTGTAATGTAATTATATTCTTTCTTAAGGAAGGAGTCAAAAATTTTCCCCACTAATCCAAATGTGGTCTCACTAACGCTCTATCCAACCGTAGCAAAGCATCCCTACGTCTACTCAATCCCTCTTGCAACACATTAGATCATCTCATTTGCCTTCCTAGTCACTTGTTATACTACAAACCAACACTTGGAGATTCCTGGAGCAGGGCTAGCAAACTCTCTAGGCTGTGGTTCCTTGATCAAAAGGGCCATGCTCCCCCAGTTCAATATGTCAAGCTGTTCCTAGCAGTAACTTCTGGTTTCACAAACTGCTGCCAACACACAAACCTCAGAGGTCAGTACAGAAGAAAACTGAATTGGAGGAAAGGTTAAGCAGGATACCCAGTTCTACAACTTCACTTCATGCAAACCATATGCTTATTTTTATTATTTCTACATAATTGGACAATTTCAGATTTTCCGACATTACACACCACTTGCCAAATTTTGCCAGTTCCTGAACCTATCTAAATCCCTCTGCAGACTCCCTCTGTCCTCTTCATAACTTAGTTCCTGCAAATTTAGCAACCTTACCTTTGGTCCCATCATTAAAGTTTTCAAAGAGATTGTAAATGGCTGAGACCCCTGCACCACTCTGAGGCATTCCACTGGTCACGTTTTGCCAACCCATAATTGACCCATTTATGTTTACGCCATTTGCTTTTAACTGACCAATCCTTTATCCACATTAATATATTACACTGTATTCTATGAGCTCTTATTTGCTGATGTAATCTTTAATGCGGCACTTTTTCAAAGGCCATCTGGAAATTTAAGTGCAGTATGCCAAAAAGTTCCCCTTCAACCAAACTACTTCCTACTTCCTTAAATAGATCAGTGAAACAGAATTTTCTTTTTACAAAGCCATCCTGATTGTGCCCAACCGCATTGAAATTTTGCAAATGCCACACTATAACCTTTTTACTCATGGACTCTAGCATTTTCGCTTTGACAAATATTAAGCTGTGTGGCCCAAAACTTCCAGCTTTCTGACTCCACACTTTCTTGGAAGAGGAGTTTCACATGCTACTTTTCAATCTGATGGTGCCTTGCCAGAAATCTCAGGTTTTTTTCAGAAAATGAAAACCAATCCACCCACGACATCAACAGCTACTTCTGTTAGGACCAGAGGATGAAGCTGTTAAGGCCTGGGGACTTCTCAGCTTTTAGTTGTAATAATTTCCTCGGTATCTCTCCTTAGGGAATGCAATTGTTTTCAGTTCCTTCCTCGATGTCACCTTTGATGCACACTTATTTCTGAATATGGCACTAAGAAGCCCGAGGAAGACTGAGATCAATGAGAAAGCAGGGGAAAACTTGCCGCTGATTCAAATCATACCAAGCCCAAAAGGAAGGCAGTTGTAGATTTTGGGGGCCAATCACCCCAGTTGCAAGAGTTCCTCAAGGTAGCATCTCAGGAGAAACCATCTTTAGATGCTTCAATGCCTTTCCCACCATAAGTGAGGATGGTCACTGGTGATTGCTCAGTACTCAGCACCATTCGCAACTGCTCAGATATTGAAGCAGTCCTTGTCTGCGTGTAAGACCTGGACAGCATTGATGCTTGAGCTGATTTCTGACAAGCTGCGTTCAGATGACAGTGTTTGGAACTGACTATTTCCATCAGGAGACAGTCTAATCACCTCTCTTTGACATTCAATGGCATGACCATTGTCAAATCCCATTCTACCAACATCCTGGAGTTAACACTGGTCAGAAGCCTAACTGGACCAACTACACAACGACTGGTTACAGAAGCAGGTTAGATGCTGGATATTCTGCAGTGAATTACTTACCTCCCAACTCCCCAAAGCCACCAATCCAGAAGCACAATTCAACAGTGTAGTGGAACATTTTCCACTTGCCTGGATGAATGCAACTCTGACAACATTCAAACAACAGTCCAGCACTATCCAGAACAAAACATCCTGCTTGACTAGTACCCTTTCCCCCATAACTTCAAACATTTATCCCTCCACCCCACATGGAACATCGGAGGAGCGTGCATCAGTTAGACAACACACTGCAAAAATTCATCAGGACTTCTTCGACAACACTTCCCAAGCCCTTAATTTCTACTATTTAGAAGAAAAGAAGCAACAGACAAAATAACCATTTCCAAGCCCACAGTTCCACTTCACATTATCCCGAATTGGAAAGATGCTGTTATTCCTTCATCGTTGTTGTGTCAAAAGCCTGGAACTGTCTCATTAACAGCACTGCGTGAATAGACCTTCGCCAAAAGGGACTACAGCAGTTCGCTGACATCTTCTCAATTTTCTCAGTTGCCAGGGACCAAAATAAATTAGGATAAAGGCACAAGGCTTAATGAAGTACAATTTGTCACAGCACATAATCAAATACTCACTTTCAAATAGGCATTGCAGATCTACTACCACACAATGTTTCAGACACCATCACTTCTCTTGGCCACTCCACTACCTAAATGCTGTCAGAGTGCTTACCTCCTGTTCAGTCTTGTAAGAACTGCAAATTCCTCAAATTAAACACCAAAAGGTAACTGTTAACTGAGGCCCACACCATGAACTCATCACAGATTCCATCCTGCTTCCAGACAATTTCCTCAGACATATTCGGAGTATCTAGATTGCTGTATATTGTCCTTTCACTTTTTCTTTTTTGCTACTGCTTTTTTGGACAGTCAATTGTGATCTCCAGAACAATGTCACGTCACAGGTCAATTCTCAGAAAACGAATGGCACAGTTGGGAAATCCAATTATAAATTTCTTTCACAAAAGTAGCTTAGCTCTCCTGTGGATTAAAAGGGGATCTCACAAATACAAGCTTTCTGCAGCAAACGGAGTTCATCACACAATCAATCAACATCACTTGCCTGAAATGCTAACTCAAATCATTGGTTCCCAAAAGTCTCATCCATACCTTTTACAGATTTGGATTCAAATAATCTAGTGCTGCCCAAGCTTGTCTTCCATCTGTCGCCCACTGTAATTTCAGCCAATGAAAGGCTGCCAAATATGTCATATCCTGCATTAAAATGGTTTACCTGCTACAAATCCTCACATTGCTGCATTTGACTATAAATGTCTCAAATTCTCACCCTCATATTTAAATCCATCCATGAACTCAGTCCTCTCATCTCTCACATTTACAATTCTACAATCCTCTGGAATCCAAAACTCAATTTTTGCAATTTTGATATTTTGCAAACCTACTCTTCCACACCACCACTGTATGTGAAATTGTAAATATGTTACTCATTCATTTATGAAGATATTCTAATGGATATGTTGTATGCATTATTTATGGATCAGTCCTGATTGTAATTGTAGGTGATTCAGTGTTTGCAGCTCAGTGTGCTTAAGGATTCATGATGATAAAGTGCACTTGCAACAAAAAGATGTTGCTCAATTTGTCTTTGGCATTTAACATGGGCCTCAATGTCACACGGAGAGCTCACAGACAAGGGGTCAAGTTGGCGGACTGCATACCGCCCCGTGTATATATGCAGAACTGCATACAGGCAGACCCAGGGAAGGTTTTAAAAAAAACCTCAGCATATGAGAGCAGCAGAGAAAGAAGCCATTGGAGAGAACATGAGGCAACATCAGCTCTGTCCAAGCAGCTCCATGAAACAAGGATCTGGAGCAGCTCATTTACTATGGCCTACTGTTTAGTGCTTTCGTTCAAATCATTTGTCTAATAAGCTCTTGTTAATGTGTGGCACCAAAATCATTGTCTGTTGCCTTTTTGCCTTATTACAAGAACTCAGTTAAGATCAGAGACTTTACAAATGCCAGTTGCCTAGGCCCCACCTTCTAGGATTCGCAGTAAAAGCTGCCAATCACTCTATCTCCCACTTACTCTTTAAAAATCAACCTTGCGATATATGCACCATAACTTTTACATGTTTGGCTCAGCATCTGTTTTCCTCATACCTCCGTGCCCAGAAACATTTTTCTATTTCAAAGATGTTATATAATTGAAGGTTATTGTATTAATACTGCATTTCATACAGGAAGAGGAGCAGTTTATTCTGCCCTTCAAGTCTGTTTCATATTCAATTGGATCATAAATGATCTGTACCTCAACTATATTTACTCATATTATTCCATCGCCCTTGATAACTTTATCTAACAACAACTGACTGATACCAGTCTTCAACATTTCAACTGATCTAGCATTCACAGCTTCTATGAGAAGGAATTGCAGATTTGCACTGTTTTTGTACGGGAAAAAGAAAAGCTCTCGGATTTCATTTACAAATGGGCTGATTTTAAATTTTTTTTATGTCTGCTTCTGGATTTTCTACAAGATGTAATAGCTTTTTTAGTATGAATCATCTTAAATTTCTCATTCGGTTTTGTGTTGATTGAACATACAACATAGAACAGTACAGCACAGTTCAGGCCCCTCAGCCCACGATGTTGTGCCGAACTTTTACCCCAAACCTAAGGCCTATCTAACCTCCACCACTACCTTATACCATCAAAGTCAAAGATTGAAGTTATGAGCTTGGCAATTCACACAGCCAGGTTCAACTTTAACATTGCCATTACACACAAATGGGTGTTGCCTCTCTAAGCCAGTTCTCACAAACATTTTCATCACTTTCCATCAAAATCATTTCACTGGAATGGCACCTCACCTACTGCCCCTTGTATATTTTCAATACACAGATGACACGTTTCCCATATTTAAATCTGCAGCAGCATGTACAAATTACCTTACACACCTTGTAGGTTCAATCGCCCAATCAAGTTAATCTTAAAATGGAGCAGGCTAGCAAACTCTCTATGGTTAAATGCATTTAGGAAATCTGCTAGTGCATTTGCTACTACAGTCTATCGCAGGCCCACCTCCACAGATCAATACAATCATCACAATTCTGACAGTTCATTGTGCTCTAAGATTAGCTTTATTGGTAAACATAAATATGGTCCCTCGTAATTTGCTTGAGCTTGCTTCTGAATTAGGGTACATTAAACGCTATCCTGTAGGATAATGGCTACCATGATCAGATCGTTAGTTGTTACACGTCGGGCAAATTCATGAATGCACCGACAGCCACTACTTTTGGAACAAGCAAAGACTATTGCAAATCACTGTAGATGGGCAAGAGGCCTCAAAATATTTAGCAAAAGGTCAAACTAGCTGTTTCATGCTGCTACTATGTAATTGCAACACAAGTAATATTCTCGTCAAACGGGATGCTGCTCTGTAGCCAAAGGGATGTTCTGGCCACCACATGAATGAGCACTATGGTACATCACTTTCAGTGCTGATGCAATGCCACGTATATAGACTGTACATCCTAATGACTGGCAGATCATATCAAATAGTGCATTCCATTGTATTTTTGAAATAGGCAAGGTATTGACTGTACTCAACCATTCTGTGTTTGCAAAACACAGAACATAGTGCCAAACATTAGAGATGATTGTGTGATCAGGTAGCTCTTACTGAACAATCCCAAGTGTGTCAACAATTACAGTAACAACCAATTTAAGATAATCTCTCGGCTCACAGCGTAGCTTACTTACGCTTGCTAGAAACTGCACAGATTCATACACAGGGCCCAGTCCTCTGAAGGCAAAAAGAATTTGTCTAGACATAGCTTTTATTTAGTGGGAAAAGAGCATAGTACACAATATTCCCTAGTGCACTCCCCTGGCACATTTCAACCAGAATCAACTTGCCATTTTTGAATGTAAATAAGAAGTGCTTTCTAAGACGTTTTCCACAGCAAAGCCTCAATCAGAATCCACTTGCCGACCAATCAGCAGTCCATTTCACATACTGTATACATTGTTGTTCCCTTTGAAAAGCTTTAACAGCACACTTCTTTTCCCCCCAGTAATACTTGCAGATGCTCAATATCTAAAACAGAAACAATAAATGTTCAAAACGATCAGCCAGTCTGGCACCATCTGTGAAGAAAAGAACAGAGTTAGTGTTTAAGGTCAATGATCCTTCAAAATGTTCTGATACAGGGTCACTCACCTGAAACACAACCTCTATTTCAGGCCCGGTAGTGGACCTGCTGAGCATTTCCATCATTTTCTGTCCAGAATGAATTGCTGACATGCAGATGAATAGGGTTATTAAAAACAAACAAGGAAGTTATTGGTTGGATCACCTAAAATATATTTTAATCTCGACTATAGTAAATGTTACATCTTGAAACAAAAATGTTTCTAATAAAATCAAAAAAATGGAAGAACTCGTACCGTTCATTAACACGGATTTCTGTCCATATAATGTATTATTTCCTTAGTTCCAGGAACTCTCACTTACAATTTTCCTCTAGGAGCAATCAGATAATTCTCAACAAAAACAGACAGCATGACATGATTACAAAACACTTATAGGTTTAACCTTAATTTGCCATTAGATGAAATTAACAAAACCTCTGTTGTTAAAAGCATGAGTAAACACATACTGTATCACAGAATTGGCAAGAACAGCATTTTTATGACACACAGCAAGGTTGTTACACAAACCTGTGCACCATATTTAATGTTAGCATATCAGTTACGGTATACAAACTTCATATTAGAAGGCATTTGGCATAAATGTGAATCAATTATTTTGAACACTGTGTACATAGATTACATGCCATTCATCATGTGCATTGCAAGGTTATAACCAGTTGCATTTTTGCTCAATCACACAAGTAGGCATTTCACTAATTTCTTCCCCATATCTGGAGCATCTGACAATCACTGCAATACGATTCCATAGATGCCAGCATCTCACTCAAGTAACTATAACACTCATTTAAGGACAAGTAGTGTTTGTATTAGCATATCTAATGACAGAGGGGAATAAAAGTTGAGCTAGATTTAGTTTTCAGATGTCGCATATACAGTGAGCAGGATTCCTAGCTAATTTTCATTGTCCTATTGGGAGATTTTAAGGCCAAGCCAGAGCACACTATTAGATGACCTGGATGACATTAAACAGTAACCTCAGCTCGAGTACTAATATAGGTTACAGATTTACTGACCATCAGGAAACTTGTGTTACAAATTCAACAGACAACATGGGTGTGATTAGCTATGGCAGGAGAACTTAAGTGATCCTGGGATGCAGTATCCAACTGTTATGATACTCATTATGTGTTTGTGTGATAGCCACTTCCCACTGTTTACCACTGTCGGACTAGTTACTATTTGAAGTTGAAACAGAATATGCTAAAGACGCTTTGCAGTCAAATGAAGGGATCGGTTGTAGGCACTTCATCAGAACTCTTCTCTCCACTTGAAATATTAATTAATTTGTTCTTGCCAGATGCTGACTGACCTACAAAAGATTCTCCAGTATTTTCCATCTTTGATTCAGAAGATCAGAATGCGCATTTTTCTCTTTTTGGTAATTATGTGTCTTTGGTCCTTTGATTCCTGTGATAATATTTACTCAATAAAAATAGTCGCATTGTTAAATACTCATACCACTTGGAATCCAAACATCTAAGACAATAGCTTATAGAGTTGACAAAGGTAACACTGTGGAGCTGGCAGGACACAGCAGGCCAGGCAGCATCAGAGGAGCAGGAAAGTTGACATTTCAGGTCAGGACCCTTCTTCAGAAATGGAGGGTTGCAGGGTTGGGGAGGAGCTCCGAAATAAATAGAGAGGAGGGTGGGGCTGGGGAAGGCAGGTGGGATGGTGATAGGTCAGTGCAGGTAGGGAGTGGTGGGGATTGGTCAGTGGGATGGGGGGTGTGGATAGGTGGGAGAGAAGACGGACAGATTGTGTTAAGTCAAGGAGGCGGGGATGAGCAGAAGGGTTGGACATGGGATGAGGCCGGGGTTCGGAGATTTTGGAACTGTTTACCAGTCTCTCCCACCTATCTGCTCCTCCCATCTCACTGACCAATTCCAACCACTCCCTACCTGCACTCACCTATCACCATCCCACCTACCTTCCACAGCCCCACCCCTCCTCTCTCTAGTTACTTCTGAGCTCCGTTCCCCGTCCCCATTTCTGAAGAAGGGTCCTGACCCGAAACGTCAACTTTCCTGCTCCTCTGATGCTGCCTGGCCTGCTGTGCTGTTCCAGCCCCATAATGTGTTGTCTATGACTCCAGCATCTGTAGTTCTTGCTGTGTCCTTGTGTTGAAGACTTTTAAGTATGACATCGCTGATCAAACATTTCCCGAAACCTGACAACTCAGGATTTTCGTTGGCAGTGCCCAATTACAGAATTGGGAGCTTGGATTATATGAATAACTTCTGGCTGTGGTATTTGCATTTAAAAAGAGCTGACTCATGCCTGCTCGCAGTTGGAATGGTTTTCAAAAATTGCGTTGTTCAAAATCATGACTGGACAGCCTTACTAAGATTTCTGCAATGTTCAGGTTTTTCTACAGTTCTTCAATGCTCCAAAGCAGTTTAGATATTTGATTCTGTTTATCCACCAGATTTCACTATTTCTGTTCCTTTCTTTCAAACCGACCTCTAGCTGGTACCATTTTTGATGCCTAGAATGTAAAAAAAAAAGGTGGCGTCGGGCAGAGAGTGTTTGTGGTCGACGTGGGACTGAGACAGGGCAGGTAGACATGAGCACACTGGTGATGGCACAGGTAGTTGTGTGTGAAACGTAGTTCATGTTTGAACGTGACATTGAGCTTCTGATTAGATTTCAATTGAAAGAATTGGTCAGGGATGGGGATAGCACCAGTAGTATGGGTGTCTAAACAATGGACTTCAGTTCTTCCAATATGTACTTGAAAGAAATTGCAAATTGCCTGCGGAGACAGAGTGCAAAGGTACTTGTAATATTGGGAAGAAGTCATTGAGTGAACTAGATTTCATTAACATGCAAATGAAAGTTGGCCAAGTCGAATAAATGACAAAGTATCGGTAAGGAATCAGACAGGGTTGTGGAGGAGGTCTCTTGAAGTGGTATGGGTGAACAGACTTTGTTGACAGCAGAGAACAAGAAGGAGAAGACAATGCTGGAGATTACTATCTGTAGGGATGGAATTGGCTCTGCCAGTGGAGAAGGATGACATATTTAAAGATTGGGAGAGAAGTAGGCTTGGAGACAACAACCTATCCAGGGACGTCAGTGAGGAAAATGAACCAATTGACATCAGTATTTAGAAAGGGTGCTTTGCAAAACTGCCAGCTCTATAGATAGTGGGGAGTGTGGAGCGGACGAGGGAGTCGCGGAGAGAGCGGTCTCTAAGAAAGGCAGATAGGGATGAGGAGGGAAATATCTGATTGTGGGATGGGATTGTAGGTGGCGGAAGTGGGGGAGAATGATACATTGGATGTGGAGGTTGGTGGGTGGTATGTGAGGACAAGGAGGATTCTGTCTTTATTTTTCTTGAGAGGGGGTGTGAGGGCAGAAGTGTGGGAAATGCAAGAGATGTGGTTGAGGGCATTTTTGATCACTGGAGGGGGGATATTACAGTTCTTGAAATAGGAAGACATTTGGGATGTGTGGGAGTGCAACGCCCCGTCTTGGGAGCAGACGCAGTGGAGGTGGAAGAATTGGCAGTAGTGATATGACGCACTGATCTTTACATAGCCAAGGCCAGGTACCAACTCTCCGACACCTTCTCCTACCGTCCCCTCGAATATAAACCCACCCCTGACCACCAAACCATTGTCTCTCAGACCAATCATAACCTCATCACCTCCAATGATGTCCCATCTGCAGCCTCCAACCTCATCATTCCCCAACCCCGCACTGCCTGTTTCTATCTCCTTCCCAAAAATCCACAAACCCAACTGCCCTGGCCAATCTTTTGTCTCTGCCTGCTCCTTCCCCACTGAACTCATCTCCACTTACCTTGACTTTGTTTTCTCCCCCCGGTCCAGGAACTCCCCACCCATGTCCGGGACACCACCCACGCCTTCCACCTCCTCCAAAACTTCCAATTCCCTGGCCCCCAACACTTCATCTTCATTATGGACATCCAATCCCTGTACACTTGTATCCCCGACATGGATGGCCCAAAAGCCCTCCGCTTCTTCCTCTCCCGCAGGCCCAACCAGCCCCCCTCCACTGACACCCTCATCTGTTTAACAGAACTTGTACTTATCCTCAACAACTTCTCCTTTAACTCCTCCCAGTTGCTACAGACTAAGGGGAGGCCATGGGCATTCACAGGGGCCCTAACTATGCCTGCCTTATCATAGGATACATGAAATAGTCCCTTTTCCGCTGTTATACTGGCATTATCCCCCTTTTCCTTCGTTACATTGATGACTGTATCAGCGCTGCCTCGTGCTCCCACAAGGAGCTTGAACAGTTCATCAACTTCACGAACACTTTTCACCCCAACCTCAAATTCGCCTGGATACCTCCCTTCCCTACCTGGACCTCTCCATCTCCATCTCTGGTGACCACCTTGAAACTGACGTCTATTTCAAGTCCACTGACTCCCATAGCTACCTAGCCTACACCTCCTCTCACCCACCCTCCTGCAAGAATGCGATTCCCCTACTCACAATTCCTCCGCCTCTGCCGCATCTGGTCCCAAGAAGGGGAGTTCCACTCCCACACATCCTCAATGTCCTCCTATTTCAAGGACCGTAACCTTCCCCCCTCCGGTGATCAAAAATGCCCTCAACCGCATCTCTTGCATTTCCCACACTTCTGCCTTCACATCCCCTCCCACCAATAAAAACAAAGACAGAATTCCCCCTTCTCCTCACATATCATTCCACCAACCTCCGCATTCAACGTATCATTTTCCGCCACTTCAACCACCTACAATCCAACCCCACAATCAAAGAGATATTTCCCTCCCCACCCCTAGCTGGCTTTCGTAGGGACTGCTATCTCCGCGACTCCTTCATCCGCTCCACATTCCCCATCAACCCCACCACCCCCGGCACCTTTCCCTGCAACTGCAGGAAGTGGTACACCTGCCCTTACACCTCACCATCACCTTCATCCAAGGCTCAAAACAAACCTTTCATATCTGACAGGGGTTTACCTATACGTCCTCCAACTTGGTCTACTGTATCTGCTGCTCTTGATGTAGCCTCCACTACATCCGTGAGACCAAGCATAGACTCAGAGACTGTTCTGTACAGCATCTACGCTCTGTACATGACAAACAACAACACCTTCCAGCTGGCAACCATTTTAACTCCCCCTCCCACTCCCTGGGTGATATGTCCATCCTGGGCCTCCTCCAGTGTCAAAATTACACAACCCGCAAACTGGAGGAGCAGCACCTCATATTCCACCTCGGGAGCCTACAGCCCGATAGCCTAAACATGGAATTCACCAGTTTTAAAATCTCCCCACCCGCCCCGGCCTCATCACATGTCCAACCCTCCCTCTCACCCCTGCCTTCTTGACCTGACAGAACCTGTCCATCTTCTCTTCCACCTATCTGCCCCTGCCATCCCACTGACCAATCCCCACTACACCCTACCTGCCCTCACCTATCGTAATCCCACCTACCTTCCCCAGCGCACCCCTCCTCTCTCCATTTATTTTGGAGCTCCCTTTTCCTCACCCCATTTCTGAAGAAGGATGCTGACCCGAAACATCAGCTTTCCTGCTCCTCTGATGCTGCTTGGCCTGCTGTGTTCCTCCAGCTCCACACTGTTGTCTTCAACACTAAGATCCAAGTTTTATTTTTGAGAGTGACGATGGAAAGCACAACTCTTTCAATAAAAAAAAAAGGCATGACTGTCACTGCCAGCAACTGAGACTTGGTAGATCTGTTTTCACAAATTTCCAAGTTGTACAGCTGTAGAAATCTTTCCACAACATATATCCTTAAAATACTGTGGCCACATTTAGTCTATTATTTGCCTGGCAAAGGTGTCCAAACACCATCAACATCCCTGTTTTAATGCAATATGACCAGACCAAATTTAGATGCCACGCTCTCTGCACTCCAAAACCTACAGTTAATTCTCTTTCAAAACATAACAAAAGTCTGGAAGGGCCACATCAGATTGGTAAATGGCAAATGCGATTCCTTCACTCAAAGAAGTAAACTACAGGCCAGTTGGCCCAACATATTTTCAGAGAGAAAAAGCTGGAATCTTACACTAAGGAGGTTATAGGGTGTGTGAAAAATCTCAAAACAATCAGGGCGAGTCAAAATGGTTTCGTGAAAGCAAAATCACACTTCATAATTTATTGAAATTCTTGAGAAAACAACCATCAAAGCGAACAATGGGAAACCTACGAATGTGCTGTACTTCAATTTCCAGAAGGCATTTGACAAGGTGCCACATCAAAGGTTAGTAAGCAAAATAAGAGCTCGTGGCATGGGGTAAAACATTTGGATGGATGGAGTTTCGTTAGTTAACAGGAACTAGAGTAGGCATACATATAGACAGTCATTTTCAGGTGGCAAGATGTGACTATTGGAGAGTCGCAGTGATCAATACTGGGGCTTTAAAATAATTTACATTCTATATTAATGTCTTGGAGGAAGGGACTGCATATAGATCTAATCAACCTGGTCAGTGATGTTGTCACACACTTCTGGGGTAGGTGGGGCTTGAACCCAAGCCTCCTGGCCCATGGGAGTGCATGTACAGTTTTAAATTTGCTAATGACATAAAGATATGTAGGAAAGCAAGTTTCAAAGAAAACATATCCTTTTTGAAGATTTCTTAAGCGAATGCTCAAAAACTTGGCAGAAGGAGCTAGGTGTGGGTAAAGTGCGATCTTATTCACTTTGGTAGGAAGGATGGAAAGGCAGCATATTATTCAAAGAGAAAGAGACTGTAGACCTCGGAGATAAAGAAGAATCTGGGTCCTCCTTTTGATTCACAAAAGGTTGGTACACAGGTACAATGAGAGATTAGGAAGACAAATGAATATTGTTTAAGGGAGGGGAAAGGAATATAAAAAGTAGGGATGTTAAGCTGCACTTGTACAAGGCATTGGTGAGAACACTTTTGAAGTACTGGGCACGGTTCAAGCTCCCTTATTCAAGGAAGGATAGAAGCACGATAGAAGCAAGTCAGAGAGGTTTAAATTGGCTGATAACTGACATGACGAAGGTTATCTTGTAAGGAAAGATTGGGCAACTGGGCCAATATCCATTACAGTTTAGAAGAATGAGAAATGACTTTATCAAAACATACAAGGTCCTGCAGATACACAGCAAGATGAATGGTGTAAAGATGTTACCCTGGTGGGACAGACTAGAACTGGAGGACCCAGTTTAAAAATAAGGTTTCTCTCATTTAAAATGGAGATTAGAAGACTTCTCTCTCAGAAGTTTTAAACACTTTGGAACTCTCTTCCTAAGAAAGTAGTAGGGGCAAGGTATTGAACATTTTCAGGCAGAGGTAGAGAGATTCTTGATTAACCAGGGAGTCAAAGGTTACCCGGGGGTAGGTGGGAACATGGAGTTGGAGCCACAATCAGATCGGTCATTCAGTAAACTCATGGCTGATCATGTTCAAGGGACCAAATGACTTACCATTGTGTGCAATCTCTAAATTACCAGTTCGTTAGTGTAATTTTGGTACTCACTTTGCAACACACACATACATGTGTGCGCGCGTGCACGCGCAAAACTAGCACTTCCTAAATAATGCAGATTTGCACAGCAATCACTATTGGAACACATTGGGAAATGATGTACTGAGGAAATTAAAAGTCTCAAAACTACATAATAATAAAGCGCACCGATGTTTCTAACCATCACCAGTCTTACATGACTGCATGCATGCACCAAAATGTTCTCCGAAAACACCACTTTTCTAAGAGAGGCTTTGCTGCAGTCCGGTGTGGTAATATCTTGTCCATTGTATCTACATTCACTAATCTTTGAACAGAATTCTGAAGGTGGAACAGCTACAACCCCTACAATCGCATTATGATGTTTTTGTATGTTCAGAAGCTCTTGCAAGAAGTCTGTACAATTTATTGGCTTGAATATATGAAAAATATATTATTTTTGTTTAAAAAAAACAAACCACCCACAGTGCTGACAGCTAGAATGCTCACTCTGACAGCTAATTTCTGTTTGAAAAAAACACTTATAACAATAAAAAGCTGCCATGGTAGCAGCCTAATTTGGCACAACAACTCCTAAAATCTATCATTCAACCCGAACTGATTTGCTCACAATCGTTGTGAGCTTTTGCATATAGCAACACAAAGTTTTTTGAGGAAATAACCAAAAAGATTGATGAGGGCAGAGCAGGAGACATTGTTTAGTTAGACTTTTGTTAGAACCTTTGATAAGGTTCCACATCGTAGACTAATTAGTAAAGTTAGATCACATGGGATTTAGGGTGAGCCACAAAATTGGTTTTTCGGTAAGAGACAGAGGGTGTAGGTGAAGGGTTGTTTTTTGGACTGAAGGTCTGTGACCAGCAGTGTTCCAGAGGGATCAGTACTGGGTCCACTTTTGTTTGTCATTTATATAAATGATTTGAATGAGAATAGAGGAGAAATATTTAGTAAGTTTGCAGATGACACCAAAATTGGTGGTATAGTAGACAGTGAAGGAGGCCATTTAAGATTAGAAAAAGATCTTGATCAATTGGGTCAATGGGCTGAGGAGGGTCAGATGGAGTTTAATTTAGATAAATGCAAGGTGTTACGGTTTGGTAAAACAAACAAGGGCAGGATTTATATAATCAATGGTAGGACCTTAGATAGAGTTGTACAACAGAGGGACCGAGGGGTTCAGGTACATAATTCTTTGAAATTTGCATCACAGGTAGACAGGTTGGTTAAAAAGGCGTTTAGCATGTTGCCTTCATTGCTCAGACCTTTGAGTGTAAGAGTTGGGACATCATGTTGAGGTTGTACAGGATGCGAGGCCTCTTCTGCAGTACTGTGTACAGTTCTGGTCACCCTGCTACAGGAAGGATATTATTAAACTGGAGAGGGGTCAGAAAAGATTTGTCAGGATATCACTGGGAATGAAGGATTTGAATTATAAAAGTAGGCTGGGACTTTCTTCATTGGAGTGTAGGAAGTTGAGGGGTGACCTTATAGAAGTTTATAAAATCATGAGGGGCATAGATAAGGTGAATAGAAAAAGGCTTTTCCCTAAGGTGAGGAAGTTCAAAACTTGGGGGCATATTTTTAAGGTGAGAAGAGAAAGATTTTAAAAGGACATGAGGGGCAACATTTTTACACAGAGTGGTTGGCGTGAGGAATGAACTGCCAGAGGAAGTGGTGGATGCAGGTACAGTTACAATATTTAAAACACTTTAGATAAGTACACGAATAGGAAAGGTTTAGAGGAGTACGGGCCAAATGCAGGCAGATGGGACTAGTTTAGTTTGGGAACACGGTCAGCATGGACTTGTTGGACTGAAGGGTCTGTTTCCATGCTGTATGACTGTACAAATGCAGGAATCAGCCCTGCAGAACAAAGCAATTTTTTGCTTGGGTTTCTGGAACTTACTCCCTTTCACAATTTCTCAATTCTAGATGAGAAGAACTGTTGGATATTCCTCAAGTGACCAGTTCGAGCAAGAATCATACTGTCCGCTCACTTGCTGCGGAGGGAAGTGGGGCAGATTTTTTTTTTAAGACAAAGGCAGTACATTTTCTTGAATAACCTGGGACAGTATTATTGCTTACTCTCAGGCAACAAGGCCATAATGAGATCCCTCTGAGCTGGGTTGGTTAACAGATTCACAGTTAAGTTCTCCTTATAGTTCACCCTCCCTTCTCCTTTTCATTACCCTTACAATCTCACACTTGTTTCAAGACTTTTAAAATCCAAGCATACCATCACCAAATCAATCGTGTTTTGATTTACGCCTTTGCTACTGTTTTCAAGTTTGGGGAGTACTACAACATGGGCCTTGGCCCTTTGCCTTAGCTCCTCAATAGAAAAGGTTAAAGCCAGATTTAATTTGTCTGACAATTCAACAAAGGACCAAAAAGTGAACAGTGTTTGCTCATTACCATGATAATTGAATTGAATTCAATTAATTCCGAAAGAAAAATAATATGCAATGAAAAAAAAGTGCTCAGTCAGCAACATTAGAAACACAACCAAATAAGCTGTGCTTGAGAATATCAAATCAAACGTGACTCAGTTTCAATAAATGATGCCTTTATGTATCTACATACAGAAATGCAGTCATATTTGTCTGCATTAATCCCGGTAAAAGAGGACAGATCTGACAATTTAGAACTGCACAACTAATTAAATGTCCAAACATTAACACTGGAAGGCAAAAATTCCTCAGTTTTGAAATTACTTTTCCAGGTGGTCTGAGAATTGACAGTCAACAACTGAAAATTCTCTCACATAAGCCATCTCTATTAAACATCTTCAGCCGTTGTGGTGCTGTCTCAGATAGGAATGGAAAATGTATCCGGAAGTAAAGATAGGAAACCTTCCCTAAATACTCATGTTGCTCAATCATTTGAGCAACCTGTGGCTCCGGGAGCCAGAACAAATCAAACACACACAAAGCAGCATCCACTGGGGCATGTAAGGATCATTATGACAGTAATCACTTCCTATATTTCACTGCATAGTTAATGATTGCTGTAAAAACAACATATATAACGCAGAATGCTGTTAAGAGGTCAATGCCACAAAAACAGAATAAAAATAGTTTTCTGAAAATCAAACTTTAACCAAAAAAAAGTTCATTTTGCATTCTATGCAACTTAAATGGGAAATAATCGAGTATAGGGTTTCTAAAAGATTATCTCCAGTGGGAATTGTCTTTTCCTTTTCTCCTCATTCAATGTCCCTGATCAATAAGCTGTACCTGACCTGCACTCCTAAACTTAGTCATTTCCATCCATTTCTCACCTACCAACAGTAAATGCACCCATGATCAGAAACTCACATGAGTAGTTATGACAACAATATAAAATGCTAATGTCTTCCGTTACAGATATATTGGACTTCTACAATATAACACACTTTAAAAACGGACATTCCCATTAGATGACAGCAATAATAATACCCACTAGTTTTATATAGTCAACTAAAAATGCAAATATTTAGTAGCATGAAACAAACTAAACAGGTAACTTTTCTTGATCTAAAATGAAATATCACAAAGTTATGCAAGATTTCATATCCCTTTATTTGAAACAAGACAAAGTCCAAGTGAAAGAAACGTATTTGATTTCCAATGGGTCAGTGCATAATACCAGTCAAGAAATGGCTGAAATCAATAATTCAAAACAATTAAAGAGGTACCATTTGGAGAATCTTTGTTCATGGCATCACAATGTTATTATTGTAAGCGAGTTATCACTATGATGAAAACGATTCACAGTTTTTTGGGGAACGGAATTGAATTTGAATGAGCTTTATTGTCACATGTACCCAAATGAGCAGAGTGAAAAGTTTACAGTCACCGCATTACAGCACCATCTTAGGTACAAAGGTACCGAGGTACAGATACTTAAGATCAAATTCTTAGGAAACAAAACAAAATTAGAAAAGGAAAGAAATAAATAGTCCAGCATTATAGGTCATAGGAACAAAATTAGAGAAATAATTAAGTATAAAGCTCAGATTGTCAGTCTTTCCGACCCAGTCCATGCTGGCAGCTAGCCTCAAGGGAGACCCGCCCACTGCCTCGCCACTGCCTGAGCAGGACCCACCAATGTAGGAGTCGCTCCACTTTAAGGGAACTGATACTGTTTCAATTTGCGTTATATCATGTCCAAACTTTCATACAATCGTGAAACTTTACACCATTCTGCTTATGCACCATGCATTGCTAGTGCTAGGAGACAAATCAACAGTTAATCATCTTAAAAAATGTGCATTTATAATGGTGCTTCTCATAATGACTGGGCATTTCAAAGAGCTTTATGACCAATGAAATATTTTATGAAGTAATGTTGCTGCGGTAATTTAAGAAATGGAGCAACAATGTGACAAGGATCAGACAGTTGGCTTTTCTGTGATGGTCACTGAGGAATAAATATTGGCTATGACATCAGGGATAATGCTCCTAATCTTCTCCAAAATAGTGCCATGCTATCTTCACATCCACCTGTGCAAGCAGACAGGGCCTTTATTTAAGGTCTCACCCACAACACAGCACTTCCACAGTGCAGCATTCCCTCTGGATTACGCTCGAGTGTCAGCCTTGATTTTATTGCTCAGGCGTTAAACTAAGACTTAATTATGAATCTAAGATGACAGCGCTACTAAATGAGTGACAGTAGACACTTCTGCGTTTTACTTTTGAACTATTTTGAATTTTTCCATTCCAATTAATAGACCTTGTCAAACAATTTTCGCTTGAATGAGTTACCCCTTTCAAATGGTTTACCTGATAAACCAATCATTTAACTTTATTGGATAATAGCTAAAATGTAAACCAAGACAAAATAAAAACAAACCCGAATGCAAGGCTTAAATAAAGTTTACATTCTTATAAAAAGGCAAATCAAAAGAAATTCAATTTAAATATAAGATTTTAAGATATAGAGTAGAAGTCAGCCATTGAACCCATCGAGTCTGTTCTGCCATTCAATGAAAACGATAGCTCATCTGATAATCTATAACTCTACTTTCCTTCCTCTTTCCTATTACCCTTATTTCCCTTAAAAATCTTTTATCTCAGCACCGTCCTGAAGAAGGACCCTGACCCGAAATGTCAACTTTCCTGCTCCTTTGATACTGCCTGACCTGCTGTGTTCCTCCAGCTCCACACTGTATTGACTCTGACTCCAGCACGTGTAGTTCT
The DNA here is from genome assembly GCA_024137785.1 of Ginglymostoma cirratum. NCBI lineage: Eukaryota > Metazoa > Chordata > Chondrichthyes > Orectolobiformes > Ginglymostomatidae > Ginglymostoma > Ginglymostoma cirratum. The sequence goes on from JAHRHZ010000018.1 coordinate 32,585,026, forward strand.
TGCTATCTCCGATTGAATATCCGTAATAACCCAAACTCAACAACAGTCTCCGATCTTTGTTTTTTAAATATGCAACCCCTTTTTACGTCTTACAATACTGGATTCTCCTACAAACGGAAACAATCTTTTCACACCTACCCTGTCAAGTCTTCAAAGATCTTGCATGTTTCACTAAGGTCATCTCTCATTCCTCTAACCTCCAGTGAGTACAGATCCAACATACTCAATCTCTTCTCAAAAGACTAATCCTCCATACCTGGTACAGGTAGTTCTCCTGTAATGTGATAGTTGTGTTCTTGCGTGACCTCACGCCATAGAAAATCATGTTATAGGGAAATTGACATAGAAAATCACTCCCTGTACAGCAGAAGGTTCATGTTATCCAAACAGCGTTCACTATTCATCAATTGCGGTACAGCCAATTCACATTAACGAAACGTGTTATAGCAGAAATACCTCTATCAATCTAGCGAAATATCTTTGGATTACCTGCAACGCCAGTATGTTTTTCCTTAGATAAGTGGCTCAAAACTGTTCATAGCATTCCAGCTGTGGTCTGACTATACCTTATATTGTTTCAGCAAAATAGTACATTCACTTTCCTGATTCAAGTCAACAATATAGATTATAAATAATTGCAGCCTCAGCACTGATCCCACTAGTTACAGGTTGCCATCCTAAAAATGCCCTCCCTTATGCCAAATCAGTGTTTGCTATTAGTTAGCCAATCCTATATTCACACTCTCATACAATCTCCAACACCATGGGTTCTTATCATAAGTAGCCTAATGCGTGATGCCTCATCAGTTGTCTACTGAAAATACAAATGTATTACATTCACTACTTCCACTTTATCTACCCTGCTTGTTACCTCCTCAAAGAATTCCAGTGGATTGGTCAGGCATAATTTCCCCTTCATGAAGCCATGCTGACTCTGCTCGACTAATGTATCTATTTTTAAATCATCTGCTATTCCATCATTTAGAATAGACTCTAACATTCTCCCAATAACAGATGCTAAGCTAAATGGCCGACTGTTACCTTTTTTTCATTTCATTCCTTTTTGAATAGTGTAACACAGGCAATTTTTTCATTTCTCTGGGAATTTTCAAGAATGCAAGATTCCTAGAAGATTACTACCAGTGTACCCACGATCTCTGTAGTTACTTCCTTCAATATCCTAGGATGCATCCCATCAAGTCCAGGAGACAGATATTCTTTAGCCCAATTAGTTTCCCGAGCATCTTTTCTCTATTGAGAATTATTACATTTATTCCCTTGCTCCCTTTTGCCCCTTTGATTTTTTTAATAGTATTGGAATGCTATGATAGTGCCTTCCACTGTGATGAGTAATTCAAAGTGTATATTCAACTCCTCTGGTTCTCTGTTATTTCCTCAGCCTTATTCTCTTAGAGGCATACATTCACTTCAGCTTCTCTTTTCCTTTTTATTTATTTAGTAAAAACCTTGTTGTCCATCTTGATATTACTCGCAGGTTTACCTTCTAAGTTTACATAAGAGCTAGAAGCTTAAGTAGGCAATTCAGCCCCTTCAGTTTGCTCCAGCATTCAATATGATCATGGCTGATCTCTTCTCTATCTCAACTCCACTTTTCTGCCTTCTCCTCATAACCCTTCAAGTCATTACTAATTAAATTTTTTTCTATCTCATCCTTAAATTTACTCGATGTCCCAATACCCATTGAACTCTGGTGCAGTGAATTCCACAGATACATAACTCTTTGAAAGAAGTAATGCCTTATCTCTGTTTTAAGTCTGCTACCCCTTAGCCTAAAACTAAGACCACTCATTGTAGATTGCTTCCCAAGGGGAAACATCAACTCTACTTGAACTTTGTCAACCCCCTTTAATTTCTAAGATACTTTGATTAGGTCTCTCACTCTTCTAAACTCGAGGTCTTCAAAACTTGAGGTCTTCAAAAACAAAGTTGACTCGAGATAAAAATTAAAACAAAGCAAGTACTTTAAACATAACACTGTAGTTTGTAAAAACATAAGCTATAACCTCAGTCCTACATCTAAATACCTCTTCTCCAGAAATGTTTCCTTTCACATTACAAGCTCATTCACTTTTGCTGGGTCAAGCCCAAAGTTCTGACACAGACTTCCAGATGTCAGTTTGGTTTCTCCTTAGTATTTCAAATAATCTTCAAGGTGTGAAATATCATGACAGTCCTTATTCTTCAACAACTTTACGATTGTGGATTTTTCAATTCAAACATTCTTTGCCTTCTAGTTTAGGGATTTAAACATTAGGAACACTCCCGATTCCTAACAGCCCTCAAACATTTTCCCAGCTTTCATACAGATGCTGGCCTAGAATTTCTCTACGTATTGTATGTTGACTGCCTGCTGGCTGCTCACGTTTGTGAGCAAACACATACGTATAATAAAAGGAACCCACTGACCTCCACAACAGCATGGCATTCACAGGATGTTGCAAATAGAAAAGCAAACTAGATATCTTTTTCATACTTTCAACACAACTTTAATTCTGGAACCCATGTGAACAATTTTTTCTTACCTCTCAGATACAAATTGCTCTCTCTTCAAACTTGCTGATTCCTATTAAGGAACTTCCTTGGTTTACAAGCTGCGTTTACTTTTTTTTTTGGTCTTGGAACTATACACTTAGTTAAATCTTTTACTGAAGCAACAGAAGACCTTCTGGCTCCAATACGAAGCAAAGAAGATGCTACTGTTTATTGCAATCAAGCCTCTACCTTTGACCTTGTAAAATGAGCACAGATTAGCTTTTATCTATTAATTTACTCCAAGTTTATTCAATATGCATTCACAATAGGGTTGTTCAAAAACTAAAAGCTGTATTCTAAAAAATATGAAATATGAATTGGATATTCACAACGGATAATATATCGGAGGTTGATAAAATGTTACCAATCACAAGACAAACTGAACTGGTGCGTTATGAAAGATCATCACAGCTGGGTGTCATGTAGTGGTTGGACAGGACATTGGTGAGGCCAATTTTGGAGTACTGTGTACAGTTCTTGTCACCCTGCTGTCAGAAGGATATTATTAAATTGAAAGGGGTGCAGAAAAGATTTGCAAGGATGTTATCAGGACTAGATGGTTTGAGTTACAAGGAGAGGCTGGGACCTTTTTCACTGGAGCATAGAAAGTTAAGTGGTAACCTTAGACAGGTTTATAAAATAATGATGGGCATAGATAAGATGAATAACCATGGTCTTTTCCCTAAGGTAGGGGAGTTTAAAACTAGACGGCATAGTTTTAAGCTGAGAGGGGAAAGATTTAAAAGTCCACTTAGACAGATGGTGGTGCATTTATGACATGAACTGTCAGAGGAAGTGCTAAATGCAGGTACTTAAATAACATTTAAAGTACGTTTGGATAGGGACATAAATAGGAAAAATTTAGAGGGATATGGGCCAAATGCAGGGAAATGGGACAAGTTTACTTTGGGAAACCAGTCAGCATGGATGAGTTGGATCCAAGAGTCTGTTTCCATGCTGTATGACTCTATGCACTTTTTTCTAAACCCAGGATTTGATATGCTTTTTGACCACTTTCTGAAACTGCCAGGCTGCTTTCATATCCATAAACACAAGATCTTGCTGCTCTGGCACTCCCCTTACAACTAGCTTTCCTCATTTTTCCAACAAAAAGGCATCACTTCAAATTACTTCACTTGCATGTTTAGAAACATTCTCAAATTTTGAAATTACGCCTCACATTTGAGTATAAGTCATTACACGTAGAGCGAGTAAAGCTGCAGTTTTAGCACCAATTGTGGAGGAACCCCACACTACGTCGCCCTCCAGTCAGAAAATCGAACACTCACCACTACTCTTTCTCCTGTCACCCAGCAAACATTACATCTATGCTGCCACTTGCCTTTTATTGAAAGTCCTTCAACTCTGCTGATATGGTTGCTGCACAACATTTAATCAAATGCCACTTCAAAGCATATGTAAACCAAATCAACTGCATTTTCCTCATCAAAAAAAAAAAACAAGCTAACTCAACTCTGTTTTAAAAAATCTGTACTGGCTTTCCTCAATTAAACCATACTTTTCTCAGTGATTAAGCGAGTCATTTAATTCCTGATCAAGTGCTGTAGAGTACAGCAAGAATAAAGTATTGTAACAGAATGAAAAAAAAAATCCAAAAGAGAACTACTGTATTGAAAATAAACTAAACATTTTAGGAAGCTGAGTAACAGTAGTAGCAAAACTTTCAAAGGTTAAAAACAGAGTTTGAAATTTAACCAAAAGTTTTCCAAAGGCTGTGAATACATCCCCAACTTCTGAAAGATTAAAATAGACTCTTCTTATACCTATTGTTCTTTGATGATTAACAGTTGTCAAGTGGAGAATCTGTTAGCTCACTTGGCTAGATGGCTGGTTTACGGTGCAGAGTGCAGGTTCAATTCCTGTAGTAGCTGAATGCACCCTCAAAGTCCCACGTTTCAACCTCACCCCTCCCCTGAGGAATGGTGACCCTTGGGTTAAACTCACCGTCAGTTGTTTGTCTCACTGTAGAAAGAGCATCCCTGTGGTCTCTCAGGATTATGGTGACTTTATCTTTTCTTTACCTAGCAGTTTCACAACGAAAGATTTAAGTACATCTATTTTAGCTACAGGCCATGCCTTATACGCTAATGTTTAAGAATAACATGATATTATTGTTGCATTGCTGATGCATCAAATACAGTGTATGGCAATAACAAACCTGTTATTACAGGCATGTTTAATAATTTGTATTTACTATTAGAGCCTTTGTTGAATTATCCTTTCCCATATAAAGAGGGATGCAGCTTGGCTCCTCTTTGTGATCTCCCTTCTAACTAACCACACAGTCCATTCACGGTATCATGATATCATAAAACCCCACATGGGGGTTAAGATATTGGGAATGAGAAACAATTCATTTTGGGCATCACAATTTCTCCCAAGCTTGGTTTACAAGGTTAGACAAAAAAACTTCTTTTACTTGGTCCAAAAACAGTACTGGAGTTGGGCATTTTCCAATATCTAATCTCACAGCTCGCAAGTATCTACCAAGGCTCAGGTTGTAGGGTTCTCTCAGAAGACAGGGTTATTCAAGTCTGACTCAAGGATAAAATTCAAGCAGTTCGCAGACTAAGACCATCAAGTCAGGGCCAAATTATGATGCAGTTTATATTGTGCGAGTTAATGCTCACCTTGTTGAAACTGTCCAAAATAAACCATTCATTGCAATCACTGAGTCGTACTCAGATTTAGACTGAGTATCAGAGAGAAAAAAAAAAAGAGGTCTAACTCATTGTGAAACCCTTTCCACAGTCCATAATAACTTTCCCTGAATGAGTAAGCTGTTACAGAGGGGATGTCGAGGGCGGACAAGTCCCCAGGTCCAGATGGGATCTATTCCAGGTTTCTGAGGGAAGCGAGAGACGAAATAGCTGGGGCCTTAACAGATATCTTTGCAGCATCCTTGAGCACGGGTGAGGTCCCGGAAGACTGGAGAATTGCTAATGTTGTCCGCTTGTTTAAGAAGGGTAGCAAGGATAATCCAGGTAATTATAGACCGGTGAGCCTGACGTCAGTGGTGGGGAAGCTGCTGCAGAAGATACTGAGGGATAGGATCTATTTACATTTGGAAGAAAATGGGCTTATTAGTGATAGGCAGCATGATTTTGTGCAGGGAAGATCATGTCTTACCAACTTGACAGAATTCTTTGAGGAAGTGACAAAGTTGATAGATGAGGGAAGGGCTGTAGATGTCATATACATGGACTTCAGTAAGGCGTTTGATAAGGCTCTCCATGGTAGGCTGATGGAGAAAGTGAAGTTGCATGGGGTCCAGGGTGTACCAGCAAGATGGATAGAGAACTGGCTGGGCAACAGGAGACAGAGAGTTGTAGTGGAAGGGAGTTTCGCAAAATGGAGAACTGTGACCAGTGGTGCTCCACAGGGATCCGTGTTGGGACCACTGTTGTTTGTGATATACATAAATGATCTGGAGGAAGGTATAGATAGTCTGATTAGCAAGTTTGCACATGACACTAAAATTGGTGGAGCAGCAGATGTGAAGGGGACTGTCAGAGAATGCAGCAGAACATAGATAGATTGGAGAGTTGGGTGAAGAAATGGCAGATGGAGTTCAATCCAGGCAAACGCGAGGTGATGCATTTTGGTAGATCCAATTCAAGAGCGAACTATACAGTAAATGAAAAATCCCTAGGGAAAACTGATGCACAGAGAGATCTGGGTGTTCAGGTCCATTGTACCCTGAAGGTGGCAAGGCAGGTCAATAGAATGGTCAAGGCGGCATACGGCATGCTTTCATTCATCGGATGGGGTATTGAGTACGAGAGTTGGAAGGTCATGTTACAGTTGTATAGGACTTTGGTTCGACCACATTTGGAATACTGCGTACAGTTCTGGTCGCCACATTACCAAAAGGATATGGATGCTTTGGAGAGGGTGCAGAGGAGGTTCACCAGGATGTTGCCTGTTATGGAGGGTGCTAGCTATGAAGAGAGGTCAAGTAGATTAGGATTATTTACATTAGAAAGACGGAGGTTGAGGGGGACCTGACTGAGGTCTACAAAATCATGAGAGGTATAGACAGGGTGGATAGCAAGAAGCTTTTACCCCAGAGTGGGGGACTCAATTATGAAGGGTCACGATTTCAAGGGGAGAGGGGAAAAGTTTAAGGGAGATATGCGTGGAAATTTCTTTACGCAGAGGGTGGGGGGTGCCTGGAACGTGTTGCCAGCGGAAGTGGTAGAGGCGGGCACGATAGGGTCATTTAAAATGTATCTAGACAGATACATGAATGGGAAGGGAGCAGAGGGATACAGATGCTTGGAAAATAGGTGACAGGTTTAGATAGAGGATCCGGATTGGCGCAGGCTTGGAGGGCCGAAGGGCCTGTTCCTGTGCTGTAATTTTCTTTGTTCTAAGACGGAAAGAGTGAAGAAAAACATACCAGCCATCATTCACATACATCTACTAGCAGTATAAAACTGGCATTGGCAGTAATCAACCACCAAACCAAAAACCATAAGTTAATAAAATTCATAGAGTTCTTCAAATACAACATAATGTAATCATCTTCAAGCAAATCTACAGTAAGACCTACTTCTAAGTTGGCAACTAATACCTAATGTTTCCTGACCAGATCAGACTGTGAGGAACAACATCGGCAGACAAACAGGAAACCCATACAGCAGCTCTGATGCTTGCATCTCATCTCCCAATCCAAGATTTCAATGAGCTGACATATGCAAATCTGAGATGAATTTGACTTCTCATTTTGCATGTATATTTGGAGGCTCAAGTAAGAGGCAAATGTGAATTGATCCCAAAACTATATTTCTCTGGGCTATGCCCCACTTTCTGCTGGAAGAATTGAACAGCAGAACCCTCAGTTAAGTGTGTGTCAGGGCCATCAGTGACATTGGGTTAATACATTCACCACTCATTTGCCATCACCAAACCAGCACAGATTTGACAATAGTAGATCTAGCACAACACCCACACGACATTGCCCGACATCCCTATCTAGAAATGTATTCTCTCTTCAGGATTGGCCCCCGGGACTGATCAGAATTGTTATCCGTTCTGCAAAATGAGAACCACTGATGTGCAGGCCTTCCAGGCAGCAACATGGCCATCTTTGCTTCTTTTGTAATGAGTGAATGATACAAGAAGGCATTCCCATTTTTATCCCTCTTAAAATAAATCAGAATGTTTGGGAGGGATCGAGTCGCTGAGATTTCCCTTCCCTCATTCAAGTTAACTTAAATTTTGACATCCCAATAGGAAGCACAATAAGAATTCATTCCAACAGCATGAAGCAGTCAAACCTTCAGGGCAATGACAAATTGAAGATGCAAAAACAAATGAGCCTCAATGTATGAGATAACAAGGTGTAGAGCTGGATGAACACAGCAGGCCAGTCAGAAGGGACCAGATCCGAAACATCAGCATTCCTGCTCCTCTGATGCTGCCTGGCTTGCTGTGTTCATCCAGCTCTACACCTTGTTATCTCAGATTCTCCAGTATCGTCAGTTCCTACTATCTGAGTGAGCCTCAACCTTTTCTATTCAAGCTAACACCTAAAAAGGTTGCAATTTCAAAAAATGAATATGCTATCATCAGGCTGAAATTTTCCTTAAAATAAAAAGGACCAAAGTTACTAATCACCAAATTAATCTGTTTAGACAGAACATGTCTTGACTACTTTAACTGCTAGTCCTGATAAGTTTTATGGTCCAAAGTAAGTTTAAACCTTGTAAATTTGCTGAACAACAACATGCATTACAACGGAAGACTTCATAGTTTTAAATTTTGATTTTGGCTGGGGGCAAATGTTTGCAAAGGTACATTACTATACATCACACACAAAATTATAAAATGCTGTTCCTTCACTGTCACTGGGTCAAAAATCCTGGAACTCTGTCTCTAACAGAATTGTGGATACCCTACACCACATGGACTGCAGCAGTTCAGGAGACAACTCACCACCAAAGAAAGGGCAATAAATGCTGGCCTAGTGAGCAACACACACATCCAGCAAACAATTTTTTTTTAAAAAATAAATTTCTACTGAAGACGACCACTGGTAACAAAAGAGCAGTATTAAATTAGCTGCAATTTTCTCCCTGCCTCAACTTTGATCACATAGATATTTCTTCAGATCTGAACTGAGATTTGTGAGGCCCTAAAAGTTCAGGTGGCAGTAACTTAAATATTCCAATTTTAATAAAAATAATTCCATACAGAGAGATATTTTATTGAATTAATGACATGATTTTTTTAAACTTACTTGTCTTTTTCAGTCCGAAGCAGAAGACCAGCAGACAATAAGTCTAGAGAAGACATCTAAACAATACTGATATAGTCACAGTACAGTAACGATCAGGTGAAGGTGGAGGGAGAGCGACTCAGCCAAGGTCCTCAAAGCGCATAAATACAGAAACAAAGAAAACAGGAGCAGTGGTAGGCCTTCAGCCCTTTGAGCCTGCTCTGCCATTCAATATGAACATGGCTGATCATCCAACTTCGTACCCTGTTCCCACTTTCTCCCCATTCCCTTCGATCCCTTTAGCCCTAAGAACTATATCTAACACCTTCTTGAAAACATTCAATGTTGTGGCCTCTTTCTGTGGCAGAGTTCCACAGGCTCACCACTTTCCGAATGAAGAGACTTCTCACCTCAGTCCTAAATGACCTACCCTGTATCTTTAAATTGTGACCCCTAGTTCTGCATTAGGAAACATCTTTCCAGCATTTACCCTGCCTTGTCCTGTTAGAATTTTATAGGTTTCTCCAAGATGCTCCCTCATTCTTCAAAGCTTCAGTGAATATTATCCAAACCTATCTATTCTCTCTTTACCGGTCAGTCCTACCTTCACAAAAATTAGTCTTTGTTGCATTCTCGCCATAGCCAGAAGAATTTTCCTCATTTAAAAGGTGGCCAAAAAGGGACACAATACTCCAGAGGTGGCCTCAACAATAAACTGTACAAATGCAGGAAGACATCTCTGCTCCTATCCTCAAACCCTCTCACTACAAAGGCCAACATATGATTTGCCTTCTTCGATGCACACAGCCATGCTTACTTTGCTTACTTTCAGCGACCGGGGTACAAAGCCACCCAGGTCCTTGCACCTCCCCTTTCTACTTAAATAATAATCTGCCTTTTTGTTCTTGCTACCGAAGTGAATTACCTGACACTTATCCACATTATACTTCATCTGCTATGCATTTGCCTACTCACTCAACCTGTTCAAATCACACGGAAAGCAGCTCTGCTTCCTCCTCACAGTTCATCCCTCCCCCCCCACCCCCGGTTTGGGTCATCTGCAAACTTGGAGATGAGGAGGCTTGGAGACATTCAGTGTCACATAGATTTTTATTCTTTTAGCATGTAGCAATATCACACAGCAATTAAAACACAACGCAAGTCAAAATTAAAGGAACCAACTGTAAAGGTTTTTGAATGAAGAAAGAGGAATTTTACTCATAACTAACCCCAAGAAGACTAATAAAATGTGACAGTAAACACACACATTTAAAATCAAAAAAAGACAGAGTCAAATACAATAGGGAAATTAAAAAATGCAGTTTAAACACTGTTAGACTTGGAAATTGTTATAGTTGGAACAGACAGCTCAGTTGTTTAGTTACTGTCCTGTACCCTCAGCAATAATGAAACCTGCAGAATCCTCGAGTTCTTGGTGAACGAATGTCACTCTACGCTTCATTATTTGTGCTAACTTGAGAGTGAACATGTGAAAAAGAACATGAATGTGAGAATGTGGCAAGTGAGAGTCTGAGTTCCAGTCCTTGCTGTTACCAATGTTTTCTTTCTCTCTGTCTACTGCCCTGCCAAATAGCTACCGAAATATGGTTCATTAGTGTATCCCCAAGACTGGCACCAGTCTGAACAGCTGCAGGCAACCCTATCATACATGGGAATTTGCTCATACTGGATAAGTGTAAATTAAAACAGGAGGTTGAGAGTTTGTTGGTGCCCGACTTAACTGATTGGTTTCAATATCTTCAGATAAAATAGTTATTTCAGTTGAGACAATTTTGTTTATGCTACATCGGTTTCTAGAACTGGTTTAATCTGCGATCAGATGGTGACGGCAGCACTTTTACATTCATGCTTCTTCCCCAAACCAATTTAGTTGATAATGGGGATTACAGAATGTGGAGCTGGAGGAACACAGCAGGTCAGGCAGCAGACGAACAGGAAAGCTGAAATTTCTGAAGAAGGGTCCCGACCCAAAATGTCAACTTTCCAACTCCTCTGATGCGGCCTGGCCTGACGTGCTCCACTGTGTTATCTCTGACTCCAGCATCGATAGTTCCTACTATCTCTAGTTGATAATGGGCTCCAGTATTAAAATCAGATGGTAGAAGTCAAAAATTGATAGTCCATATTTTATCAGCATTGTTCCAGTACGTTCTAGACTTCAAACAGACATTGCCTTTCCAGTTTAATTATTACAAGAAATCAGGCCAAACATCGTGATCTCATCTTACAAATGCAAATATGAAAATAATCCAATAATATACAAAATCAAGTCTTATCATATTCAATTGAACTTCTTGTCTAACCGCTGTAAAAAGTGGCAAACTATCTAAATCCTCCTAGAATTATAGACTAATATTCCAATTCACAGTTACTGCACTTAGGTGGTTATTTAAAGGGCAACAATATAGCTTGTGGTCACAGCAGCAATTTATCCATTCTACTTTTTAAAATAATTCTATATTTTATCAACCTAAATGGGCAGCCACCTGAAAACCTATCACATCAGATCTCACAGCTGACACAAATATACAACATGGCAACTCCTTGAGCGAGCAACTGTGTTTTGGATTACAGATCAGTGTCCTTGCAGGTCAACTTTCTCTCCACCTCAGCTGCAACAGCTGAATCACGGTTCATTCTGGTGCTTGACAGTGCAATGTTAATTGCAGACCAGCACTTCACCCAATTTTTCCCTCCATATGATTCTTAACAGCATTGTATTCAACTCAGGGGAATGTAACATAATCAACATTAAACATTGCCCTCAGACAATATTCATTCACCATGAAAATTCACTGTTTAACAAAAAAGGATAACTGTCTAATTTTTCTGATGAAAGGTCTAGGCCCGAAACGTCAAGTTTTCCTGCTCCTATGATGCTGCTTGGCCTGCTGTGTTCATCCAGGCCCACGCCTTGTTAACTGTCTAATTTGTCTCGTTCCTAACTAACCAAGGAAAGACTAGCAATCAAACCTGAACCTCACTTCCACATGTGGTAATACACTTCCCAATATAACAATGAGGGAGTTATAAACATTATAATTATCCAAACATGCTTTCACAGAAGAGCAAGGATAAATGATAGGCTGTTGCTTAAAATTGTGAAACAAGTCTTGATGCAATTGTTTTCACATAGCCCGAAAACTAGTATTCGGTGCACAACGTCCACATGATCAAATATAAGGGTTGGAGGGGGATCTTGAAAACTTCCAAAATCATTTTCAACAGAGGGCGGTCGTGAAAAGTGACTAAGGAAGGAGGATTCTGGGAGAAATCAGCTCACTCAACGCAACTGAGAAGGGGATCACGGAAGACCTGGTGCTCAACAGGAAGAACAGCATCCAATAAAGACAGTGAGAAGTGACAGAGGAGGATTCTGGGAGAAGAAGTTACCTTTCCTAAGGTAACAAGCATGGGGCTGGATGAACACAGCAGGTCAAGCAGCATCATAGGAGCAGGAAAACTTGACATTTCGGGCCTAAACCCTTCAT
>JAHRHZ010000018.1:32597734-32667862 GCA_024137785.1 Ginglymostoma cirratum
GGCCTAAACCCTTCATTCTGATGAAGGGTTTAGGCCCGAAACGTCAAGTTTTCCTGCTCCTAGGATGCTGCTTGACCTGCTGTGTTCATCCAGCCCCATGCTTGTTATCTCGGAGTCTCCAGCATCTGCAGTACCTTTTATCTCTGATACCTTTCCTAAGGGTAACCTGTAAAAGGGAAGCAAGCTCTAGTGGGCCATTTTGGGAGCAGCTGTGAGGTTGATGTGCAGGCTTTAGTGAGCGTTGGGCTTCACGGAGGACAGCGAGCAGCATTGAGGTATGGGTCTTTCCTTTTCTTTTAATCCAATAGCTACTCGAGGGGTAGTAATGGCATGGTTTGCATGCTCCTATGAGATGTGGGAAATCAGAGAAAAGTCAAACTTTCCTGACAACTATGTCTGAAGGAAGTGTGTCCACCTACAGCTCCTATCAGACCGCATGGATTAGTTGGAGTGGCAGTTGGACTCGCTGAGGACCATAAAGGAGGCACAATGTTTTACAGCTAGGAGTTTCAGAGATGTGGTCACACCAAAAGGTTCAGCCAAATAGATGGGCGACCTCCAGGAAGAGCTGGCAGGCAATGCAGGAGTATCCCATAACTATTCCCCTCTCAGGCACATATACTGTTTTGGATACTGTTTGTGGCAGAATAGCCTCAGAAGAAAGCAATAGCAGCTGCCAGATCAGTGGTACCACGCCTGGCACTTTTATACAGTAGGGAGGGGTAAAGTGTAGGCAAGCAATTGCGATAGGGGACTCTATAATCATGGGCACAGATAGGCATTTCTGTGGCCACCAGTGAGACTCCAGGATGGTGTGTTGCCCCCCATGGTGCCTGGGTTAAACAAATTTCTGAGCGGGCACAGGATATTCTTAGAGGCAGAAGGTGAGCAGCTGGAGGTCGTGGTCCATACTGGCACAGGGAGGAAGACAGACAAGGTCCTGTAAAGGGAATTTAAGGAGTTTGGCAGGAAGTTGAAAAGCAGGACTTTGAGTGTTGTAATCTTGGGATTGCTCCCTGTGCCATGTGCGAGTAAAGCCAGAAAGTGGAAGATAATACATTTGAATGAGTGGCCAAAGAGCTGGTGTAGGAAGGAGAGTTTAAGATATTTGATCTTTGAGGTCTCTGAGGGCAGGAGGGATCTGTACAAGAAGGATGGAGTGCACCTAAACCGAAGGGGCAGCAATATCTTTGCAGGGAAGTTTGCTAGCACCACTCAGGAAGGTTTAAAATCAATGTGGCAGGGGATGGAAACCAGAGCAGCAGGTCAGCATGTGGAGTGATTGACAAGAAGGTAGAGGTTAAGTCAAGTCAGTCTATTAGGATGACCAGGCAGGGCCAGGATAATAAACATGGCACTCTGAAGCATATCTACTTTAATGCAAAGTATATAACAGATAAGCTTAAGAGCCTGGATTAGTACATGGAGCCACAATGTTGTAGCCATTACAGAAACTGGTTGAGAGAAGGGCAAAAGGCTTGCAGCTCAATATTCCAGGGCTTAGCTGTTTCAGGTGAGATATACAGGGGTGTAAAAGTGGTCGTGGAGTTGCATCATTGATTAAGGATGATGTCACAGCTGCACTAAAAGTGGGCATCTTGCACAGCTCATCCAGAGAGGTTATATGGGTAGAACTTAGGAATAAAGAAAGGTGCAATCATCATGACGGGTTATACAACCAGCCTCCCAATAGCCAGCGGAACAGAAAGGTAGGCAGACCATGGAAAGGAACCGGAGAAATTAGACTGGAGATGGCTGTTTGAAGCTAAGTCCACATCTGACATGTGGAAGTCTTTTAAAGACCAGCAGATCCAACCAGTGTGATCCTGTGATAATGAAAGATACGGATTGCAAGATTGGGAACCCTGAGTGACAGGAGATATTGAAAGTTTAGTCAAAAAGAAAAAAAGGAAGCTTTTGCAATGTTTAGGAAACTGAAATCAGACCAGGCCTTTGAGGAGTATAAAGGGAAGCAGAAAAGAACTTGAACAAGGAATTAGGACGGCTAAAAGGAGATATGAAATGTTCTTGTCAAGAAGGATAAAGAGAATCCTGAAGCATTTTAAGCATATATTCAGAGCAAGAGCAGTGATGGGGAAAGGGTTGGTCCACTCAAGGACAAAGGAGGGAATTTATGTAAGGAGCCAAAGGAAGTGGGCGAGGTCCATAATGAGTACTTTGCATTGACAGTCACTGAAGAAAAGGACATGGATGATGCTAGAATTAGGGAGGGGTGTGTTGATATTCTAAGGAACACTGATATTAAGAAGGAGGTGATGTTGGGTGTCCTGAAAAACCTTAAGGTAGATAAGTTCTTAGAGCCTGTTGGGATCTATTCCAGGATACTGAGGAAGGCGTGGGAGGAGATTGATGAGGCCTTGACAGAGATCTTTCTATCCTTTCTGGCCACTGGCAAGATCCCAGAAGACTGAAGAATCGTTACTGTTGTTCCTTTGTTTAAGAAGGGCAACAGGTGTAATCCAGGAAATTATAGGTCGATGAGCCTGACATCAAATTTCAAATACCGGGGGCACAGGTTTAAGGTGAGAGGGAGAAATTTGAAAGAAGATGAATTTGTTGAAAGAAGATGAAAGAAAAGAAATTTGAAAGATGTGTGAGGCATTTTTTTTTAAAATTCAGAGGATGGTAGATGCCTGGAACACCCTGTCAGGGGCAGTGGTATAAGCATATACGATAGCAATATTTAAGATGCATGTTGGCAGGGAATAGTGGAATACAGACCACATGCAAGTAGAGAGGACTAGTTTAGGATGGAATCACGGTAGGCCAAAGGTCCTGCTCCTGTGCTGTACTGTTCTATGTTCTATCATAGCAAATTGGATGATTATGGTCAGTCAAATCTAGCAAACTCAAAGAAACTATTCAATTGGATAAAACACCAATTTTGACTGCATCCTCAAGATCATCTACCTACCGTCTTTCACAATGTTTACTTCATTTTATTCCTGTTTTGTTCACTGCAATCTTCTTTTCACTTCCTCCCTGTCCCCTACCGTTCCCATTTGTCTTCCATTCATTTTTGCCAATTGCTTTTTGGCTGGATTTGAAAACAGCAACTCACCAACATCAATAATAATCATTAGGCCTTCTTTTAGCACCAACTCCATTATTAAAGAAAACACAAACATGGAAGGAGCCGGACTAAAAAAAATGCAAGCAAAGCAAAAGAACTGACAAAAGACTGTAATTGGACTCAGAAAGCATCGCGTCAGGTGCATCACTGATGAATAGAAGGGACTCAACCTGCAACTGCATTTCAGCAAAGCTTCTGATTGAAGGCCACTGCAGTCCATTTAATTACCGCCCTCCAACTAATTAATAAGATATGAAGGCACTGCAGATAGAAGCCTCACTGTACAGAGCTTGGCTTTGCAAGGACACGAGGGGGAAAAGCAATAAAGCATCATAGGCATTGATATACAGCAGCATTGAGGGGAGACCTGCATGTCAGTAGCCTCCCTGACTCCCCAATTTAAAAACATGTGTAAGGTAATGGCATAGTTAAAACTCAACAACATAATCAAACTTGCCAAACAAATACCAAAAGACCAGAGTTTAAATTAAAGCATCAAACTTTAGTAGTCTCACATGAAGAGGTACTGAAGCTGCAGGTGAAATGACTGACAGGATTGTGGATTTTGTACCTTAGCCAACAGATGGAGTGCGAATTTGAAATAAATGTGTTTTTGACATTAAATTGTGAAAGAGCAGAGCTGAAGGCAAACGGGTAGACATAACCATTCTTTTCTGTTCAGAAAGATGAAGTACTCATAGGTTATAACTTAAAAAGGGGGGAAAACTAAAATCAGAAAACAATACGATTTTAAAAACTTGTGATTTGAAATTGTTAGTAGCACAAATCACTTACAAATTCACAAGTTTGCCAAACAATGCAGAAATGTCAGAAAACGTCTTCTCGAAATTGTGCAGCATTTCTACTTGTCAACTCAGAGGTGAAATATTGGACATACTGTACAATTAAATGGATCACAACAGATCCATGAAGATGATACATTATCTGTATAGGCCCCTTCAAACAAATAGCCATAGCCAACAGGGTAGGAGGAATGAGGAGATACAACAACAGGGCATCGCGTGCCATGAATGCAAAATATATACATCATGAAATTCAAAGTAAACACACCTTTACATTCAGCCAAGATGATAACTTTGTTACAGATCACATGAAGATAACTGACTGGGTAAGAATAATTAGAAAACAAGAACTGGTCATTAGCGGTCTCACATCTGACTTTAACCAAAGCGGAGATTTCCTGACTACTGAAATTAATAAACAGAGCAGTAGGAAACTGCTTGCTGCTGCATGTTTGAGTCTTGCAAATATCCCCAAATTCTACACTGCTGTACAAAGGCGTGATTGTTTATTTGATTCACCAATCCAAGTAACCTCATTAAAAATGCATTCTGTATGTCTTCAAGGGATTGGCTAGCAGAAGGATTTCACCATAAATGTGTACATGTTGTCACTGACCGAGTCCTTAAGACAACCTAGGTCCAGATATTCGTACAGCAATATTGCCTTCAAGACATGAAAATGGATCCACAATATGAGCTTTATAAATAACCAGGAAAAATAACTTTTCTTGCTTATGTGCTGTAAAATAAACGTTGCACCGTATTGGACAAAATAAGCTTTTTTCCATAGAAGTTAATCAAACTTACATTGTATTTCAGATGCAGAAGAAACATTGAATAATTTGGCAACAGAAAGACAGATATTCTGTTGCTAATAAACACAAGAAAAGGAGTGAAACTAAATTTCTTTAGGTGAGACAGGTTTTGTACCAAGATGTAGCTCCATCACCAGCATTAAAATGGGACTTCAACAATTGAGAATTATATGCAAGAACTGTTTGCAAAAAAGAAAGTGATTGTTCACAAGTTTGGCCAATGGAAAATGTCAGAAGAGAATTACTAACAATGCTTTTTTATCCCCCCTAATCTGGGTCTATGAATTTACAAACACCTGCAAACCTGAAAACTTCCCTCATTAAATTGCAATTAAACCATGACTGGTCTCAAAATACACTTTAAAACATTTCCTCAAGTGGATGACTGAATTTTAAGGGAACAATTCAAGCTAGTAGCTAATTAACAGTTGTTTTCACAAGCCTGACTAACTCCGTTCACTAGAAGAAAAATCACAAGCTAGTTTTCATAACTAAAAGTGGGAGAGAGATTTCTAAAATAAAACATTTAGTACTTTTTTTCTAAACTTTTGAACCAAAAAAAAAGCCTACTTAACAGAAAGTTCTTGCCAGCTGTCAACAGTCTTCTCTCACTAAAAGCACAAAGGAGTGAACGAATCAACATAGCTGATTGTTTACTTGCACTTGCTTCATTACAAGTTTACTTGCTGTATTTTACACAAATCTGTAGTGTTGCAATGTTCTAAAGTGTTGTTGCTGGTTTAATCACACAATCACCCATAAGTTACCAACAAGATGTACAATATTTACCACCACGACTATGAAAAAAAAGTCTTTTCCCCCTCCTAAAAACTTTTAAAGAAAATCATGAGTCCATGAATAAAATTTTACCCAAATATGACAGGGCCCTACAAATATTAATCCACAAAAATTCATCAAATGAATCATTGAGACATCTTTTAACAGTTTAGCATTAAAAGTGAAGAGAAGGTATTAAAAACACGCAATAAAACACAAAATGTTACTTTTAGGGCATATCAGAGCTTTATTCTGCAGGTACCCAAGCAATTCACTAGCTTACAGATTCCTTTAATGTATCCTTTTTTATACAGTAAAGCTGCAATATAGTTTCAGGAACAGGCAGCTTCTTCAACTCGATATAATTTCTACTCAAAGAGGATAGGTGGAATTTTGGCAGTCAAGATGATGCTCATGTCAGGTATTCATGACTGTGACTGGATCCTACATGCCATAGGTGGGGGTGAGGGATTCTGTGAAAGAACTCTTCAAACTCAAATTATAAGTTTCCTTTTTGGGCCATAGAAACAATAACAAAAACCAATAATTCTTGTTATAAGATCACACCCTCTTTGGGAAAGAAAACACTACAAATATAGAGTGTTCCACAGTGGTTTTTTAACTTTATGTCCCAACACTGGTAGTTCTTTCAATAAACCAGTTTTTTCCACCCCACCTCAAACTTCCTCTTATCTTGTAAAAAAAAAATTCTTTGGAGATTAATATGTGCTGATATGGAGAACTGATACATGATCATTTAACTTAATATGTACATTTCAATTCTGTGCCCTTCACTTATACAGTTTGAGTTGCATTCATTAGAATTTGCTGTTTTTCTTTAAGAAAAAGTGCCTTGACCTCAAGCTCACCAGTAGAATATTCTGCCTGTTTATGAACATGTGTTTCTCAATAGTTGTGAAATATCCAATTTGCTGCTGACAGCTGTTACATAATCAATCATTCTTCTGTATGAGAACCAATAATAATTCAAACATGAATTATTCTTTCATTGGACTGTGAAATGATCAGTCATACTCCCAGGGTGATAAAAGAACAACTGCAGACTGTTCATATTTTAGAACAACTGGAGGCCTGCAGTTTATTGTAAATTATCTTGTAAAAAGAAGAAAAAAAAAATCAGTGAATCATGAATTTTATGATTTACAATTTTAACATTTGACAAGAAAAAAAATATAAACAGCAATAAAAAGTAAAATGCTACTTTTAGGAAATATGTGTGCCATAATTAAAAATGCTGATACAAAAAAATTCAAAAGGAAATTTAGATTCCTTAACTAAATCCCAAAATCCATAATCCAGATTGGGAGGAAAAAGTAGACAACATCACAACTCTCTCATAATCTCTTCAGCCTTGAAACTGCTACCTTTTATCTCTGAACATCACATATGATTTTGTTGAGAGGTATAAAATGACTATGAATAAATTGTTGACCAAAAAGAGATTGACACACATTATATTAAAAAATGTTCTCATATATGGTTATAAATACTTGGTACAGTACCACTTACACACAAAATAACTGGTGAAATCCAAGAAAGTAAGCTGAATCTTTCTGTTATGATGTTTTAAGCCTTTCAAGCTTCACTCACCCACCCTTTAACATGATGTAGCTGAGTGTTTTTGTCCCCTCTTCCCCCTTCCTCTTCCTGTCAGGCAAAGCAAGAAGACTTTGCAAGACCACAATGGCAAATTTCACAGATCAGCAGAAAGAAAACTAAAGAGTACATCTCATGGTTTCAATCATTTAAGTTTCATTCTCACAGTACACACCAGACCCCTCAAAACATGATGCACTTTTGTTTCAAATATCTTCAATCCAAGACACAAAAACAGGCCACTTTGCCCATCCGGTTTCTGGCTATGTTTGTGCTCCACGCCAACCTCTTCCCAACCTTCTGAACTAAGAAAAATTGAAATGAGAAAGGATTTGCTCTCATGTTTGCTGTAATAACTTGAAAACTGACTCTCTTTAAATGAATCAAAGTAATAATTAATTGAGTGATGGGAGGTTTGGTCTTCACATCTATATTTGCTAACGGATTGTATCACTGACATATTGTTGAAATCATTTATGCTTCATTTAATTCTACATAATTATCTTTAAAGTGCATTAAACTACCTTTTATTGACAAATAGGTCATATATGCATTGCATCAACATGAATCTTGTTAGCTCTTAATGATGTAATGGTGAAAACGTTACTCTGATCCTTTCACAAAATGATTCACTAAAGACATCTTCATATCTTCCTCACCTTTTAATGCAATGTTGGCTGTGATTTTAATTTTTACAAATGCACTAATATCTACCTTCCATATATTATTCCCTTTTGCACTACCCCAACCAAACTCAAGTATTCAGCAATCCTCAACATAAACACAAAATTAAATATTACGCAACCCTGGCTGGCAAGGAAAAGTGCTTCTATAAATTTTGAAACTGATTCGATTTTCAACTTAAAGTTAACAACTTTTCTTTTCGATCACTGAATTTTCTAGTTAGTTTTCATAGCATCCAGTAATAGAAATATGCTTTCTTTGCAAACTTAACATTTGTCTCACAACAAGGGACATGAAAGAATTTGGTACAATACTCAGCAACTGAACTTTTTAAAAACTCGTGATTTTATTCTGGCTTAAATTTTACAGCGACCACATTCACAAATACATTTTGTGTTTATAACAGCTAAAGAAAGACAATAAATAGCATCCCCACAAGCGTCCAAAGAAGTACTGACTCACAGTTAAAAGGTTAATAGCCATTACCACTCTTGCTGAAAACACTAAGTATGATGGGAGAGGAAAAGCAAATGAGAATATTCTCAGCACCGACCAGCTACACTTCTTGCCTTGCAACATAACATTTATACAGTATCACTGTTTCAGGCCTACATTTCTTGGTTTACACGTGAATGTCAAGTTCACGAAGGCACAATTTTTTTTTCACTAAACAGTAATATTTCAGTCCATGTAAATAGAAAACAAAACTAACTTGCATTTTCTTCATTGTTTCCATTAATAAAGCCGCAAAATGAGTCTGTAATTGGAGATAAAATTTTACCTTTTGTAGACTGGTAGGATTCAGCTGTGTTTTGTCAATTATTTTAACAGCAACCTGAAGACGATATAAAAAGGAATCAGATTGTTTATTAAAATATCTTTCAAAACTGAAATATTTTACTTCAAATGAACAATTTTATAACTAGATGGTCATAGGTATGAGCCTCAAGATTGCCTGACACCTAAATCTGTTCCATTCTTGTTCCTGCCAATGTCTTACAAAAGCATGCAGTTTATACGCACGAAGCCTGAATGAGTGCGAGATCTGAAATTTATTTAGGTACAGAGTCTTAAAGAGTTAATAATTCATCTTTGAAGTATAAAGTGCAAATTTTCAACAGAAATCATAAAAATTCTTCGCAGTAATGAAATGGCCCAGTTTAAAACTGAATTGTTATAGACAAAATATGGAGAGAAATAAAGAGAATATTGAGGATAGAACACACACAAAAACCTTGGGTTACAAGTTTAGCTACATTTTTCTGTAACTCTTAATTATGTTAAAGTGAATAATTGGCTCTGATGGCATCACAGAACCTATCCAAAAAACAGCTACATCCAGTAAGTGTTAGACACATTAGAGGTAAGGAGCAGAATACTGGAATAGTTGCTACACTGTCCTGCATATTACATGTCTGTATGTATGCTCTGTTCTGCGACAGCCAGCGCAAAACAGAATGAGTGAACCAACCACAAGTAGGTCAGCCTCCCAGGATAGTGGAAGGTGCATGGAAACAACAGTCCATGTGGAAATGAAATCAGAAATCAAATAATAGAAACGTAAAAATAGAATATTTAAGACATATTTTAAAACAAAATGAGAAAATAACTACATTTCAAAAATAGTACCAATACAGCAGAAATTGAGAAAAATGCTTTTAAATATGGGGAAAAACCAATAAAACTCACTTCTCTCCCCGTCAGAACATGTCGCGCTAATTTTACTTTCGCAAAGTTTCCTTTGCCTATAGTCTTCAGCAGCCTATAATTTCCAACGTGGGGTTGCTCTTCAGTCGTGGATGCCACTGAGTTCCTGCATCGTGGTAGGTTTTGTCTGCTACTCGACTTGGAAGGCTGGATTTGAGAGTCACCATATCCATCAAGAGACGTATGCTGCAAAAGCAGTCATGTACACACTGCATGAATTATTTCACAATAATCGATATCCAACTCCCTATATTTTTAGTCACATACAACTTAGAATTACCACATTTATAGCTTTGAATACTTTCAACAAGAATTTTTGGACAACACGGAAGGCATATAATGCATACTGAGTGTGCTGTCACTGTACTTGAATGCCTTCAGCCTTATTGGTTACCCACACCAAAGTCCCCTTGCTAAAAACTTCAAAATATTAAACCAGATTCCTTCTCAAATTAGCATGCACAAAACTAAAATTCCTTCTGGTACCCTCAATAGTTCCTGTCAATGTTCCACTGAATTTAACAAAAGGGAGAAGAGAGACAAAGCATCAATATTGAGAAGGCTCAAACTAAGAAGGGGGTTGAATATACACTACAACTAAATAATCAGTCAAGTCATACTTTAAAAAAAAATTGCACCAGCAATATTGATTTTGATGTATGCTACCGTATGGTGTGGCTGACCTTTAACCCTCCCACGAGACGTCAGTTTTCATATGCCTTGCATCAACACATTTTCCTCCTCCAGATATACAGGGAGTAAAAGAATTGTGAAGGAATCATGTATAATAAAGCAGATTATGGTCTTGTGTGTTGACAATCCAAAGGCAAAGAGAGAAAAACTCTCACAATAAGTGCTCAAATTGAAAAATACTGCGCCAGTCGAAAAGTCTGCATTGAGCGACACTAAATAGGGACGGGGTTCTTTTGTGGTCCAGTAAACAGCTCGTTGTCATTGAGCTGCTCCCTCCAGTCAAAGGCAGCCTTAAATGGATATTTCCAGGCTGAGCGGGGGGAGGGGGGGCAAAAAACAGCAAAGCAAAGGCAGAATTTTGAAATTAAGGCCGAAAGAAATAATCTCTCTTCAGAAAAGAATCCTTCCAGATTATACTGAAAAAGAGAGAGAGGCCTGCGTGATCGATGAAGCAGGCGAGTCAGTGTCTCTGCTCCTTTCCAAGGGATCCCTTGTTTATAAAAAAAATGCTGTAACCATCTCCCCGAGCAGTCACACAGCCCTCCTTAGCAAGAAACAGACTCATTCTTTCAGCGAACGCTTTTTAAACCCCCGCGAACTCGACTGAAGCAGTCACATAAAAGTAACAAGAATAAAAATGAAACATTGTCTCACTTACATTTTCTGTGTCGCGCTCATTCACTGTAGGCAATGGCGTTCTGGTCGACATTTTGGCTTCACACTCAGTACTTAGGCCGAATTGTTCCCTTTCCAATTATTTCTGCCCACTTCCACCTTTCTCTTTTGTTTTGCTCTTCTTTTCTCCCCCTTCAAAATAAAAGAAGTCTCCAACGGAGGAGGGAATGCTCGCCTACATGTTTGATAGGAAATCCTCCATTACTGACCGGGCATCTATTGGTTAGCGAGGAAGGTGGGGAGGGGAGGAAGACTAGAGAGAGAGAGAGAGAGAGAAAATCTGTATGAATTGAAAGAGGAGAGAGAGAGAAAGAGAAAATAGGAAGGGGCGGGGGAAGGAAGGAACCGGGGGGGGGGGGTTAGAAAGCCGCCAGAGCTCAGGTGTATTTGTCACCACAAGCAGTCAGGGACCGAGGGAGTTTGCCTGAGAAACCGTGTGGAAGACAGCGAGAGCGAACCCAGCGGCAGCTGCTTCCAGCACTGACTGCTGCTCGCAGTTATACAGCAGACACAGTCTCTTTTCCCGGACTTTCAGCAAAGAGGGCTGCAAGAAGTATTTAATCTGCCATTCTCCAACACCAATCAATACTTCAGCAGAATGACATTGACACGATCTCTTGTATAATAGACCTTCAGTGGATACCATTTTATTGCTGAATATTATTCTTTATCGTCCACTCACGCACAAAATGTTTTTTTAAAACAAAATTCGTACTCCTTAGAGGTTAAGGACAATTTATTCGGGTAATTTTATAATCAGGACAAAACATCTGGTGGGCGTAAAGCAACTATGGCAGATAATAATTCAGAAGCTTTTGTGATTACAGGAACGGATTATATCGTTTCGCCCGGTGATTATGTGCACAAATTAATTCATGCAAATAATGTCTTACGGTCCCTCGTCAGGTGACTCCCACCAAATTCCTTCTCACCTTCCAGCTGGATGCAATGAGATCTGAATGACATCTGTAAATCTTCACAATGACCATCATGATTTCCAGTCACTGTTGTGACTATTGTTCTTATTGATTGCAAACCAGCAATAACAAAGGCAAAACACTGCCGATGCTGAAGATCTGAAGTTAAAAACAAAAAAAAGCTGAGAATGCTCAGCAGTTCAGTGAGCATCTTTGAGAGAAGCAGAGGGCAGAATGACAGACCCTGAATGCAGTGCAGATTATGTGGATTAGCCATGGTAAATTGCCCCGTAGTGTCCAGGGAAGTGCAGGCTTAGGTGGATTAGCCGTGGTAAATGTGGAGTTACAAGGACAGGGTGGGTTTGGGTGGAATGCTGTTCAAGGGTTGGTACAGACTCAACGGGCTGAATGGCCTCTATCTGGACTGTAGGGATTTGATGATTCTATGCGGGCTACAATGCGAAATCTGAAAATTGTGAGCAAAGTCCAGCAAGGACTTTCTAGATGTCAGGAGCAACAGCGTCCCATTCAAGGTTCAGGGCATGGAGGGCAAGGAAGTGGTGAGAGTTTATTAAGTTGTTATTAACTTATTAACACTACATCTCCCAAGACTATAAAATATAGGAATATAAGTAGGCCATTTGGCCCATCAAGTGTGCTCCCCAATTCAAACATGGCTGATATGTTTCTCAATCTCATTCTCCTGACATCGCCCTGTAACCATTGATCCCTTACCAATCAAAAACCTGTCTATCTTAAATACACACAATGACTTTGCCTCCACAGCCTTCTGTGGCCATAAATTCCACAGATTCAACACCCTCTGGATGGAGAAATTCCTCCTTATCTCAGTCCTCATGGATTATCCATTCACTATGAGACTTTGCCCTCTGGTCCTTATCTCTCCTGCTTGTGGAACCATCTCCTCCATGTCCACTCTATCCAGGCCTCAGTAATCTGTATGTTTTACAGAGATCCCTCCCTCATTCTTCTAAATGCCATTAAGTACAGACCTGGAGCCCCCAGCTGCTCTTGTATGATAAGCTTTTCATCCCCGGGATCATTCTTGTAAATCTCCTCTGGACCTCTGGACCCTGTCCAACTCTGGTGAATCCTTCCTTAGATACAAGGCCCAAAACTGCTCACAATATTTCAAACGCAGTCTAACCAGAGCCTTACACATTTCTGCTCTTGTAATCTAGGTCTCTCGAAACAAATGCTAACATTGCATTTGCCTTCTTGACTGCCAAATGAACCTATGTGTTAACCTTAAGAGAATCCTGAAGTAACACATCTAAGTCCCTTGGTGTTTCAGATTTCTGAAACCTTTGCCCATTTAGAAAATAGTCTACATCTCCACTGTTCCTCCCAAAATACATAACCTCACACTTTCCCACATTATATTTCATCTGTCACTTCTTTGCCCACTCTTCTAGCTTGTCCAAGCCCTTCTGCAGCCTCTCCACTTCCTCAACACTACCTGTCACTCCAGCTATCTCTGTGCCATCTGCAAACGTAGCAACAATGCCCTCCGTTCATCTGTCTAGATTATTAATGTATAATATGAATGGTTGTGGTCCCAACATGGAGGCCTGTGTTACTCCACCAGTCACTAGCTGCCACCCTTAAAAAGATCCCTTTGTTCCCACTCTCTGACTTCTGCCAGTCCAGACACTCAGAAACTCCTGCCATTGCTGCTCCACCATCTTCCTTACAGGCTCCACATCCAATCAACTCTGACCAGCTCCTCCTTCATGTCTTTGTAGTTACCTTTACTCAATTGCAACATCATTACATCTGATTCCAGCTTCTCCCTCTCAAACTGCAGGGTGAACTCTATCATATTATGGTCACTCCCTCCTAGGGATTACTTCACCTTAAGATCCCTAATCAGGTCTGCCTCAGTACACATCACCAAATCCAGAATTGCCTGTTCCCTAGCGGGGTACACCACAAGCTTCTCCAAAAAAAATCTTATAGCTATTCCACAAATTCCTTTTCTTAGGATTCACTACCAACCTGATTTTCCCAGTTTACCTGCATATAGGGGTTGTGCATGATTATTTAATATTTCCTTTCTGACATGCCTTTTCTATTTCCTGATTTATTTTCTGCCCCACATTCTGACTACTGCTAGGAAGCCTGTACGCACCTCCCATCAGGGTCTCTTGCCTTTGTGGTTCCTCAACTCTACCCACACAGATCCTACACCTTCGGACTTTGTACCACTTCTTGCTATCATTTTAATTTCATTTCTTATTAATGAGGCAACCCTGCCCCCTTGACCATTTGCATGTCCTTTCAATGGGACATGTATCCTTAGATATTTAGTTCCCAAACCTGAATTCCTTGCAATCACATCTGTGTGATGCCCATAACATTGTACCCACCAATTTCAATCTACGAGCTCTTTTAGTTTGTTTCATATACAGCACACATTTAAGTACAACACCTTCAGTCCTGAATTGACCGCCCCCCTACCCACTTCTCATAGTTGTCCCCTTATCTGCTGTGCCTGAAATTAGATTTCATACTCTCTGTCCTATTGCTTAACAACTTCTGATGAGCCCTCTCCCCCTTTACAATTTTCCATATTTTTCCATGCAACTGACCCTCTTTCCCCTAATATGTAGTTTCAAGCCATATCCACTGCCCTAGTTATGCGATTTGCCAGGACTCTGGTCTCAGAATGATTCAGTGGAACCTGACCCATTGGAACAGCTCCCTCCTTCCCTAGTACTGGTGCCCAAGTCCCGTGGCCTTTTTCTCCCACATCAATCTTTGAGCCATACGTTTGCTTAATCATTTAATCTAGTTGATCCTATGTCAATTTGCCCATGGCCCAGGTAGTAATCCAAAAATGATTACCTTTTTGGTTCTGCTTTTTAATTTAGTCCCTAGCTGCTCACATTTCCTCAGCAAAAACTCTTTCCTCTTTCTCCTTTATCAATGGTACCTATGTGGACCACGACAACTGGATCGTTCCCCTCCCACTCCAAGTTCCTCTGCAGCCCAGATGCAATATCCTATACTCAGGCACCAGGCAGGCAACACAGCCTTCAGGACTCTCGATCCTGACCCCAGGGAGCAGTGTCTATGCCCCTGACTGTGCTGTCCCTGTTTACAGCTACATTTCTCTTTCCTCTCCCTTCCTGAATGGATCCCAGTACCACAGTGTTTTGACAGGTGGCTTATCCTCCCTATAGTCCCTGCTCTCGTCCACATAGGGAGCACGAATCTCAAACCTGTTAGACAAGCTCAAGTGCTGAGGCTCCTTCAGCACTACTGCCTGGATCCCTCCACCTGTCTTGCTTGTAGTCACAGCCTCCTGTTCCTGACCACTAACTGAATTCGAGGTCGTTAGTAAGGCAGTGACTGCACCCTGAAAGACAGTGTCCAGGTAACTCTCCTCCTCCCTGATGTGTCACAGTGTTCAAAACACAGACACCAGCTCATCAACTCTAAGCCCGAGTTTCTCAAGAAACCACCTCAATAATACACAGGTTCCTGTTCTCCCATGCACCGGATAGAAAGTAGATGCCAGTAATTACCATTGTCAAAGGTACCTGTAAGTCCAGCACACCACTTACTCCTCTGCACACCTGGTACCAACATCCCAGGGCACAATCTGTGGGCAGCACCCAATACATCTTATGTCCATGGATCTTGACATTCAACACATGCCAGCATCTCTGCACCATCATGGCTCGTCTCCAAAGCCTTTGCAGTGAAATTCTACACCGTAGTACGGCACTTGAGAGCACCCTGACATATCTCATTGCAATGCAGCCACAAGAAATGTTGTCCTGCTTGGACAGGCACCCAGTAAATGGAGGACCAAAAACAGAAGTTGCTGGAAAAGCTCAGCAGATCTGGCAGCATCTATGAAGAAAAAAATCAGAGTTAACGTTTCAGATCCAGTGACCCTTCCCAGAACTGATGGTAGCAGGGAAAAGTTCATATTGCAGAAGATAGGAAGGGGAATGGGGTAGGGAGCAAATGATAGGATTGAGCCCAAAAAGAGAGAAGGACAATTGGATAGACAAAGGAGTTGATAACAATCTGGCTAGGAGAGCTCTCCACTTCTTGCTGGAGCAAAGACCTTAACTGTCTCCACCCACCACCACCATCCTCCGCTTGGCCGAGCTTGTCCTCACCCTCAACAACTTCTCTTTTAACTTCTCTCATTTTCTTCAGGTCAGAGGGGTGGCCATGGGTACCCACGTGGCCTTAGTCATGCCTGTCTCTTCGGGGTGTATGTGGAACGTACCTTCTTCAAGTCCTATTCCAGCCCCCACCCGCAACTCTTTCTCTGATATATCGATGATATCATCCGGAATTGGAAATGTTAATCAATTTCGCTTCTAATTTCCACCCCGCCCTCACTTTCACCTGGTCTATCTCTGACTCCTTCCTTCCCTTCCTCATCACCTCTGTTTCATTTCTGGAGATAGATTGGCCACTAATATCCACTATAAACCCACTGACTCCCACAGTTACGTGGACTCCACATCCTCACACTCTGCTTCCTGTACAGACTCCATCCCATTCTCTCATTTCCTCCGTCTCCGTTGCATTTGTTCAGACGAGGCCAACTTCAACAAGGGAGCCTCCAAAATGTCCACCTTCTTCCTAAACCGAGGATTTCCCAGCACGGTTATTGATAAGGCCCTCAACTGGGTCCAATCCATCTCCAGCATTTCCCTCATCCCTTCTCTCCCCTCCTACAACAGCGATAGGGTTTCCCTTGTCCTTACCTACCATCCCACCAGCATCCACATCTAGAAAATCATCAGATGCCATTTCTGCCACCTCCAGCGAGATGCTACCACCAGACACATATTCCCCTCCCCTCTCTTGTTCCCTTCTGCAGGGACTGTTCTCTCCGGGACACCCTGGTCTACTCTTCCTTCAACACCAACACCCGACCCTCCCCACCGCCACCACCACCCCCGACTGTCCAATGGCACCTTCCCCTGCAACCAGCAAAGGTGCAACACGTGCCCATTTACCTCTTCCCTCCCCAGTATCCTAGGGCCCAAATGTACCTTCCACGTGAAGCAGCTCTTCACCCGCACTTCCCAGAATCTAATCTACTGCATTCACTGCTCACAATGTGGTTTCCTCTACACTAGGGAAACAAAGCACCGACTGGATAACTGCTTCATAGAACACCTAAGTTCTACTCACTAAAAAGGCCCTGAACTACCATTGCCTGCCACTTTAACGCATTACCCTGTTCCCTGACCAACATGTCTGTCTCTGGCTTGCTGCAATGCTCTAACGAAGCTCAGTGCAAGCTAGAAGAACAACATCTCATTCTCCACTCGGGAACCTTGCAGCCCTTGGGACTCAATATTGAGTTCAATAATTTTAGGGCCTAAACTTTCCCATGTCCTGGCCCTCTGCCCCACACACCAGGCCTTGTTATCACATAGCCAGCCATTACACACTACCTATTGTTGGTCGCTAACAGTCCCAATTGACAATTATTCACTCTCCTAGCCAGATGGTTATCAACTCCTTTGTCTATCAAACTGCTCTTCTCTCTCTTCAGGCTCTATCCCATCGTTTACTCCCTACACCATCCATCCCTATTTTCTGCATATAAACCAATATTTTCCCAGCTACCATCAGTTCTGAGGAAGGGTCACTGAACCCAAAATTAACTCTGATTTTTTTCTTCACGGATGCTGCCAGACTTGCTGAGCTTTTCCAGTAACTTCTGTTTGTGTTCCTGATTTACAGCATCCGCAGTTTTTCGATTTTGACTCAGTAAATGGACTGGACCCAGACTAGATCTCAGGCCTGCTCACTCCCAGTCCTGATGCTGACTCATCTTATGGTTCCTGGATGCTCACAGCATCTCTGCCTTGCCCTGTTTTGCCTTTTAGCACAGGCAAAAAGCCAGGCAATTTGTCACGCTTGTCAGCAGTCATCAGGCAAGGGGTAGGCATGTTGCTGTATGGCACCTTGCTATAACGGTGTTTCACCTGCAGCATACGCTAGCAGCTGACATGATAGAGACACTGCATGCGCTTCAACCAAATAGCTATGTCTTGGAGTCAGACAGGAGTAGTGTTTAGTCCCAACAAGGGAGATACCCTTCAGCCAGGTCTCCTGGCACATTAAGTCAAGGACAACCTGTGATTTTAGTTCAGGCTGGGGCACAGTTGGTCAACCATTTTGGGTGGTCAAGCCCAAGACCCTCTCCTCACAGAAGGTAAGAAACCATAGGTTGAGCATCCCAATACAAGGTCACCTTGACCTGAAACAGCGTTTCTTTTTCAAGGATGCTGCCTGACTTGCTGAGTTTTTCCAGTTATTTTTTGTTATGTTTTTATTTCTGAAACAATAGAGCTTCAATGCAAAATGGAAAACACATTAGCCACTTTCACTGAAAATTATGCAATGATAGACTCAATTAGACCATTGTAGCATTTCCAGTTAGGCAAAGGAAGTAGCATTAAAGCGTGCTCTTCAAGTTTTCATACCAAAGGCATTAATGAAATGTGGAGCTGGAGGAGCACAGCAGGTCAGGCACCATCCGAGGAGCAGGAACATCAATGTTTCGGGTTGGGACTCTGTATCAGGACTTTTTGCTTAGTTTACAAGGCTTCCAGATTAACAGGTTTTAACACTCAGGAAGTGGTGCATTAGTTTGTGAAATATTCTGCAATTAAGAATCTTAAATTGTTTCTTTAATTTAATCTTCATGGACCTTACTGTTTTTGGAAAAGTAATAATCACTGAGGAATATAGCACCATATTTTAGGAGAGCACAGACTGGCAAAATTGACAAAGAAAGTATGAATAGATGCAAGTTGGAAGTAGAAATGATAAGCTGTAATATAAATCAAATGGTACAATTTTGCAAATTGTACCTCAGCATAGAGCCTTGCTCCTTCATTGTCATAGGGTCAAAATCCCATCCTAACATCACTGCAGATATACTTCTGCCATATGGGATGCACTGGTTCATAAAGACCTTTCCAACACCTTTTCAAGGACTATTATGCGTGGATAATGGCCTTGCCTGTTATGCTAAAGCCCCACTGATGCACTCCTGGAAAAGTGGTGGAAGCAAATTCAATAGTAGCTTTCAAAAGGAAATTTGATAGATCCTTGGAAAAAGATTTCCAGAACTATGGAGATACAGCAGGGAATTGTAACTCATCTAAAGAGCTAACATCGACATATGAAGAAGAATAGACCACTCAGCCTTTCTAGACCGCTCCTCAATTTAACCTCCCCATTTTAATACCAATTATATCCCCAATAATCTTTCATTTCCTCGGTGATTAAGATTCTATTTCCTTCTGCTTAGATTCTGCATCCAATGCCTTTAGAGGAGGGAAATTCCAAAGACTCACAATCCTCTGGAGAAACTATATTTCCTGATCTTGGCTTTAAATGGGCACCCCCTTATTTTTAAACTATGGTCCCAGTTCTAGACTCTCCCACAAGAGGAAAACTCCTTTCATCATCTACCCAGTCAAGTTGCCTCAGGATCTTAAATGGTTCAACTAAATCAGCTCTGAGTCTTCTAGTTCCAGAGGATACAGGCCTAGACTGTCTAGCCTTTCCTCATAAAACAATCTGCTCATTCCTGGTATTAGCCTAGTAAACCTTCTCCGAATTGCTTCCAACATATTAACATCCTTCTGTGAGTACCAATATTATACACAGTGCTCCAAAAGTAGTCTCACCAATGCCCTGCATAAATGAAACATAACCTCCCTACTCTTGCATACAATTCCCCTCGCAATGAAATATAATGTTCTATTAGCTTTCCTGATTACTTGCTGTACTTGCATACTAACCTTCAGCTATTAATGCACTAGGGCAACCTGAACTCTCTGCATCTTAGAGCTCTGCAATCTCTCACTATTAAGATAAAATAGTGGGTGGCGTGGTGGCTCAGGGGTTAACACTGTTATCTCACACCAACAGGGACTCAGGTTCAATTCCACCCTCAGCAACTGTCTGTGCGGAGTTTGCACATTCTCCCCATGTCTGCATGGGTTTCCTCCCGGTGCTCTGCTTCCTCCCACGGTCCAAAGATGTGCAGGTTAGGTGGATTGGCCATGCTAAATTGCCCATTGTGTTTAGGGTTTGCAGGCTAGGTGGATTAGCTATGGGAAATGCAGGGTTTATAGGGATTCGGTGGGATGCTTTTTGGAGGGTTGGTGTGGGAATTGATGGGCTGAATGGCCTGCTTCCACACTGTAGGGATTCTATGACAATGCTTTCTTATTCTTTCTTCCAAAATGAACAGTTTAATATCTTTCCATGATAAGATGGGCCAACAAGCCTCTTCCAGTGCTACAAAGTCTATTGTTATTAAATCAAAAAGAATTGTTAAAGCTTAGAAAGTACAACCCTAATGTACCCAACGTAACATTTACCATTCATAACAATGACAAAAATGACAAATCAGTCTAACAACAATTACTTTGCCTGTTGCATCACTATAGTTCGATTGAAAAGGTCCTCAAAAATCTAAACTATAAGGTTTTTGGAGCAGGATGTTGATTGAGTAATAAAACAAGACTTTCAGTTCTAGCAATTCATAGAAAGGAATTTTTCAGTCACTTGTTCGGCACGAGCATTGACAAAAAATGTGGGAAAATACAGCAAAAATGAAAAATCAGAACTTCAAGGTAAAAAAAAAGTGTCTGATCTTTCTCTTAAGCCTTAAACAACAAGCTCAGAATCTTGCTAATGAGTAGCTATGTCCTTATTTCCATACGTTATGGACCAGACCAGAACCCCTCAAACTACTTTAAGAAGATAGCTTAGACCCTAACTTTTTCTTATTTTAGGGGTAAATGTAAAGTGTCTGTTCCAAATGCAATTGGGACTGGTTAAACTACTCAAAGTAAAGCCAAACACAAGTTATTAACTGAGTAATAGAAACGATAATTATTACTAATTAACTGTTCCAACATAGAAACATCCCATAACCATACCCCTTGGCAAGATTCTCACGTGCAGTTCTCCCATCCAGGAGGAAGAAAACATCAAGAAAATATTCAGCGAGAGTAGCAGCCAGGAGACATTCATTGAAACTTCCAACTCTATTGTAACCCCAATAGCTACTGATGCTACTCAGAAATAATGATCTGTGCGAATGGCCACACCCATTCAGGCTGTTAAAAAGAAAAAGCAAGGCCTCCCAAGCTGTTTATTCAAGTGGTCTTTCCTAGCCAGCTGGATGCCTCTGCCCTACAACCTCTCTTTGAAAAAAAGGACAAAATAATCTCTTAAAGTGACAGCATCGTCTAACATATATTTAACTAATAACCCAGCTTGCCTTGTTTCTGTGCAGCTTCAAATTCTCTTTTCTTTCCCTGTGAAACTAGATGGTCAATTCCCAACATGAAATTCAGAACACTATCCTGGCAGCAGAGTTCATCACTTATATCTCAGGTCCTTCATCCAACTCTGTCTTCATCATAATGGTGCTGCATGCTTCATGATATTGTCCTCCTCTGCCCTTATCCAAGCAAGTCAGCAACAACAAACCATCAATCTCACCACACAATCATGCCTGTTGTCCAACTCACTCATCACTTCAGCGTTTTACTTTGGAGTTTGGGGACACCCATAACTTGCATGCTCCTGTCAGGTCACTTTGCTCACCGGGAAACACATACATCTCATTCAACTGCACAGGATGCATTTTTAACTCTTAATTTCATTTCTTAGTGTTCACTCACTTTGTGCTTGCTTGGAGGCTGCCAGCCTCTGTGGCTTGCATTATTTTTAAGTGCAAAGGAGAGGCATGCAGCTTGAAATAGTTCAGTGCACTGAACAATCAAAGGGGTGGATGTGTTGTTGTACAGCACCATGCTATGTCAATGCCAGACCTACAGCATGTGACAGCAACATATGCAGCAAACACACTATATGTACTTCAAGCAAATGGCGAAGTCTGAAAGTGAAAGGATTCCAGTCCTTAGTGGAGCCAGGGATTACTGCCACAATTAATCAAACAACTCGTCCAATTCCATTCCAGTGTTTGGCTATAATCAGTCCTGCAGGTTATATGCTTCCAGTCCAGAGATTACAGATAGGCCAGTCATTGTGGGTTCCTGGAGCACAGTGGTAGTGTTCGTACCTCTGAGTTAGGGGACATGTGTTAAAGCCCCACCTACTATAGAGAGGTGTAATAACATTTCTGAACATGTTGATAAGAAAACATGTAGGTCAATTGTTGTGCTGTGGAGACTTAAGTTCAGCAGGTAGGTCAATTCTTGAGAAAAATGGAAAAATTCAGCCTAAAGTTCCCAATAATCTCCTCTATTTTCTTTGCTAGTAACCTCACAACTCTTTATATTGAAGCCGGAGAACCTCAAATCAGACAACCCCAGGACTGAGAGCATACCAGATTTAGGCTTTGCCAGATTTCAGCAAAATAATTGGAGCACTTTTAATTCAAATTGGAAACATCAAATGCACAAAGCCTTGACTGCTTCTTCAAGCTGATTAAATCAGAAATTCCTACTCCCTTGGAAAAAGAACAACTTTTGCTGAGCTGATCCTGGGCTTTGTGTTTCCATTTGATTGTGCTGAGTTTTCTGCAGAATTCTGACAAATAAGTGCAACTGCTACAAAAAGTCTTAGAATATTAAACACCATTTATATTCAATGCAACATGATCTTTCTGTAGCTGATATCATTTGTTTTAACAACAACACACTGGAAGACCATGAAAGTAGCCATGTACCAGGGTGAGTTTGTCACCATTATGAGTTTTGATTAATTGCACTTGTTTGGATATGATTTCAAAATTAAGCAAGTTTCTTTAATGACTGTGACTCAGTAGCTCATAGAACTTACTCATCAACTCTACTAGCCTTTCTGAAATAGTTGAATGAACAAAGGTTCACTGCATTGCAAGGAAAAAGAAATGTCATTCTTTGGAGAAGTCCAGGTTTTGCCCATCTGAATTTGAGACAATTTAATTACTGTAAAAGTAACATAAGCAGTCTTCTGAATAAAATTAGTTTCCTGGTGAGCATTTGTGAATCATTCAACTTTTCTCCTTGAGTGATGGGGGTTGGGAATTTGAAAATAATGTTGGATGATAAAACACCTGTTCATTTCCAACAATGAGGAACTCACGGTCAAATATACCACTGTAAATTCATCATTTCAGGTACTGACCATCTTTGTGGCCTCCAGGGGACATTACATTTTTGCTATGAACCCATGCTGATCAAAAACCTGGTCAGCATGATACAATACACATAGACATTATCAATTTAACCACAAAAGATAATATTTTCACAGCAAAGGGAAACATAAATCTGGAGATGCATGAAGAACCATTTTAGAGACAGGGTATTAGCTATGTGAAAAGATTACAGACATAATGGTGGATCTAGAAACCATAATGGTATTGAAGAAGGGACCAAACAACCTCTAGTCAATAAAACAATTTTTGGCCATTTTAACTTCACCAAAACAGTACAGTGATTGGATGGATCGTCATTCTTCTCCTGCCTGAAACTAATATTGCAAATTCAGATTTCAGAAATGAACAATGTTCACTCTATTGTGTTATTTACATTTACAAATTCTGAAAAATTCTGCTATTGAAGTGAAGAATTAAATTATGCTTACTAAGATAGCTATTAAGTTTTGTCACAATTGAAATAAATGTATAAAACTTGTGTCTTATCTCCAAACTTACCTGAGTTATGTTCACTTTCCCAAAGTACTAACATAAACATTGTGAAATGAAACAGCATGCCACCTCATTTATTCTAAGCTGTGTGTTGCATTATGAACTAGAGAACTGAATCATTAATAGCCAATGCCATGACTGACAATACAATGAACCATTTAAAAAGACCACTCATGTCATTATGTACCAATCCCCCAGGTCAACTTGCAGACATTTCTAGGAGTAAGAAGTTGACTAATTGAGTTTCTTGGCTTAAAACTAATATAAATGTTTATGCTAAAGCATGAAATCTTCAGGATTATGAAACAATTCTATATTTAATTTTATGTCTGTACAATTTATTACTTTTGAAGTTATAAACAGTATATCTGTCCATTAATGGAACATTATAGTCCATTTGGCAGGTTGCCAGGCAAATCCATCACTGCTCCTGCGTCCACGATCCACAGTCAGCACACAGTCGAATGTCAGACATGAGGACGATCTGAGGATGGTTGACTCCACTCCAGTATCTACAAAACAACATCAGAGAGATGAGGTTGGACTGTGACTGACCTTCACATTTATATTAGAAACACGAGTTGTTGCAGCTGCTCTCAGTATTCTGTATCACATTAGAAGTACCATGCTGCATGCAAGCTTCAAAGTTTTATCCATCAGTTTTTCTGATCAAGGGAGTCTTTGCCAGAAATGTTGATATAAATAAAAAGCCAAAGACAAGCAGTTTAAACATGTTAACTTGCAGAGAAACTTTGCATGGGGAAGCAGAGTTGGAGTTTTTGAGCTCTAGAGAGAGGCTGAATAGGCTGGGGCTATTTTCCCTGGAGCATCGGAGGCTGAGGGGTGACCTTATAGAGGTTATAAAATCATGAGGAGCATGGATCAGGTAAACAGACAAGGTCTTTACTCGGGGTGGAGGAGTCCAAAACTATAGGGCAAAGGTTTAAGGTGAAAGGGGAAAGATTTAAAAAGGACCTAAGGGGCAACATTTTCATGCAGAGTAGACTGTGTAAGGAATGAACTGCCAGTGCAAGTGGTGGAGACTGGTACAATTACAACATTGAAAAGGCATTTGGATGAGCATTTGAACAGGAAGGGTCTAGAGGGGAAAGGGGCAAATGCTGGCAAATGGGACTAGATTTATATAGGATATCTGGTTGGCATGGACAAGTTGGACCAAAGGGTTTGTTTCCGTGCTGTATATCTCTATGACTCTAAGACCCTAAGATCATGTTAATTATTTACTTTATTAACAGATGATCTGTAAAAAGAACGAACATGTTCTGTATCATTCTGGGCACTTCTGATTGGATTCACAAGCTTTCACATGTACTACCAACCTCAACCAGCAACCTTTCAGTAGGATTCTTTTTTCAATTTTGTTGTTTTCTTAACTTTAATTTTTATTTTTAGCGCTGAGTCTGTGGACATTACCTTAAAATAATATATATGCAATTGCCCCCCTCTTTAAGTTAATAATTCAATTAATTAACTCTTAAACCAGGTATTGAGAAATGTTCTTGCTTGTTTGTTTTGTATCTTCATATATTTATTTTCTGTCCTGGGGAAGAGTAGGGAGCTGCATTATCTGGGTCATGAATACACCTTCCTTGGCTGACAAGATCTGGGGCTGGAAGTTGAGCCTGATTTGTCTGAACAGTCTCCTAATATTCTGCTGAATGGCCAAAGTAAAAAAAAGCTTCTCATGTCATTATAACATCAAGAATTTCTCCTGATAAGCATATGAAAGCACAGAAAGACTTCGTCAAGAAAATAAAAGCTGTGGCCCATGCAAGGAGCGATTTCAAGTATGAAGTATATATCTCAGCAGTGCACAAGCATGAAACTGTAATGAAAAGGGCTTTACAAAAGAATCAGAAACCAAGAAGAGTGTTTACCTAAAATTCAGAAAGTTATGCAAATAGCATTCTGAATGATAGGCTGAAATGCGTGGAAGAGTTGAATTTGATCAATCTAATAAGTATCAGGTTTGTGTCATAAATTAAAACATATAGTACACGAATATTAATGTTGCCTTCATTAAAATGTCTAGATGTTAAATACCTATGCAAGTGCAATTAAAATTTATTAGCTAAGATAGATAGATATTGGTTATAGTTATATAGATCAGTTGGAGGCATGGGCAGAAAAATGGCAGATGAAGTTTAATCTGGATAAATGTGGGGTGATGCATTTTGGAAGGTCAAGGACAGGTGGATATTATACAG
The DNA here is from genome assembly GCA_024137785.1 of Ginglymostoma cirratum. Lineage (NCBI taxonomy): Eukaryota > Metazoa > Chordata > Chondrichthyes > Orectolobiformes > Ginglymostomatidae > Ginglymostoma > Ginglymostoma cirratum. Next base: position 32,623,440 of record JAHRHZ010000018.1, read on the forward strand.
TGAATGGCAGAACCCTTGGGAGTATTGATATGCAGAGGAATCTGGATATGCAGGTCCACAGATCATTGAAGGTGGCAGCGCAGGTAGATAAGGTAGTAAAAAGGCTTATGGAACGCTTGGGTTCATTGGAAGGGGCATTGAGTATAAGGATAGACAAGTTATGCTGCAGCTTTATAGAACTATAGTTAGACCACACTCAGAATATTGCAAATGGTTCTGGTCGCCACACTACCAGAAGGATGTGGATGCTTTTGAGAGGGTGCAGAAAAGGTTTACCAGGATGTTGCCTGGTATGGGGGATTTTAGCTATGAAGAAAGGTTGGATAGATTGGGTTTGTTTTCACCGGAATGCAGGAGGTTGAGGGGTGATCTGATAGAAGTTTATAAGATTGTGAATTACTTGGATAGGGTGGAAAGTATGAGGTTTTTTTTTCCCAGGGTGGAGGGGTCAATTTCTAGGGGACTTAGGTTCAAGGTTTGGGGGGTAGTTTAAAAGAGATGTACGAGGCACGTTTTTCACACAAAGTATGGTGAGTGCCTGGAAGGCGTTGCCAGAGGAGGTGGTGGAAACAGACACAATAACAACTTTCAAGAAACACCTGGACAAATACATGAACACAGAGGGAATAGAGGGATATGGATCCTGTAAGTGAAGACAGTTTTAGTATGGAAGGATAAAACGTGTCAGCATAGGCTTGGAGGGCAGAAGGGCAAGTTCCTGTGCTGTATTGTTTATTGTTCTAATAGATATTGGCAAAACTGAAACAGCAAACAGCTGAATCTTGTTTTTTTGGCAAAGTGAGAATTGTGTTGAGTTTTTTTGAGTTTTCACAATGTGGCCTAGTGAAATGTCTCGCTATATTCTATTGAATGAGCCTAATTAACTAACTACATTGATCCTATGCTGTCCTTCAAGTTTGATTCCAAAACCATCTTAATATTGCCTTTCCCAGAACAACTTGCCACTGCTGTGATATCCCAGAGTTCATTGGCATCCATGCTGACACCATCTTTAAAAACCCATTGTTCACCTGGAAAAGCACTATCAGCCTGCAGCATCCTTGCATGTTTCCTGATATTTTCCCTGACTTGGTAGACAAAGGAAATTTGGTGCCCTGCTTTGTAGGCAGGGTCCTGGGGATACAGCTGGATGGAGTGGTTCAGAGGCAGGACTTTCTATTTTCCCGCAGGGTCAGCAGGGGAGGCCACAACTGCTGACCATACCAGCCTAGTCCGAGGTTTTCACCTGGGTTAAAGTAGTCTTAGTCATCTGGAGGAATTCTTAGCTCTGTTCAGAAGAAGGATAATGACTTTCTCCACTCTGTCAGCATAAGTGGACCATCTTCTCTCTGATACCTCATAGTCACTCTATCTTTGCTACTATACACACGTCCTACCAAGTTTCATGCTCTCCCTCTCTCACTATTTTCTGCAACATCTCCCCTCACTCGCTGTCACCAACCCAACCCTTGACATCATTAACTCTGCACTGCCTACTCACTCACTCAGGTCACCTCCCCATCCATACGAACAGTAAAAGCTGTGCCACCCACTTTCATCTCTTGTGGTACCAGTCTTTCTCACTCTCAGTCAAGGAGGAAAACAGGCCCCAATAGGGTAGAAAAAAGAATCAAGACGGGTGGTGGACTGCCCAACATTCAGCTCCTTCCCCTTATGTGGACAGCATCTTGACTCTGACCACCTGGAGAGGCTTACTGACTGTGTCTAAGCCCTTGGGCTGCTGTCGGAGGCAAACATTGACTTACTGTGCCAGGACTCTTTGAAAGAAGGCTATCCCCCTTGACTTAACTGATGCCTGCTGAAAACCAGGACATGCTTCCTGCCATTGTATCTGTGCTAAATGGCATAGCAAGACCAGCTTAATATGAAACAAAAGCAGAAATTGCTGGCGAAACTCAGCAGGTCTGGCAGCATCTGTGGGGAGAAAGCAGAATTAATGTTTCGAGTCCAGTGACTCTTCATCAGAATTTCAAGTCACCAGTTAACTTTCCTTTCTCCTCACAGATTCTGCCAGACCTGCTGAGTTTTGCCAGCAATTTCTATTTTTGTTTCAGATCGCCAGCATCCTCAGTTCTTTGTTTTATATGCACTGTAATATCAGCCTGGTATCTCTGGCTGAAGGGGCAAAGTGCAAAAAAAAAACAAGGCAATGTAAGGCAGGACACTGGGAGCATTCAGATAGGCCCAGAGTGAGTGTGCGCTATGACAGTGAGCAAAAAGCCCAGAGACACAGCTAGTCCAGTCCATGAGCTAGAAGTATATTCCTGAACGCACAGTGTCCTGCCAGCAGAATTACAATGGTGCTGCGCAAAGTGCAGCATTGAAGTGCAGAAGCATCCTGTAAGTGGATTAGAGATGTGCCATGAGGGTTCATGTCAAATGCCAATGCCCAGAGACATGGGGTGTATGTGACTGGTGCCCATGGAGGTGTTGGTGCTCAGTGTCTAACATGAGGGTAGTTCAGAGCCAGCAGCAAGCTCATTTCGCTGCGTACCCACTCCAATTTCGATGATGAGATTCCTCAACATCTCGTTTATTTAGTGCATTTGCTAAGATGCTGAAAATTAATGAGGCAAGTTGGGCTGTGAACATGACATTTAACAACCCCCTTCATTGAAACTTGCCACTGCTTAATGAAAAACTCATCACACTGCATGTCAAAAGCAAAAGAGATGGGAGGGATGCTCCTAATGTTGACTTCTCACATTGTTCTGCCACAAATCTCACAGTAACCCTCGTTGCTCAAACCCCGAAAAGATTCTTCCCAATATTTTATTTTGAAAGGGCAAATATGTTATAGAAATTATTATTGCTGCGTATGTTTGCACTCAATGGGCACTATATGGAACCCATCCAGCTCAGTGTATATTTTGTTTATCTTGGTTGTTTTTCTACAAATGCAGCTGATTCTTCAGCACACTTGGCAAGAGGTATGGCACTGCACTCTGCAAATTTATATTTTCTATCTTTATTGACAATTGAGATAACATTTCACTCTCAGTATTTACTTTATATTAACAATTACTTTTATTTGTTAAACTCTCATATTTAATATCTTTTAATAGAAAGGGCATAGCTACGTATTTAGATCCTGTGTTTGAATGGTGCAGAAATGCAGGAATTCTGCTTTACTGGAATGCTTACAATTTCTTGTCGTATATTTATATACTGTGAAAATGAAATTAAGTTTGAAAATCCTACCAAACAGTTTGATGAAGGTGCTAATCAATGGTAAGTAACATTCACAACTGAGTGGAAAACTAGTTTGGCCATTAAGCCTGGCATCATTTGTAACAACTCTAAAAGAACTAGTTAAAACTAACACACCAGCTGCCTTCAAAATTTATATTTCAAGTTTTTTTAGAAATTAAGCAATTTAACATGTAATTGACCACTGGCCGTATCAGGAAATGGAAGGGACAGAGAAACTCAGAAAAGTTGCAGTCACCAGGGAGATGTTACTGAGTAAATTGCTGGAGCTGAATGCTGAGAAGTGCTGGAGCCCTGATGGACTCTATCCTCAAATTTTCAATGAAGTGCCCACTGAGATGGTCAATGCATCAATGCTAACTTCTCAAAATTCCCTCAATTCTGCAAATGCTCCATCAGAATGGAAAATGGCAAATGTAATTTAAAAAGGGACGGCGATAGTTAACGGGAAACTACAAGCCAGTTAGCTAACATCTGTTATTGGGAAAATGTTCAAAGCTATTATTAGAAATATTATAACAGGACACCTGGAAAGTTCAAAGTAGTTGGGTAAAGTCAATATGGTTTTCTAAAAAGAGAAATCGTGTATAACCAATTTATTGGAGTTCCTTGAGGAGGCATTGTACAATGTATAAAGTGGAACCAGTGGATGTACTCCAGTTGATTTCCAGATGGCATTTGATAAGGTCAAAAGTTATTGCAGAAAATAAAAGCTCATGGTGCTGGGGTAGCTGACTGGCATTGATAGAAGATTGGCTAGCTAACAAAAAAAAGAATTGGCATAAATGGGTCCTTTTCTGGTAGACAATTTATAACAAGAGAGGCACCACAGATATCAAAGCTGGGGCTCAACTTTTTACACCTTAAAGAAATGACCTAGATGAAGGGAATAAAGGTATGGTTGCTACACTTGCTGAAGTCGCATGGATAGACAGGAAGTAAGTTGTGAAGAGAAAAATAAAGAGGCGACAAAGGGGTATTGATTATTACTGATGTCATGACTTCCAAGATGGCGGCAGCAGGGTTGGCAGCATTTGGCTCCTGAGCGTAGGGCTTGGCCTCTTATAGGTCATTTGGTGGGTTCTGCCTCATCCATATGGCTTCATCATTGTCATTCTAGCTCGGTGATTTTTTTTGGGTTTTGGTTGCCCTGGGTCTCCTCCTGATGTCCTTCAGTGGGAGTCTGGGGCCCTGTGTACCTTCATTCCTGCTCCATCTCAGGTGGAAGCATCGGAAGATAAACCAGGACCCCGCCAGTTGATGTGGAGCCAGGACCCATTGGTCTATGTCCAGCTCGGAGGCGGCAGAAGTGGAAACGACGGCAGCAGTGATGGCAGAAAAGGAGTATATTGCCAGGACCCCAGGAACAATGTTAGACAGCAGGGACTGGGGGAGCAGAGAAGGTGAAGTCTTTGGAGGGGGAAAAAAACGAACTTTTGAAGCTGTTTCAGTTTTAATAAGATTAATTAATTATTAATTTATTCAGTATTTTACCATTTAGACAACTTATTCAGTAATTTATTTTCTAATCCAATGTGGTGCTGGAAGGTGGCGACATTATCCACTTTTCACTGTACCTGGGTACAAGTGACAATATATTAAATATATTTACAAGTAAGTCAAGTGAGTAGGCAAAGAGCTGGCAAATGAAAAATAATATTGGAAAATGTAAAAATTGTCCATTTTGGCAGGAAAAATTGAAAAACAGCATATTATCTAACTGGTGAGATTGCAAAACTCTGAGATGTAGAGCAATCTCAAAAGGTCAGTTTTCAGATACAGGAAGATATTAGGAATGCTAATGAAATGTTGTTTATTGTGAAGGGAATTGAGTACAATAGTACAGAGGTTATGCTTCTACAGCCTACAGGGCATTGGTGGGATATTATCTAGAGTACTATACACAGTATTAGTCTTCTTTTTCAGGAAGGTTATAAATGGGTTGGAAGAAAGCAGTTGAAAGAATGTTTTCTAGAATAATACCTAAACTGCGTGAGCTGTTTTATGAGAAAGAATCGGACTAAGTTTGTATCCACTGGTGATGAGAAAAGTAAAAGACAAATTGATTGAATCATATAAAATCTGAAGTGATCTTACCCTATTTTAACAAGATGCAAGTGATAAAGGATGTTTCCTCCTGTGGAAGAATCAAGAACCAAGTGAACAGATCTTGCCATTTTGTCGCTCTTTTGTGGTATAGTGGTAGTGTCCCCTAGACCAAGAGGCCCAGTTTCAAGTCCCACCTGCTTCAGAGGTGTGTAATAACATCTCTGAACAGGTTGATTAGAAAAAAAGTTAAATTATAAAAAAATTCGAGAAGCAGGGGTCACTATTTACACAAGTTAAAAGTAAGTGGTTGCCCATTTAAGACAGAGATCAGGAGAATTTCTTTCCACAGAGGCTTGTGAGTCTTTGGAACTCACTTCCTCAAAGGTGGTGGAAGCAGAGTCTTTGAATATTTTAAGGCAGAGGTCTGATAGATGATTGGTAAACAAATGTGTGAGAGGTTAACATAGGTTAGAAGAAATATGAAGAAACCATGATCTTGTCTAATGGCAGAGCAGGGTCAAGGAACTAGTGGCCTACTCCTGCTCCTCATTTGTATGTTGATATGTGTGAGACATTTATGGCCATTTGAGAGGTACTAAGGACTAAACAAAAAAAAATGGAAGAACTGCGAATGCTGGAAATTAGAAACAAAACCAAGGCATATTTATAGCAAGAAAATGTATGTTTAAAAGCAATTTCATTTCATTGAAATTGCTGGAAAAACTCAGCTATTGGTGCCAGCACCAGTGCAGAGAAATCAGGGGTAATGTTTAGGGTCCAGTGACACTTCTTCAGAACTGAAAAAAAAATACTGGAAATCACTACAGGTCAGGCAGCATCCATGGACAGAAAGCATGCTAAAGTTTTGAGTCTAGATGGCTCTTCATCAGACCCTTCTTCAGAACTGATGGTAGCTACAAAAAGGATTATATTTACGTGGAAGATGGGGTGAGGAGAGGGGAGAGAGGAAACGATAGGTTGATATAAAGCCCTAAGAGAGAGCAAAACTGTTGGATGGACAAAGGATTGGTTAAAGGTCAGTCTGGAGGAATGAACAGCTACTCATAGCTACTACTCACTTCTGAGTCTAAAGAGCAAATTTAGACTTTTGATTTTATCCCTGCTATGGTGATAAACCTCGACTGAATATCTGTAAGAAGAACAGTTTTTTGAGGTTAGCAGGGTGAATCAATTCACAGTTTCCAGGATATATTCCCAGAAAGAAACTGATGCAATGCGATGAAATTGTTTTTAAATATATATGTTCTTGCTACAAATATGCCTTGTTAAGCAGTTTCATTTGTTGCTTGGAGCAGATATGCCAGAATTGCCGAATGGCTTTAATCATGCGCAGCTTCTGTAACAAAACAATATTTTTGTCAGTAACTTAATACTATAACATATTTAAATAGAAGTATTTATTTGATTCAAATTACTATGCTTGACAGTATTCTGAGTGAAACCTTCTGAAACATGTCTAATTGAGTGTGATAGTGAGCTTGTTTCCTGCATGGCGTAAGTTCTGAATTATGCCAAGTGTTCATGTTACTTCAACTGTTTTACTAAACTAATCTGTTTTTTTTTATAATTCAGTCTAGAATTATGTTTGAACTTTATGTTGAGGTGAGCAATGTTCCCTGGATGATCAAATGATGCTAAAAAGCTGAGCAGCAGTGCAGACAGGAAAATTAAGGACTCCTTTTCTTTTGAGGACAAGGAAAAGTGAAGCTTTAAAAAAGATAATTTCTGGGAATGTGAATTTGTTAGCAGACCTTCAATTAATTGTAGGGCAAAAAACAAAATCTCCAATCAAAAAAAAACTGGAAAAACCAAGTCTGGCAGCATCTTTGAAGAAAAGAAACAGTTAGCATTTCAAGTCCAAAATGGCTCTTCTTCAGATCTTTTGGATAAAAAGGCATTAGTGAACCAATGTCCTTTAGGGAAGGAAATCTGCTGTCCTTATTCAGTTTCACTAACATGTATTTTCAATTCACGGCAATGTGGTACACTCTTGATTGCCTTATGAAGTGTTCAGTATGCCACTCAGTTGTATCAAATCACTACAATGATGTATGTTTAAGAATAAAATAGGACTGACTCAGCTTTGATTGAAGCATCAGATTCAGATCTGAAAAAGACAAACACGAACGGTTTGACACAGCAAAATACTCCTTGTTAGCATTTGGAGAATTAAGCCAAAGTTGGAAGAGCTGCTCCATATGGTTAACCAAGCAAGACCCCAACGTAGCCACTCTCAGAGATTCATAACTATAGCCCAATGTCAAGATAACTCGGGTTGGAAGAAAGATGGAATTCAAATAGTAAGGTGCTTGTTTTTGAGTGATGCAGACTCAACGAGCTGAAGGGTTTTTTCTGTTCTGTGGACCTCTGTAACTCTAGTCATAGACTTATAGCAGGACAAATTCATCACGGGTGGTGGCAAATTGGTATAAAGTCAGAAGGTCGTAGCCCTGGATGTCCTAAATGATAACTTTGGACACCATGAAATTTCAATGACATGGACCACACACAGGATTGAATGACAGCAAACAATTAAACACATTGCTACTCAACTAAAAGCAAATACTGTAGATGCCAGAAGTCTGAAGCAAACATAGAAAATGCTGGAAAAATTCAGCAGGTATGGCAGCATCTGTGGAGTGAAAAACAGAGTTAACATCTTGAGTCCAGAATGACTTTTCTTCCAAAAATTCTTCTATGCATCAAAATCCTGCATTCCAAGGTAGGTATAGTGAAACAAAAGGCGCAGGAATGCTCTGCTGCATCGTGTCAGGCTAAAGAGCACAAGAAAAATATACTTTATTTCTCACACTAACCAGCCTTTTCTGAATGAGTTGGGTGCATGGAATGCGCTGCCGGAGGTGGTAGTGGAGTCAGATACATTAGGGACATTTAAACGACTCTTGGATAGGCACATGGATGATAGTAAAATGCAGGGTATGCAGGGTAGTTTGATCTTAGAGGATAAATAGTTCGGCACAACATCATGGGCTGAAAAGCATGTACTGTGCTGTACTGTTCTATGTTCTATGAGGTTACTAATTTCTTACCAATTTGTGCCAAAATAAGTAACCATTTAAGACATGTCTGTACCCTCCAAGAAGAACTGTACCCGGATTGCTCAAATTTATTTTTTATATCTAATCTTATACTATTATGAGATCGAAAACTTTCTCATCCCAATAGTTTGCATTTAGCTGTGTTCCATTTAAAGTGGGGAAAAGATAGCGTGCCAGTTTGCTGCATATTCCCAACAATTATTATATCAAATTGATTATCAAAACAACATTAGTTCCCATCTAGATTGAAATTCGATCATTTTTCAGAAAAATAATCCAAAATAATTAAAATAATTTCAAAACCTGACCAGAGCCACTGTTTTGTTTTATGACGGAATCAGAACACCAAGACAATTGGCAACAAAGAATCGCAATATGAGAGAAAATAATTATAAGTTTACAATTGAAAATGTAAATGCTTCTGTATTCAGTAGGTTTTCAGTAATCAGTAGATTAAAATTTCAGTTTTGATCTCGATAAAGAAAACAATTATTCCATGTCAGCAATGATTTTATGGCAGATCTTGAATTTACAAATGATCAGGAAATTGAGGAAACACCATAATTAAGCAATGAAAAACACATTGAAAGGATTGAGTTGGAATAAAATAAGAATAACTGTGTTCTTGAAAGGACTTGAAGAAATGCAAGTGAAAAAGGAAAGAATTTATAGTGGTTTAACCTGCAACCTGAATGAGCCACTTGTCAACACAGAGAGACGATTTGATTTGCCAGAAACTACACAACACAATTTTTATACAGTACTTTCCACAAAAATTAGTTTTTGTTCAGCTTTTCATCACTAATATGTTAATGTTTGATAATATGTCAAAAAGGATAAAAGTAATATGGTAATTTTGCACAGAACATCTTTATAGAGGGTGTATTGATTAATGGGAATATGGGCACATGTGACTGTTTCCCTGCCGCATTGATCTTAAAGGACTGAGATGAAGCATTGAGGAAAAGAGTCTTAATCTAAGTAATAGTCCTGCCCTCACAGAATCATAAATTGAATCTACCTAAATTTTAAACTGTTTCGAGTCAATGCCCACTTTCGCAAGCTTGCACTTCAGAATCCTTACTCAGCTGGCTCCTTTACAGCTCCAGACTTTGCAATCAATAGAATTGACACATTATAAACTTCTCGAGTCATAGGGGTGTATAACATGGAAACAGACTGTTCGGTCCAACTCATCCATGCCAACCAGATTCATAAATTAATCTAGTCCCCTTTGTCAACATTTGGCCCATATCCCTCTAAACACTTCCTATTCATATACCTATCCACATGCCTTTTAAATGTTATTATTATACCAGCCCCCACCACTTCCTCTGGCATCTCATTCCATACACGCACGACCCTCTGTATGAAAACGTTGCTCCTTAGGTCCCTTTTAAATCTTTCCCATCTCACCTTAAACCAATGCCCTCTAGTTTTGGACTCCCCCAACCTGGGGAAAAGACCTTGCCTATTCACCCTATCCATGCCTCTCATGATCTTATAAACCTCTATAAGGTCATACCTTAACCTCTGATGCTCTAGGGAAAATAACCCCAGCATATTCAGCCGCTCCCTATATCTTGAACCCTGCACCCTTGGCAACTTCCTTGTAACATCATCTTTTGTGAACCATTTCAAGTTTTTAACAACATCTTTCCAATAGCAGGGAAACCAGAATTTAACACAATATTCCCAAAGTGGCCTAACAAAAGTACAGCCACAACATGACCTCCCAACTCCTTTATTCAATACGCTGACCGATAAAGGCAAGTGCAGGTGTGAAACACCTCCCTCGCTACCCTGTTTTTATTTAGAAATTCCATTTTGCGTTATATGCATGGTAAAGTGCCTTTTTGAGCATGTGGACTGCAGCGGTTCAAGAAGGCAGCTCACCACCACCTTCTCAAGGGCAGCTAGGAATGGACAATAAATGCTGGCTAGCCAGCAATGCCCACATCCCAAGCATGATTAAAAAATAAAATTGCTCAATGATGTTATGACAAATCTCTGGAGCAGGTGGAACTTGAACGTGGGCCTCCAGGATCCAAAATAGGGACACAGCCACTGAACCACAAGAGCCCACACAAAAGATATAGTTTTTGTTTTGAGCTCTAGATCAACCTATTCAGGTTTATTGTGATACACCTCTTTAGCAAGTGGGACTTGAAACAAGGTTTTGCTGATATAGACGTAGAGACACTACCATGAGAGCCCAAACAAAATATTTGGTTTTTAGATATTTTCTAATCAACCTATTCAGAGATATTATTGGACACCTCTGGAGCAAATGGGCCTTGAACCTGGACCATCAGGCTTAGAGATAGGGACACTCCCACAGCATCATTAGAGAACGCCCCGTTCAAATAATTACATCTTCTTTTCTAAATGCCAGTCAAGTTACATGGACGTGAATCAGTATAAATAACATTTAATCAACTTGTTCAGATGTGCTACCACACACATCTGGAGCAGTGGGACTTGAACCTGGCCTTGCTGGCTCAGAGTAGGGACACTACCATTGCACCACATGAGCCCCTCCCCAAAATTGAGCTCAGTTATTTTTAATCGACCTGTCCAGACATGTTACAACATGTGCCTGACACAAGTCGCACTTGAATCCAGACTCAACACACTAGCTTAACACAAATAGCCTGTACTTATCAGGTCAAGAATCATAATGGAGATGGCGAGTATGTAAGATCAGGAACAAAGACAAAGTTGCTGGAAAGGCTCAGCAGGTCAGAGCTGAGGGAGGGTCACTGGAGCCAAAACGTTAACTCTGTTTTTCCCTTCACAGATGCTGCCAGACCTACTGGGCTTTTCCAGCAACTTCTGTTTTTGTCCCTGATTTACAGAATCCGCAGTTCTTTTGGTTTTTAATGTGAAAGATCAAATGGTTCTAATCAGACATAGCTGATCCGTTAAAAGCTGGTCTATTAGTTTAGGTGGATTCACTTGCATAAAATATTTATAACTTTAAGGAAGGGTGATGCTGAGTCAGTTGAAAAATGTCTGTTTATATTTTGGTAATCTAAAAGAACAGCATGTATCATTGGTAGCCAAATGACAAGCCAGGAAACCAGTGAAGTTTTAAGTTTCCTGTCCTTCTGCAGTAACCTCACTGCCATACCTGTAATGAAGGCCACATAATGATATTTAGTGGCAGTCAGAAGGCACTGGGAGGGAAGTAATACTGGTTGATCTCCCAAATTAGAACAAGCATACAGGATGTGAGAGTCATACTGAGATTTACATTCAAGTGTTTGTTAAAGCTGCAATTGCATGGAAATGTTTTTCAACATATGATAATTGATCTTCAAACATATAACTGGCAAGATAGCGACTCTGCTAAATCTTTTTATTTTGAATTTGTGAATGTTCTGTTCTAAGTTGCCACCAGTCTTTGAAGGTGTGAGATGTTTTTGGTAAATATCGTGTACAGTTGTGGGCGCCATCTTATACAAAAGATATTAATACACTGTGGAAATTGCAGAAGAGATTCACGAGAATGGTTCCAGGAATGAGAACTTCAGCTTCGAGGATAAATTAAAAAGATGGTACTGTTCTACTTGAAGAGAAGAAGGCTAAGAGGAGATTGGAGAGAGGTTTTTAAAATCATGAGTGTGCTGGATAGAATTGGTAGGGAGAAGCTGTTTCCGCTCATAAAAGGAACAATGAGAGGGCATACATTTAAGTTGGTATACAAACGAGGCAAGGGTGATGTGAGAAAAAGATCTTTTTCACACAGTGAGTAGTTAGGGTATGTAATGCACTGATTGGAAATGTCAGGGAGGCAGGTTCAATTGAGACATTAAAGAAGGCATTGGAGACTAATTGGATAGAAATGGTATGTAGGGATATGGGGAAAGATGGGAGATTGACACTAGGTAATATAAACAATCCAGGCATGATGGGCTAAATGACCTCCTTTGGAACCATAACAATTCTGTGATTCTGTGGTGAACAACACTTGTATTACCTATTCATATGTTGCAGTTTCTTCCACAATGCCTTGTACGGCAAGAATGGCTTCAGCTCTGATCCACATTGTTTATAATGATATACCAACATGGTCTTTGTCTGGCTTTGTCTTGGAGCCTGAAGCAGTAAGATACCTGCTAAATTGTCAATGCCATTATACTTAAAAGACAACCTTGTCAGGACGCTTTGCATGTTCTAGATCGTCTGGTAAATGTAAGCTGTTCCATCCTCAGTGCAGGTACTGTGTGGGCTATAACAACTGAATGTTTCTCTCCCCATACTTTTTATTTCTTGCCTTGGTCCATTGTGTTGGTCTTCTCTTGTACAGTTATGCATTTCTGTAAATTATTTCATCTTCAGAAATTTATTGCTGGCTGTAGTCAATTGATTTATTCTTATTTGCAGTGTTCTCTGCTGTGGGTTTTCTGCCATGTTTTTCCACCCTTTGCAAGTGCTTTTTCTCGCCACAGTTTGACAATTAGTTGGACCATGAAGTCTGTCGCTTGTTGGTCCCTGTCTCTGCTAAGCTTATCTTCAGGTATTTTGCCATCTCTGTCATCTTGCTGCACTGGGCTCATGGGTTACCAATGGCACTGAACTAGAATTGGGCTCCCATTCAGCTCCTTCACTGCCATTTGTCTTTGGTTCTATAGGTCAGGTCCCTGCTGCTGCCATGTAGAAATGGGAGACCTACCTACCACCATCTAAGTGAAAATTGATGGACATTATTAAATGTAACTATTCACAAGTAAAAGAGAGCATCTTCTGAAGCCTTATCAGTTCAGGCCACAGTTCCATGTGATCTGATGTCACTATGACATTGCTAATTTTACCCAGTAGTTATTCCTAGAATAAAAATGTTAATTAACCCTTTAGTTTACATGAAATGCTGATTCGCTGGTGCTGATAACACTCTGGAAAGAAGCCTAGATTCTTTAGGTAGCCATTCCTCTCACTTTCAGGCCTTACTTGTACATCTTTGCTCAGCTGAGGAATTTGAGGACCTATGATGACTCCAGGATTTCTGTGACCATCTTACCCAGTTATTGCCCCACAGAAGTCATGCTAAGCAGGTCAGCACATTTCTCCCTGTAGGGGTATGCTGGATGTGGATCTCTGTAAGGTTGCCTCCTCTAGTGCTTCTTAACTGGTCAGCTCTCAGGCTAACAGTCGTTACTTGGATGTCCTTGAGAATATCTTAATGTGAGCAAGCATACCTCAGTAAGCTAGAGAAGAAATAAATTCAATTACAAATGTTGGTCATTTTGAATGACGTACTTGGTTTTTTGACTCTTATTTTAAGCTTTTGTAGCTTTCTCTATCTGCAAAATTATTCTTGGCGAGATTAAAATACTTCACACACCTGTATGGGATTCCTTTGGCTGTCATTTAAACGCAGACATGACTCCATTTTGTACAAATGGGTTAACATCCATTTTAAAACAGCAAATAAAAGAATGTGACACTGGTGAGACTGAAGAGTTCCTAGCCCTCCACTGGATGCAATACACCTCTCAATCACCAAACTCGCCACGTGAGAGGGCATTGTATTCAATCCACTGAAACTGGGACACTCTCCCACCAGTGGGTTTGAAGGTAAGGGGCAAACAAAATCCAACAAGTGGCCATCTGCAGCCTACCCACCCACCCCAACCTGTCTGAAACCATACCAACGGGGTGCAAATAATCTCCACTTGGGATTACTGATGGTCACTTAAGGGCCTCATTCCACCTCTGCAAGTAATGGGGCAGGACACTAGGCCATGCAGGAAGCCTGGTAGCTTTAGTTGGGCAGGTTGGTGTTGGGCAAAGATATTGGGACCTGCTTTGAAGACACCTTGGCCCCACTGGAGCCAAACCCTCCTACATCTTGCCACAAATGACACCCTTCACCCACCCTGGCACCCTTAACACTTAACAGGTATCTTCCCACCTTGCACCCTACCCATCTAATAATATATCCATCTGGCATCCTACTTATCTGGCACCCTACTCAGTTGGCATGCTGGCACCCAGATGTCAGTTACTGTACATACTTATCCTTTCACAAGGGCTATTAAGGGGACTTTCCGTGTTTCTGGGCATTTAAGTCACAGAATACAACAATCACAGCATGGTTTACCTTCACTCAACTATCCTGCATTGTGAGGGCGCAATGGATTTAAAATATGCTCCACATTTCCATTCAAACTTGATTGGAATCCCCTGCCAAAAATGTGGAGCTCTTTCTTAACATAGAAAAAAAAGAGCCAAGTGTCAGTCTGTCTATGATTGCCACTCATTGGAAAATCTGGCTGAATGTTTTAACTCACATTAATGTATTTATTCGTGGGAGTCAGCTGGTGGTCGTCTGTCTATGGAGCCTGCATAATTTAATGAGAATCCACAATCTTTTGGTAGCAATGTACAACAATCTAATTAATTTATGACGATTCTTTCCCGTGCTGTTTGGTATAACATTTGTAGATAATTGAATTTACCTCAACAAAGGAGAGTAAGGACCATTGTACTCTGGCTTGTTTTTCTAATTTCAAATCCAGAATTATGCCTTGTCTATGAAGCATGCATAGATTAAAGCTTGAAGTGTGAAACTTGATAGACTGTATCCCCTTGACAAAACCGGAACATCAGAGAATGTGAAAGCCTCCATAAAGTGAACTCTTTCGTGTCAGGGAAGATGGAGGCAAGCTAATAATGTCACTGGACTAGTAATCCAAAGCCTCAGGTTAATATTCTGAGGATATCTGTTCAAATCCCATCATGGCAGATGGTGGAATTTGAATTCAATAAAATCTAGAATTAAAAATAATCTAATAGTGACCATCATAGTATTGTAGATTATCATGAAAATCAATCTGATTCATTACTGCTTTTAGAGAAAGCAAACCACTCAATTACATTCCACTATCAAGTCTAAACAAGGAAATGAAACCACCTTGAATCAATCTAGGCACCAGAATGGCAAACACAGTCCTGCTGACCCTGAAAACTGCCAAAATCACAGGGAACTGTCCCATTACTTGCCAAACAACAGCCTGATTATCAAATTGACAGAATCATACTTTACAGACAACGTCACAGAAACCACCATCATCATTCTTGGGTATATCCTTTCTACCAGCAGGCAGTGAAGCACTGGGCAATGGCCATCTCGAACAAAAGAGAATTTAGCCATTGTTCGTTGATGATCAATGGTATTACCATTGCTGAATGCTCTACTATCAAAGTCCTGGGAGTGACCATGGAAAAGAAACTGAACTGGTTGATTATATAAATACTATGGCTACAAGAGCAGGCCACAGGTTGGGAATTCTGCACCAATTTATTCATTTCCTGTCTCTCAAAACCTGTCCACCATCTGCAAGGTTTCAGGAATATAAAACTTCCCATTTGCCGAGATGAGCGCTGCTCCAGTACCACAAGAAACTCAACACTATCCAGGACAAAGTGGTCCATTTGATTGGCGCCCCATCCATCACCTTCAATATTCAATCCCTTCATCACTGATGCACTGTGATAGCTGTGTGTACCATCTGTAAGATGTATGACAGTAGCACATCCAAGCTCCTTCGACAGCATCTTCCAAACCCTCAACCTCTACCATCTGGAAAGACAAGGGCAGAAAATGCTTGAGAACAGTGGTTAGCACTGCAGCCTCACAGCGCCAGGGACCTGGGTTCGACTCCAGGCTCAGGTGACTGTCTGTGTGGAGTTTGCATATTCTCCCCGTGTCTGCATGGGTTTCCTCCAGGTGCTCCGGTTTCCTCCCACAATCCAAAGATGTGCAGGTTAGGTGGATTGGCCATGCTAAAATTGCCCATAGTGTTCAGGGGTGTGTGGGTTATAGGGGGATGGGTCTGGGTGGGATGCTCCAAGGGCTGGTGTGGACTTGTTGGGCCGAAGGGCCTCTTCCCACACTGTAGGGATTCTAATTCTAAACACCACCACTGTAAGTTCCCCTCCAAGTTCACATAGCATCCTGATTGGGAACTTCACTACAGCTGGATCAAAATCCTGGAACTCCCACACACCAAGGACTACTGCATTTTAAGAAGGCAGCTCTCTTCCCACTTATTGAGAGAAATTTGGGATGAATTTAGCCAGAAATGCCCACACTCATAGAAAAATAAAACATTTCCAATCAAAGAAAACAAAAGGTAAGTATTACCTATTAATCACTATCGCATTGTTCAGATGTTGAGACATGTCTGTCTGAGTATTCTTTTGAGAATAATGAGAAATGTCGATAAAAATATGATGGAATTCAGAAACAAACATTTGTCTGGTATAAAACAAATGTTGAATAATTTATTTACTGATGAATTAAATATGTAATAGCAGGCCCAAATAGCTCGGTGTAACTGAGTGAACATTTGTGGACGCAAAATGCCACAGAATTGAACCAGATCTTTTGGAACTTCAGCATTCTTTTAGACCACAATGTGAGTTTCTGTCTCCATCTCCTCTCTATCCCCAAAGCTACATTCTTCTACCTTTGCACCATTGCCTCAGTCCACCCCTGTATCTTGCCACCTGTTCCTGAAATACTGTCTTATCTACAGACTCAACTATTCCGATGCTTTCTTGGTCAGTCTCATTCTTCTCCCTCCATGAAATGAAACTCATCCAAACCTCCACATCTTAATCAACCGAATGTCCTATTAACCCAGTGCTGACTTACATTGACACTCAATCCGCCAAAGTCTCAAACATAACTTTCTCACCTTGTTGTCAACTACTAGACATACGCTTTGGAATGCTCCTCCTATATCAATCATTCTTGGTCTCCAGTTCTCCCTTTCTTTCTCTGCGGCCCAATTAGAATCCTATTTCTTTTAATAGCCCTTCATAAACCCAACTTTGGCTTGATGCAAACTCTTGCCAGCATTATTCTTGTGTGTAGTACCTGGAAGTATTTATAGAATCTGTAAAAATGCATGTTGTTGTTGTCAGTATCTTGGTGTGTCCACAGAACATTTGCATGTCACTGCTGTAACTTGAAAACTATCGTTATACCCGAATAATGGTAGACTGCACATTATCGAGGTACAGCATGAAAACTTGGTCATTCCATGAATGGCAGGAATATAGTATGCAAAAGTTAAAATTAGTTATTCAAATCCACTGAGGCTAGTCATGAAGCAATTGTTAACACCAAAGGACAGGTCATGGCAGCGGGAATAGAACTTACTCCTCCTTTCGCCTGCTGTGCCCCTCTGTATGATAATTACTAATGTTGTCCCTTCCTGAACTGCTCATTGAAGTTCAGTTTGGGTTCAGCCTGGGCCAAACAGTTACAGATCTCACTACCACCTGGGTCCAAACATAGACAAAAGATTTGAATGAAGAGGGGAAGTGAGTGTGACACAAAAGCAGCATGCGACTGAGTGTCGTGGCAAGGGGTTCTGGCAAAAACCAAACTCAAAAGGCATCAGAGGGAAACACTCTCAATTGGCTCCTCTAAGCACAAAGGAAGATACATATTATGGTTGGAGGCCAAATATCTCAGTTCCAAGTTGACACTGCAGGAGTTCCTCGGGTTGGATCCATTGGCCATCATTTTAGCAACTTCCCTTCCAAAATGGCAGAAGCCAGGACATTAATGAGTGCAGTGTTCAGTACTATCCATAGCCCCTCAGATACAAAAGCAGTCTGTGTTCATATCCAGCCTGACCATGACAATATTCAGGCTCGTGTTGTTAAGTGACATTTGCCCACTTAAGTACCAGCAATGACCATTTCCATCAATAGACCATCTAACTATTCAACAATATTATAATTGCTAAATCCCCGACCAGCAACAACCTTGGTAATACTATTGTTCACAAACGTAACTACACCAGCCATATAAATGCTGTGGATACAAAAGCAAGTCAAAGGCTATGAAATATGAATTGAGTCGATCCCCTCACTCCCCAAAGTCTGTCCATCATCTGCAAGGCACAAATCAAGAATGTGATAGAATACTGTCCACTTGCCTGGATAAGTACTGCTCTAACAACATTAAAGAAATTCAACAGAATTCAAGACAGGGCAGCTTGCTTACTTGACTCCCCATTCATCACTTTAAATATTCTCTCTTCAAAACAATATGCATAAGATTGACTGCAGCAAATCACAAAGGCACCTTCAAAAACAGATTTCAAACCCTCACCCTCGAAAGATGTGGGAAGCAGACACACAGAAAGACCACCACTTAGAGCTCTCTGTCAAAATGACTAACGATCTGGACTTTGAATTCTGCTGCCATTTGTGAACTGTCACTGGGTCAAGATCATAAAATCCTTACACTGTGGAAACAGGCCATTCGGCCCAACAAGTCCACAATGACCTTCCAAAGAGCATCCCACCAAGACCCATCCCCATCCTTGTAACCCTGCATTTCCCATGGCTAATGCACCCAAAGTACACATCCCTGAACACTATGGGCAATTTAGCATGGCCAATCCACCTAACCTGCACATCTTTGGACTGGAGGAGGAAACTGGAGCATTCAGTGGACACCCATGTAGACACAGGAGAATGTGCAAACTTCACACAGTCACCTGACGGTGGAATTGAGCCTGGATCCCCTGGCTCTGTGAGGCAGCAATGTTAACCACTGAGCCACCGTGCCACCCCTTGGATCTTGGAACTCTCTCCCTAACAGCTGCCTGGGTGTATCTACACCACATGAATGGCTGTAGTTCAAAAAGGCAGCTCACTTCCACCTTCTCAAAGGATATCAGTAATGTAAATAAATGCAAACTTGCTTGAGATGCTCAGATTCTCTGATTGGATAAAGACTATAGTGACTGTAATGAGATCAGCCAGCTAGACCTCATACAAAATGGGTTCCCTGATTGGGGGCTGGTCTAATAGAACATAGAACATAGAACAATACAGCGCAGAACAGGCCCTTCGGCCCTCGATGTTGCGCTGACCTGTGAACTAATCTAAGCCCATCCCCCTACACGATCCCATCATCATCCATATGCTTATCCAAGGACTGTTTAAATGCCCCTAATGTGGCTGAGTTAACTACATTGGCAGGCAGGGCATTCCACGCCCTTACCACTCTCTGAGTAAAGAACCTGCCTCTGACATCTGTCTTAAATCTATCACCCCTCAATTTGCAGCTATGCCCCCTCATACAAGCCGACGTCATCATCCTAGGAAAAAGACTCTCACTGTCCCCCCCTATCTACTCCTCTGATCATTTTGTATGTCTCTTTTAAATCCCCTCTTAGCCTTCTTCTCTCCAATGAGAACAGACCCAAGTCCCTCAGCCTTTCCTCATAAGACCTTCACTCCAGACCAGGCAACATCCTGGTAAATCTCCTCTGCACCTTTTCCAATGCTTCCACATCCTTTCTGTAATGGGGCGACCAGAACTGTATGCAATATTCCAAGTGAGGCCGCACTAGCGTTTTGTACAGTTGCAGCATGACATCACGGCTCCGGAACTCAATCCCTCTACCAATGAAACCTAACACACCATATGCCTTCTAATCAGGGAGCTCTGGCTGATAGGTAAAAAGGGAAGTGTCAGAGATTCTGCCACTCTGCTAGCTGACTCAGAATGAGGTAATTCTAAAGTCAAGACTGTTCAAGTGTAAATAAAGGGTGACTTGGTGGTGGGATACTGGCCTCTTATGGAGTTATTTCATTGGTGATGAGAGTAAAGCATGGTTCTGAAGAAACACAGTAAACTTAAGTTGGCGTAAGCATTTCTTACATCATGCCTTTGTTTGGGAAGCTTGACTTGTTCGACCCTGCTGCCAAGGACTGGGGCCAGTACGAGGAAAGAATGTGTTTTCTGTGCAAACAACATTGTGCCAGATGAACGGCAACAAGTAATTCTCCTCATAGCTTGTTGATCTGCAGCTTTTTCTGTCATTAGGAACATAACTTTCCTTGAGGCACCAGATACAAAAACCTTTCAAGAATTAAGAATATATGACCCTAAGCCTCCTGAAATTCTGAAACACTATCATTTTTACTCAGCAATTTGCAACTCAAGGGAATCCGTATCAGGATTTTTGATTAGGTTAAGATGACCTTGGTTTCACACTTCATGAGATGCTTTAGAGATCTTTTGGTATGTGGAATTAATAATATAACCATGCAAAAAATATCTACTAGCTGAAGCTATACTGGACTTCAAACAGGCACTGCAATTGGCTTTAACATCAGAAAATGCGATAAGTGGAGCATACGAGTTGCAGTGTATTCTAATGGAAGTTGACACTCTCGTTAATCTGACTGAGCTTGGTGAACACCACTTGACTGCAGGACATATCCTGAACAGAGGGACTCCTGGTTGGCCCACAACAAAACCACAAGATAAATCTCAGCCTTGGCCAAACAGTAAATAATTTCTTCAGGATCCTGGCTGGCAAGCCTCTGTAGTTGCTGCAGGATGTGGACTTGAGACTGCAAAGAGTCCTACTAGACCTAAATTGAGTAAGACAACTGATAGGCCAATATTCAGGAGAGTTCATACCCTGGAAAGTTTACCTACAATTGGTTCAGATTAGTTAAATTGCTTAGCAACGTCAAAATAAGAACCAATCAAAATAAACTTCCGGTTAAATGGTCATCCAATACTAATGGAGTTCAATACCAGCATGACAGATTCTAACAAAATTCGCTCTAGACTCAGCCCTTTACTTAGTGCAAGACCTCAGCTAGGCTGCAAACCTATGCTGGGGAACGTTTACAGAATAAAGGTACAACTTTGGTTCCTGTCTGTTATGTAGACCGGCTGATTCAGTTACCAGTGATTGTCGTAAAAGGCTAGGGCTCAAGCTTGATGGGGCGACATTGGTTGTGAGGGATTCATCTGGATTGGCTTAACATTTTTCAATTAGAAAATGTCTGCCTAAGTGAAGTCCTAAGTAAATACCCAGAAGTCTTCCAGAAAGGTCTAGGGACTAAAAGAGGAGCCAAGGCCACCTTGCATATTGACAAGGGAGCAATTCCACGATCCTGCAAGGCCTGTCCAGTAACAGGCAAAAGAAGAGGAAGAAATCAGAAGGCTGGCATGTGAAGGAACCAAAGACCTGGTTCAATTTGAAGAATGGGCAGCACCAGTTATGCCGATTCTGAAGCCCGATGGGTTGGTTTGTCTTTGTGGGGATTTTAAACAAATGGTGAACCGCTTTTCGCAGCTGGATAAATACCCAATCCCTCGGATTTATAAGCAAGGCTGGCAGGGAGGCTGTCTTTCATGGACCTAGACATGGATTCCCAGGAGTATGCTACAATTAATACCCATAATGGCTTGTACCAATATACAAGGCTGCCATTTGAGGTATCGTCAACCTGGTCAATTTTTCAGCAGACTATGGAGAACATTCTGCAAGGTCTACCTTAGGTTGCTACTTACCTAGGTGATGTTCCAAAAACAAGTAAAACTAATAATGAGCTCTTAGAAAACTTGCTTATGGTCCTAAGCCACTTTCCCAAGGTAGGCATACACCTTAAGAAGGGTAAAATGTATGTTCCAAGCCCCCCAAGTGACCTACTTGGGCTACAGACTCCACAAGGCCAGGTTACACCCATTGGAAGATAAAATGGGGATGATCATGTCTGTCCCATGTCTGTCCAGAAGCTGAGGTCATTTCTTGGGTAAATTATTCTAGAAAATTCATACACAACTTGGCCTCCATCCTGGCACTCTTGAATCAACTCCTGAAAAAGCGTCAACCTTGGAGATGGTTGCGTAGATAAGCCATTGCTTTCAGGGAAGTGAAGAAACAGCTATCATCCTCTAAGGTGTTGGCACACTATGATCCATAGAAAGATCTGGTATTGACATGCAATGCCTCCCCATACGTAACCAGGGTGATATTAGATCATAGGTGGCTGAATGGAGAGGAATGCCCAAGTGTGTATGGATCCAGGACTTTCTCTAATGCAGAGAGTAAATATGCCCAGTTAGAGAAAGAAGGATTGGCGGTCATATTTGAAGTCAGAAAGTTCCTCCAATACCTTTTATGGATGAAAATTTGTGATAACCACAGCACACGAGCCCCTACTTGGCCTGCTTAAAGACGACAAGTCAGTGCCACCCATAATGTCAGGCTGCATTCACCATCAAGTTAGAATGCTGAACAGGAGGCTGAGTAGCACGTATAGATGCTTTGAGCCAACTCCCATTAGCAGAAACACCACCAGTGCTAACCCCACTGGAAGAATCTAATGACATTAAATTTTCTGGACATGCTCCCAGTTACAGCTGAAAATATCAGACTTTGGACTCAGAAAGATCCACTCCTGTCAAAACTGAAAAAACTGGTGGTGATAGGGGAAACCAAAAGTCCTTCACAACTAGAATGGAAACCTTTTTGGGCTTGGAGAGTCACAGTGAAGGACAGCACTTTGTTTTGGGGAGCATAAGGTCACTACCAAATACTGGCTGAACTCCACCAGGGCCATTCAGGGGTCTCCAAAATGTGGGTGTTAGAGCAAAGTTATATCTGATAGCCAGGACTGAATGCAGACATAGCTGCATTGGTGGGGCAGTGCCCAGACTACCGACAAGGACAAAAGTTACTGCCAGCACTCCCCCACATCCATGGGAATGGCCAGGTAAACCTTGGACTCAGTTGTACATTGACAATGCAGGTCCTTTCATGGGTTCAATATTCTTAGTCATTGTAGATACCCTCTCAAAGTGGTTGGACATGCATAGGGTCCATTCGTCAAAACATGGGGACATTAATAGAAAAACTGAGCACATTTTTTTCAACGGTTGGACTCCTGGGACTGTTAGACACAGATAATAGGCCTTTGATTACCAGCAGACAATTTGGGTATTTCCTAAAGTCAAATGGGATTCGACATATAAGGATAGCTCCATATGGCCTAGCAGAAAGAGCAGTCCAAACTTTGAAGGCAGGCTTGAAGAAACAGCCTCCAGCCTTGTTAGGTACCACACTCTCAAAGTTCCTATTTGGTTATATGACCACCCAACATGCAACTAGCACTGGAAGAGCTGCTAATGGGTAGAAGACTTCGCACCAGGTTAAGACTTATCTTCCTGGGCCTGTGGGAGAGGGTGAAAGAGCATCAGGAACACCGGACACAAGTCTCTGCCAAGTGATAGACATAATTTGATACAGTGGATGATGGTTGGTATAAGAATCACAGAAATTGCCCCCACGTAGGTAAAAGGCAGTGTTGACCTAGGGTCAGGACCAGTGACATATAAAGTTCAGGTAGGTGTGACAGTCGTGAACAAACACATGGGTCATATGAAAGCCAAGAATTTGCAAACAGCATAGGAGTAAAATGTGCCCTGCTGGACAGAAAGCTTGGAAAGGCTGTCAGAACTCATGGGTTCACCCTCTCTGTCAAGTGTTGACAGGTCCTCAGAATCGGAGATGGACATAATAAATGTAGCTGCCTCAATGCCTTTGCCACTGGAAGAAGAGAGTGAAATTCTACCAAGGCATTTCTGGCACAAGAGACGAGTTCCTGTGCATTACATGCTACCCATATCAGACACTGAGTCGGAGGAACCTGTCCTGGTGCTAAAGTGCCCTAGGAGGCTCTCCAAGATAAAGAACCAGCCTATGTCTGTGGACTGAGAGGGGGAGAGATGGAGTGATTGTAATGAGGTCAGCCAGCTGGACGTTGTAGAATATGAGCTCCCTGATTGGATCAGATGAAAAGCCCTAATCAGGGAGCCCTAGCTGACAGAGAAAAAGTAGAGTGTCATATATACTGCCACTCTGCTAACTGACTCAGACTGAGGCAGACTGAAGTCAAGGATTGCTCGTGTGTAAATAAAGGGTGACTTAGTGATGGGGAGTTATTTCAAAAACATTTTCTCATATGCTCCCTCTATCCCTTGATTCCCTGAGAGACTAAAAGTCTCCATATTTCAACCTTAAATCTCCTCAATGGTGAAGCTTACACTACTCTCTGGATTGGACAGTTGCAAAGATTTACAATTTATTGGGAGGAGAAATGTATTCTCATCCCAATTCTAAACAATTGGCCCTTTATTCTAAGGTTGTGCATTCAATATTGTAGATTTCCCAATCAGGGGAAACAACTACCCCAAAGTCCACATTGTCAAGGCCCACTAGAATCTTGCATAATTCAATGGGACTACCTCTCATTATCCCACGTTCAGAAAGTATAGACCCAATTTACTCATCCACTTATCAGAGGTCAACACTCAGAAGCCAAACAAGTTAAACTTCAATGTATGGTTGCCAAGCAAAGTATATTCATCCTTGCATATGAAGGCCAAAAACACATCATGTGATTACACTAGAGGACAATTGTAACCTTATTCTTCTACTCCAATCTCCTTACAATAAAGGGCAACATCTCATTTTGCCTTCCTAATTGCTGACTCTCCTTGCACGCGAATTTTGTGCTCTCTGCTAAGGCATTCAAGACTCTCTGAACGTATTTTGCCCCATATCGCTGTTTTGGCATCTAGATTAATTCCATCAATCTGGTACATCTCATTCTAGTACACACAAGTTCATCTAACTATCCAGCATTGTGCATTCAGATAAATGTTTGTGTAATTTTGTCTATCATCATTATACATTACTTGCATGGACCATATTCGCTAACGCACTATTAACTTGATTCTCTGTTTCAAGCAAAATTTCTGCATTGCTCTATTGCCTCAACCTTTCTCATTAGTTTTGTATAATTCCCTTCACCTGATCCCTCTCCCTCACTTTAGGTCAAGGTGTGTAGTTAAAGGAGTTTCATTTCTAAAGCAAATAAATTGGAATACGTCTCATGCTCTTGTAATGCTGATGTACCAGAGGCTTTGGACATGAACAGATTCTTTTGGGTGTTGTTTTAGGACAGTCATAAAGAAAATTGATTGAAAGTTGTTAGGGTTTCAAAATGGAAATGTTTATTTCTGAAGTTTCAGGCATGATGTTAAATCTCTACCTGCTTCCAGTCAGAAATGATTGAGTATTTTGTATCAGTATTTAATGTGAAGAAGGATATCGAAGCTACAGAACTTGGGGAAATAAATAGTGATATCTTGGAAATTATCCATATTACAGAAGAAGAGGTGCTAGGAGTCTTAAAATGCATAAAGGTGAATAAACCCTGGGAACTGATCAGGTGTATCCTGGAACTTTATGGAAAGCTAGGGAAGTGATTGCTGAGCCCCTTGCTGAGATATTTGTATCATCAATAGCCACGGGTGATGTGCTGGAAGACTGGAGATTGGCTAAAGAGGTGCCATTATTTAAGAAATGTGGTAAGGAAATGCCAGGGAACTATAGACCGGTGAGCCTGATGTCAGTGGACGGTATGTTGTTGGAGGGGATTCCGAGGGACAGGATTTACATGTATTTGAAAAAGCAAGGACTGATTAGGCATATTCAACATGGCTTTGTATTTTGGGAAATCATGTCTCACTAACTTGCATCATAGGAACAGGAAAGCTTGACGTTTCGGGCCTAGACCCTTCATCAGAAATGGGGGAGGGGAAGAGGGTTCTGAAATAAATAGGGAGAAGCGGATAGAGGATGGATAGAGGAGAGGATAGGTGGAGAGGAGGCAGACAAGTAGCAGTTTCAAGGCCGAAGAGATTATGAGAGAGTTGCAGTGGGAGAGAGATTCCCTGAGGTTTGTCCGGAGGGAGGAGGGTAACTTCTTCAGGGTAGGCATCCTTAGAAGATGCTTCTCAGTGAGGTTAAAATTGTATCAGAGATAAAAGGTACTGCAGATGCTGGGGAATCAGAGATAACAAGGTGTGGGGCTGGATGACAAAGGGTCTAGGCCCGAAACGTCAAGCTTTCCTGCTCCTATGATGCTGCTTGACCTGCTGTGTTCATCCAGCCCCACACCTTGTTATCTCAGATTCTCCAGCATCTGCAGTACCTTTTATCTCTCACTAACTTGATTGAGTTTTTTGAAGAAGTGACAAAGAAGATTGATGAAGGCAGAGCTTTGTCTATTTGGACTCCTGCAAAGCGTTTGACAGGGTTCCACGTGGTAGACTGGTTGGCAAGATTAGATCACATGGAATCCAGGGGGAGGTAACCAATTAGGTACAAAATTGGCTTGAAGGGAGGAAACAGGGATAAAGGTGGAGGGTTGTTTTTCAGACTGGAGGCTTGTGACCAGCAGTGTGCTGCAAGGATCAGTGCTGAGCCCACTGCTTTTTGTCATTTATATAAATGATTTGGATGTGAACATAGGAGATATAGCTACTGAATTTGCAGATGACAGCAGAATTGGTGGCGTAGTGGACAGCGAAGAAGGTCATCTCAGAGTGCATAGGGACCTTGATCAGATGGGCCAATGTGCCAAAGAGTGGCACATGGAGTTTAATTTAGATAAATGTGAGGTACTGCATTTTGGTAAGGCAAACCAGGGCAGGACTTATACACTTAATGGTAGGGCCTGGGGATGCTGCTGAAGAAAGGGACCTAGGGGTGCAGATGCATCGTCCCTTGAAAGTGGAGTTGCAGGTAGATAGGCTGGTGAAGAAGGTATTTGGCACACTTGCCTTTTATTAGTCAGTGCATTGAGTATAGGAATTGAGATGTCATGTTACGGCTGTACAGGTCATCCAGCTCCACACCTTGTTATCCAGGACATTGGTTAGGCCACTTTTAGAATACCATGTTAAATTCTAGTCTCCCTGCTATAGGAAAGATAGAATAAAATAGCAATTTATTGTCACATAGGGTTTTTTTGTAAAAATGCAATAAATGGAAACATTTAAAAAAATAACAGAAAGTAAAGCAAAGTAAAGCAGACAGAGTAAACAAGCTCTGGGATCCTGGGCTGAGGACTCCACATGTTGCATTGCTATTCTGCTGCCATCTTGAAAAAACAATGTTGTTAAACTTGGATTCGGAAAAGATTTACAAGGATTTTGCCAGTATTGGAGTTTGACCTACAGGGACAGGCTGAATAGGCTGGGTTTTTTTTCCCTGGAGCATCAGAGGCTGAGGGGTGACCTTATAGAAGTGTATAAAATCATGGGGGGCATGGATAGGGTGAATAGTCAAGTTCTTTTTCCTGGGGGGCGGAGTCCAAAATTAAAGGGCATAGATTTGAGGAGAGAGGGGAAAGATTTAAAAAAAAACCTGAGGGCTAACTTTTTCACACAGAGGGTGGTGCATGCATGGAATGAGCTGCCAGAGGAAGTGGTGGAAGTGAGTACAATTACAACATTTAAAAAGCATCAGGATGAGTATATGAATAAGAAGGGTTTAGAGGGATATAAGCCAAATGCCGACAAAGGGGATTAGATCAGTTTAGGATATTTGTTCAGTGTGGACAATTTGGACCAAAGGGTCTGTTTCTGTGCTATATGACTCTGTGTAAGTAGTATAACTCTATGACGCTATGTAAGTAGTACCGTGATGGACATCTGTGAGCATTTTAATCAGGAGATACCGCTAGTAAGAGAGAACTGTCACCTTTCCCAGTGTTAGCTAAAGTACTCCTTTCTTAAAAAAAAACCCTGGAAATTAAGGCTTTGCTCAAAAATGCTACCTGTTTAAAAAAATTCAAGTAAGTGCCTCCTCCTGACCATCCATCTCTCTGCTAAAAGAACACTGTAAATGAGATATGAAGACATTGACACTGATAATTGGAGACAGTGAATGTTGCCTGTGACTGAAAGGCCATTAGGCGTGCTGAGCAAAACAAAAAGCTCAGCTGGCTGAGAAGAGAGAAAACAGAGCCCAGAAAAACGTGAGCCTTCTCAGCCCACTGTCACACCTTGCAGCAAATTTGGCAGAGCCTGCCACATCAGAATGGCGCTCCTGAACCACGCCAGAACTTACCACGGTGGCTCAAAACCATTGTTTTTTGGAGCAGAACATTGCCACAGATGCTGCTGCTGTTACTGATGCAAGTCAAACTGAGCCTGGTGAGTATTTTAATCAGTTCTTATAATTTTTCTTCGTCTTCTGTACGTGGCACTCAATTTAAATCAGCTGTTTGCCTGGAATGTTTTTTGACAGTGGATGTGATTATCAGATCAAGTTCATAAGCAGGAGTCTATCAGGCCCGTGGAATGAGTGTTCCATGATGTAAAGTGATTTAGCAGATGCCCTTATTTAGAGTAAAACAATGGCTTATTATAGCACACCTGCTCTGATACACCAGTTAGGAAATTTTGAGTCAGTTCCGTTGGGTTAGCAGCTAGAAAGGGGAGCTTGTACAAGGGAAGTCACTTATTTTACAGAAGAAATAGCAACTCAGAAATGTCAAGGTTTTTATTGTAATTAATAAAGGACGCTTTTTAATTTGTTCAGAGCATGTGGTATCACTGACCAGGCTAGCATTTATAGCCCAACCCTAATTACCCAGAGGGCAGTCAAGAGTCAACCAGTTTGCTGTTTACTTTAGCCACGTGTAGACCAGGCCAAGTTAAGGATGGCAGATCCCCTCCTATAATGGGCATTAGTGAGCCAGATGGTTTTGTTTTTACAACAATCAGCAGTCATTACTGGTCCAGCTTTTAATTCTGAAGGAGGATTGCCAGATTCAAAACATTAACTCTGCTTTCTCTCCACCGATGCTGCCAGTCCTGCTGAGTTTCTCCAGCAATTTCTGTTTCTTGTTTCGGATTTCCAGCTTCTGCAGTTCTTTTTATTTTAATTCCAGATTTTTGTTTATAAAATTGGAATTTGAACCCACAATTCCAAACCATTAACCTGGAGTAACTTTTCAGTTGTTTCAGCAGCGGGAGTCCAGGAGAAAGCGCGAGGGCAGCCTAGGAAGGTAAGCTTTTCGATTATAAAAGTCTTATCTTGTGTGACTGCGGCCTTTCAGTTGTTTCAATGGCAGGAGTCCGAGAGAAAGCGCGAGGGCAGCCTGGGAAGGTAAGCTTCCACCCAATAAATTTGGGAGTTAACTAATACCCGAGACACTACACGCGTAGTGTCTCCGACCCTTCCACCTCCTCTAGCCTAATAATAATGACAAAGTGTGGTGAGCAGGTAAGCTATTTGCATTTTTTTCCCTCATCTCTTTGATATCTTTCGGGGTGTTCCCCTAGACACCAAATCCTCTGGGAGCGGGTCGGAAGGCAAAGCCGGAATCTGTTTGAGTATATAACAGAGTAAACTTACTGGTGCAGCAAACACTGCGAAACTAAAAAAAAATAATTTATTTTAAATAATTAACTAAGTAGAGATGGCAGGCCAGGTGATGTGTTGTAGCTGTATGATGTGGGAGCTAGCTGATCCCATTGAGAACGGCAGTGACCACATCTGCAGCAAGTGTTGGCTGCTTGAGGAGCTCCAGCTCAAAATTGATGAGCTGGAATCTGAACTCCAAACACTGTCGCACATCCGGGAGGGGGAGAAATACCTGGATACTGTGTTCCAGGAGGCAGTCATACCTGGTAGATTAACTAATATTAATTTGATCGCCGGACAGGGACAGCAGTGCGTGACTGCGAGTGAGGCAGGTAGAGGGACCCTGCAGACAGGAACACAGGAGCCACAGCCCTTGACATTGTCCCACAGGTATGAGGCACTTGCTCCGTGCATGGATGAGGAACAGGGCTGCAGGAAGGATGCGTCAACTGACCATGGCACCATCGTCCAGGAGGCCATTTAAGAGGGGGGAGCAAAAAGACAGATTGTAGTTGTAGGGGATTCCATCACCAGGGGAATAGACAGTATCCTTTGCGAGCAGGATAGAGAGTCCCGCATGGTGTGTTGCCTGCCTGGTGCCAGGGTGCGAGACATCTCTGACCAGCTTGAGAGGATACAAGAGAGGGAGGGGGAGGATCCAGTTGTTGTGGTCCACGTAGGTACCAACAACATAGGCAGGACTAGGAAAAATGACCTGTTTCGGGATTATGAAAAGCTAGGAACAAAATTAAAAAACAGGTCTTCAATGGTCATAATGTCTGGATTGCTGCCCGGGCCACATGCAATTTGGCATAGGGAGGCGAGGATCAGGGAAGTAAACATGTGGCTAAAAGAGTGGTGTGGGAAAGAGGGTTTCCTTTTCATGGGGCACTGGCATCAGTTCTGGGACAGGAGGGACCTTTATCACTGGGATGGACTCCTCCAGAACAGGGCCGCGTCCAGTGTTCTGGCGAAAAGGGTAAATAGGGTGGTTAATAGGACTTTAAACTAGTAAGTAGGGGGGAGGGGAGAAGTGAGCATAGAGGGAGAATAACAACTAATGTAAGGCAAAGCAGCAGGTTAGCAGGTGAAGAGGAAGCTTTAACTCCATTGAAAATTAGGAAAAGTGTTAAAGGGAAGGAGAACTCAAGAGCTGTTAGTAATGGAGGTAAAGGGACCCAAAAAGAAGGTGCAAAAACTGGCATAAGGGCACTTTATCTGAATACTCGGAGCATTCGAAACAAGGTGGATGAGTTGACGGTGCAAATCTTAGCAAATGGGTATGATTTAGTGGCCATTACAGAGACATGGTTACAGGATGGTCATGACCGGGAGTTAAATATCCAGGGGTATCAAACTATTCGGAAGGACAGACAGGAAGGTAAGGGAGGTGGTGTTGCTCTGATTTTTAAGGATGATATCAGGGGCGGTAGTGAGAAGTGATATAGGTTCTACAGAACAAAACGTTGAATCCAGTTGGGTGGAAATTAGGAATAGCAGGGAGAAGAAGTCACTGATAGGTGTGGTCTATAGGCCACCAAATAATGACATCATGGCGGGGTGGGAAATAAACATAGAAATAGCTAATGCATGTAAAAATGGTACAGCAATTATCATGGGGGATTTTAATCTACATATAGATTGGTCAAACCAGGTTGGTCATGGCAGCCTTGAGGAGGGGTTCATAGAATGCATCCACGATAAATTCCTTGAACATTATGTAATGGAACCTACGACGGAGCAAGCTATCCTAGATCTAGTCCTGTGTAATAAGACAGGAATAATTAATGATCTCACAGTTAGGGATCCTCTCAGAAGAAGCGATAACAGTGTGGTCGAATTTAAAATACAGGTGGATCGTGAGAAGGTTAAACCCAGAACCTATGTCCTGTGCTTAAACAAAGGAGACTATGAAGGAATGAGGAAGGAGTTAACTAAGGTAGAATGGGAGCAAAAACTTTATGGTTGGTCAATTGAGGAACAGTGGAGGACTTTCAAAACAATTTTTCACAGTGCTCAGAAGTATATTCCAGTGATAAGGAAGAACTGTAGGAAAAGAGAGAGCCAGCCATGGATATCTAAGGAAATAAAGGAAAGTATCAGATTGAAAAAAAACACATGCAAATAAGCAAAGAGTAGTGGGAAACTAGTAGACTGGGAAATCTTTAAAGGTCAACAGAAAGTCACAAAAAAAGTTATAAAGAAAAATAAGATAGATTACGAGAGTAAACTAGCTCAGAATATAAAAACAAGCAGCAAAAGTTTTTACAAATATGTAAATCGTAAAAGAGTGGCGAAGGTAGGCATTGGTCCTTTAGAGGATGAGAAGGCCAATTTAATAACTGGGAATGAGGAAATAGCCGAGACATTAAACAGTTATTTCGTGTCGGTCTTCACAGTGGAATACACAAATAACATGCCGAAAACTAATGGCAAGAAGGTTAAAGCAGGTGAGGACCTAGAAACTATCATTATTACTAAGGCGGCACGTGCTGGGCAAGCTAATGGGGCTAAAGGTAGACAAGTCTCCTGGCCCTGATGAAATACTTCCCAGGGTACTAAAAGAGATGATGGGGGAAATAACAAATGCACTAGTAATTATTTACCAAAATTCACTGGACTCTGGGGTGGTTCCCGCAGATTGGAAAACAGCCAATGTGAAGCCACTGTTTAAAAAAGGAAGTAGACAAAAAGCAGGTAACTATAGGCCTGTTAGCTTAACTTCGGTAGTGGGGAAAATGCTTGAATCTATCATTAAGGAAGAAATAGCAAGACAGCTGGATATAAATTGTCCCATTGGGAACACCCAGCATGGGTTCATGAAGGGTAGGTCATGTTTAACTAATTTGGTGGAATTCTTTGAGGACATTACTTGCATGGTGGACTATGGGGAACTTGTGGATGTGGTGTATCTGGATTTCCAGAAGGCATTTGACAAGGTGCCACACCAAAGGCTGCTACATAAGATAAAGTTGCACGGTATTACAGGTAATGTATTGACATGGATAGAGGATTGGTTGACCAGTAGAAAGCAAAGAGTAGGGGTAAATGGGTGTTTTTCTGGTTGGCGGTCAGTGGCTAGTGGTGTGCCTCAGGGATCAGTGTTGGGACCTCAATTGTTTACAATTTACATAGATGATTTGGAGTTGGGGACTAAGTGTGGTGTGTCAAAATTTGCAGATGACACTAAGTGAGCAGTAGAGCAAAGTGTGCAGAAGACACTGAAAGTCTGCAGAGGGATATAGATCGTCCAAGTGAGTGGGCAAAGGTCTGGAAGATGGAGTACAATGTTGATAAGTGTGAGGTCATCCATTTTGGTAGGAGTAACAGCAAAATGGACTATGTTTTAAATGGTAAAAAATTGCAGCATGCTGCTGTGCAGAGGGACTTGGGTGTCCTTGTGCATGAATTGCTGATGGTGGGATTGCAGGTGCAGCAGGTAATTAAAAAGGCAAATGGAATTTTGTCTGTCATTGCTCGAGGGATGGAGTTTAAAAACAGGGAGGCTATGCTGCAGCTGTATAGGGTCCTGGTGAGGCCACACCTGGAGTACTGTGTGCAGTTTTGGTCTCCTTACTTGAGAAGGGATATACTAGCACTGGAGGGGGTGCAGAAGAGATTCACTCGGTTGATTCCAGAGTTGAGAGGGTTGGATTATGAGGAGAGACTGAGTAGACTGGTATTATACTCATTGGAATTCAGAAGAATGAGGGGAGATCTTATAGAAACATATAAGATTATGAAGGGAATAGATAAAGTGGAGGCATGGAGGTTGTCTCCGCTAGGAGGTGAAACTAGGACTAGAGGGCATCGTCTCAAACTAAAGGGAAGCAGATGTAGGACTGAGGTCAGGAGGAACTTTTTCACCCAAAGGGTCATGAATCTGTGGAATTCCCTGCCCAGTGAAGTGGTTGAAGCTACCTCGCTGAATGTTTTTAAGGCAAGGCTAGATCAATTTTTGAACAGTAAAGGAATTAAGGGTTATGGTAAGTAGACGGCTAAGTGGAGCTGAGTCTCAAAAAGATCAGCCATGATTTTATTGAATGGTGGGGCAGGCTCAAGGGGCCGAATGGCCTACTCCTGCTCCTAGTTCTTATGTTCTTAAGTTTACGAGTACTAGCCTAGTGACTTTACCATTTCATTCTTGACAGGTAAGCAATATTCAGCTATGTTCCAGCTATGAGAGGCTAAGAGTTTAAACATGCTTTGTAGATTTTGTTTTCTCAAATGTAATTCCAGTCACTTTTTAAAATTATCTATGATAATTCCATATTTTTGACATGTTGATGTGTTGGCTTCATATCCTTTTCTGAATAAATTACTTTCAACTTAAGCATACTAATAAATACTACATCATGGATTGTACAAGGGCATCACTGACCTGGCCTACAGTGAGATTTGTGGCAGAATTGCACAGGATGTCTATCGAGGCCTATCACATTGTTGGGTGCAACTCACTGCATCATTTTATGCACATGTTAAGTGGTGAAGTGTGTTTCTAATGAGGCAGCAGTGATGTGCCTATTAAAGAGCAGTTTTTTGTTTATTAACTGCCTCACGAACTGAGCAACTCACCTCATTACGATGCAGTTTCTTATGTTACCAAACATATCAAACAAAATGAACGTGAGAATTCACAACATGGATGTTGGAGCCATCATCTGCAACTTCAACTCATTGTGGCTGCAAGGAGCTTCCAAGTTGCTCGAGACCAAACAATATCTCAAGGTATGATCCACAGGCATCAGCCTCACAAACTCCTTGTTTACCAACGTTACCATCCGATGTTTGCCAATCCCTCACCATCCTCACAGCAGCTCTTTGATTCACTCACAGGATGTTTCAGAAGTACGGTCCTGCATTGCAGGATGCACTAGCAACCACATTGACAGATTGTTGCAAAGACACCTTGTACTAGGTTCATTTACAGATTCAGGCTGCACCTCCCCGAGTTACTCATTTGCTGTCTTAGCATTTGCTGCCTTAGTGCCTACCTGCAATGTTGCAGCATCCATGCCTCGCCTTGCTGTGCTGTGCCATACCTGTTGGTGCTTCAGTCAGACTCAATGGCTGTTAGTATTGCTGTTTCGATGTGTTTGTTTGCGCAGGCATACACATAAGCTGCTTATTAAACTTATTGGGTAGGGAGGAGGCACATTTTTCTTCACTCACACTGAGATGACAATTTTACATTCACAGCACGTGCAGCTGCCTGTGTGACAAACACACAGCAGGCTTATTCATCCACATGGCTATGTTGGAAAGTTGGTGGGGTTATTCCTCAGTCCAGTCAAGGGGAGGGGGTCAGGGTAATCAGTCAGAGTGCCAGTATCACCAACCAAAGGCACAATTCAACGGCTTTGGCACAGTCAGTTGTCTGCTCAGGCCAGTCACAGTCAGGGGATATGCCTGACTACAGTCTGGAGAGGGGACACCAGGCAGTCCTATGGGCATATCATGAGCAGTTGGGGAATCATGTATCATCAGTCAGGGAGCTGCAAAGACAGCGATCAGGGTCTAGTTAGTCATGTCTAGGGACAGCTCATCAAAGTCAGTCATGGCCTCAGGTGAATACAGTCCTCAGGGTTCCTATATTGAACACTGCAGAGATGCTAAGGGGGGAATTTCTAAGGTTTTGGAGTAGATTTGTAGCTCAGGTTGTGGTTGTTGAGGTTATTGAGGTTGGTTGGCTCATCGAGCTGGTTTCTTGTTTCGCAGACACTTCATTACCATGCTTGGTAACACCCTCAGTGCAGCCATGGTGTGTTTTCCCACCTGGTTTTTGAACTCTGGGGTCCGTTGAGGTGGATTGCCTCACTTCCGGTTTTCCTTCGTAGTGGAATGTATATGGGGTCGAGTTCAATGTGTCTATTAATAGCACGCTTCGTGGAGTGCCAGGCTTCTAGGAATTCTCGTGCTTGTCTCTGCCTAGCCTGTCCCAGGATCTTGGGGGGGAATCACTGCTAAGCTGCCAATGGGCGTGGGACAGTCGAGTTTGTGGAGGGAAAGCAGTGGCACGTGTTGAGATGAGGACAAGGATGGTGATGGGGCAACATGTTTTATTGTAGGAGTGGTCAGAACAGCACAGGGGGTATGGTAGGCTATGCAAGGAGTTGTTACAGGCAGTGACCACCACACAGGTCTTCAGGAGGGGATTTTAGGGAACCAGAGTGGGGATCATTAAAGTATAATGTTGGGGCTCAGAGGACAAGGATGACACAAGACAATAAGAAGTAGGAACAGAAGTAGGCCATTCAGCCCATCAAGATACTACTCCATTCAATGTGATCATGGCTGATCTGATCATTCTCAAATCCACTTTCCTGCCTTTTCCCTATAATCAGTTGGAGACAAAGTTCATTTCATTAAGTTTATACAGGAGGGTGGGTGAAACTGGGCTGTTGGTTCTAGTGAGAGGGCAAAAAAGGACATGGATGCTCTCAGGATGAGTACTGTGTGTAGGGAAGGGGCTACCTGCTGAACAGGTGATGGTGGTCTGATGGTGTTCAGCGAGGAGCATGGCTTTGTGTCAGTGAGGGGTGATGCTGGATGGTCAAAACTTGTTCAGGTAAATTGCGGCCTTTTAAAGATGTTGCCAGGGATGCCAACCTTTTGACGGATATCCCCTGAACAGCAAGTTGTTCCAGGAACAGTACGTGCTAAGTTGGGGCTAGATTCAGGTGAGACTGACATCCCAGAGGTGGAATAGTTTGTTAATGAGACCAGTTTTGTGAGATATATAAAGAAATCTTGCTCGGCCTCTCAGTGAGAAACTCTCACAAAAATTGGCACTTAGCCAAAACAATGTAAGCTTCAGTACTGACAGACTTAATGGGCCAAATGGCCCCTTTTCGCTAAGTAGGGATTCAATGATTTTATGGACAAAGGAGCTGATTTCCAGGGGTGAGGTGAGAAAGATTGTCATTGATATAAAGCCAGTAGTTGCCCAAGTGTGGCGTCAAGGAAAGTTCACAAAAGTTAAAGCTGTCAGTCTTGGTTTCATATTTAATAATAACACAGCTAGTGATTTTCACTAGAACATTGGAAGCACTCATTGATTGAATAAAGTCACCTCAAAAGATGATACAGAATACCTAAATATCGAGTGGGACTAACTAGCTCATTGTTAATAAATTCATATAATATGGAAGAGGGATCATCAGTCTGAGCCTCAAAAGTAGCTCTCTTGACTGTAAGTCAAAAGATTATGGTTTCAAGCTCATTCCAGAAATTAGGCTGACATTGGATGTGACTTGAGCTTGAGCATTTCTGCAATCTTCTGCACCAGTGTAAAGTATACAGCTGGCTCTGTGCAAACATCTAGCCAGACCACTAACCAAATTAAGGACAATAGGGAAATTCTACCTCTGCTAATTGCATCTGCAGGACTTAGAGGAGGCTTAAAATTATTTTTTATTAGCTGCAAGGATTCTAATTGGCCCATTTTGAAAGCTTCTTTTTACTAAAATGAATTTAAGTACCATACATCAATGTAACCAGTAAATGGGTCTGCGTATATTTTCTAAAGTCATTTTGAGTTAATTAAATCATGTTTCTTACAGATAGTGGGCTGGGCACTGATTAAAACACTTGATTTTTGTGATAAATCTATTTTCAGATGTATTAATTGAACAGCATTAAATTATCACTCTTTCATTTGCGCTGGAATACTTATCAGTGCAGCTGTTCAATTACATTGGCTCATGGAAACTTTTCTGTTTGGTGATATGCAAATATGTATAACTGGAAACTTCAGCAAAAACAAACTTCTTAAAATTGACATAACTTTGAGTGCAAATTGAGACTGGAAAGCCAGTTACGCCCAGACACTTGCTACAGATCATCTGTTCATTTATTTCACATATATTAGTTGAAGCCTGCTGTGCACTGTATGCATTATGGTGACTGTAGGCGAAAAGTACTTCATTGAGTAGAAATCCCATTGTGCCATTTTGAGGTTGTGAATGCTTGTTTATAGATTATTCTTTACACTGCTGTGGGACGTGACAAATATGTTATTCTTTTCTTCATTGGAACTTAAAACAATTCTGCAGTTTCCAACACGGTATTTCATAATATACTTATGGGTTACAGGGTAAATCTCTACAGAAATTGCATAAATTTACTGTTTTTATCATAATTCATTGATATATCAATATATATAAATAAATGTATATAATCAATGTATATAAATCAGGTATAATAAATCAATGTAACAGTTTGGCAATATAATACATGAGTACTATAACAATGTAGTATTATAAATAATTTAACTCAGAATACTTGTATTTGGATTGTTTATATAACTAGCTTTAAGGTGCTGCAATGAAAATACCTTCTAGTAGCATAGTTCTTGCAATATGATGTTGTACTTTCCAAATAAATTTTCATATTCAGCATTAATTCCCTTCATGCTTTGCCACGTTGCCTCAACCTGACAACTTAGCCCAATATGCTGCTGCACAATGATAAGAAATATCTGAGGTCATGTTTTCTTGAAGTATTCATTCATGGGTGCAATTCACTGCCAGATATTCAACACAATAACTGAGAAAACCAAATCTATACTTAAATCAAATGAATGAAAACAATCTTCACGTTGATTACAAAATTCTGAATGGCCCGTACTGGGGATAAGATTGTTCTCAATAGGAGCATAGCTGTATGCATTTTGTGTGCATATGCTAGCACTTAAACATGGCTTATGTACATTGGAATATTCAATTGTTCCCAAGCAAGTTGTTTGGTTTCGGATTGGAGTGTTGTGAGACAAATCTACATTTCATGAGTATCAGATTGAAAATGTAACTTTTTTTTGCAAAAACGTTTACCATTTCCAGAACCACGTTTAAATGAATATTGCTTTATTATTCCTGATTTCCAGTCACCCTTGGTTTCTATATTTGATGTTTCTATCTAACATCCTGCACTATTCCATCATGTACGTCCTATAGAAATGACAGAACAGGAAAATCAAGTTATTTGGCATTGAGCATGTTACAGCATCGCCAGAAAAATATTTTTAGTTTGTAGCTTGCCAGCATTTAGCTATCAATTTTCTCAAATGGAAATTGTTGTTTCTGTTCTGTATTTCAATGCTTCTTTCGTTTCTTATAAACTTTAAAATAGATTCAATTAAACCTGCCTTAGTGGCATTAAATATGTTAAACAGTGAACCACTGCTAAATAGTACTAGCAATTTGGTTAATTCTTCTCAGCCACTTACTTTGAAGTTGTCATTGACCCCCAATGAATAATGCAAGTCAGAAACTCACACATTGCAAAGTTTCCACAGCCATCAGCTGAACAAAAAAAGTGATTTCAGTTTCATAACGATGATAAATTGTACAGAAACATTTGTGAAGCTCTTTTTATAATAAAAAGGT
The DNA here is from genome assembly GCA_024137785.1 of Ginglymostoma cirratum. Lineage (NCBI taxonomy): Eukaryota > Metazoa > Chordata > Chondrichthyes > Orectolobiformes > Ginglymostomatidae > Ginglymostoma > Ginglymostoma cirratum. The sequence continues at coordinate 32,662,254 of JAHRHZ010000018.1, forward strand.
GAGTGGAAAATCTAAAAAAGAGTAAGACTGCACACAAACATTTTCATAAACTTGCACTGCAGGAAATATTATTTCCAATTTGTATAATATTTGTTTTTTGTCATTTCTTAATTATTTGGGCCTCACTCTGCATTTGAACAAAAGGACAAGAGAGTGACTTGCTTTCAGGATGTCAAAGTCGCTTTGAATTGGCTCCTAAAAGATGCAGTAGCTATAGACAAAAAAAGCACTGCCCTTCGGATATTGTTTTTCTTTTGGGCCAATCATAATTGCATGACATCTTGCCAAAGTTTGATTGAAGATATCATTCATGATTGATTTAAATAAAAGGATCTACAAATGTTTGAAATCCGAAACGAAAAATTTTCAATCTGGACAACTGTGTTTGCATCTTCAAAGGGAAGGATAGTTTAATGCTTCAGGGGTGATTTTTCATCAGAATTCAGGTCAGCGCAATGAGAATAAGTGAAGATGGCACTCCACCGAGTGTATACCTCCACCCCTCTGTATTTGTCTACAATACAATAATAGAGCTCTTCCCTAAGGCTTTTTCCCGGCCTATTTGATGCACAGTAACTATAAAGTGGATTAAGGCCTTTCAATCACTGAGAGGTCTTCAGGCCAATCCACAACCAACAACCTACTCTGAAAGCTCTACTCGCATTCGACGGGAGAGATCACTTCTACCACAAACAATCCACAGCATTCAAAATCTATTATTAACATTCTAAACAGTGTTATGGACCAGACCAAGGCCCTCAAACCATGTCAGGGAGATAACCTACAACCAAATGCTTCCTTATATTAAAGGCAAGTGCCAGGCATTGTGATCCTGAATGCAATTTGATTGGTCAAACTATCAGGCTGGAAGCAAAACACTCTTTATTCATACACTATACTTAAAATACAGACCAAATAAAAAGAAAAGAAAAGAATTAGCTTTACTATAACTCTATTGAAATAATAACCTACTCATTAACTATTCAAATATTGTTACATCCCCTAAGGTCACTCTCAGAAAAGGCAAAGTCAGTAAAATAGATTGTCTCACATACAATTCTAGCAGCAAGAAGAGAACCCAAGTTTTTAGATGGAGCAAAGAGAGATGCCGCAGCTTTCATAATCCCAACAGCTACTGAATGCTAAAACTAAAATCCTGTTTCCATGGGAGTTTGATCCCAACCGATCAGGCTGCTTTTCGTGTTCCAACTTTAAAAAAAATCCCAAGGCTTCACAATCTGTTTACTTTATTGGCTTGAAGCAGACTGCTCATTACTTCTGTCTCAACCTCTCTTCATTTAAAAAACAAGACAAAATATACCTCTTAAAGCCATAATAGCATCACAACAGAATAATCCACTACATTCTAAAAGAGAAATTAAATTCTCTTTTTTTTCCGATGTTTCAAATCTCATTAAAAAAAATCCAGGACCTGAATCTAGATCTGTCTTTGCAAATTAAAACTAATTACTTGTTCCATTAATCATTCCCTGTCCGCGTACTAAGCGGCATTGAAATTCTTCAAGTTTTTGAGACTTGTTGCTTACAATCAAACGTGACAGTAAACAGGGGTGAAAAAACATGACCAATTCTCCATTTTCATGCTTAAATCTCCTGGCTTTCTTTCTTTCTAGTTTAGTTATTTCCAGTTACCTCGTCCAGGAATTCCCAATTTCTAGCCCAAAGACAATTGGGTGAAATTATGAGAAAGAAAATAACTGCAGAGATATAAGGGGACATAGGGAATACAACTAATAGTTAGGCTGTTTGAAAGAAAGTGCAGGCTAGAATGGCCGAATGACCTTTCTCTGTTCTGCATTTTTTCGTTACTTTATTGGCTGATTTTTAACGCTTTGAGCCTCTTACAGTTGAGAGTTGGCACATTGAGAAAACTGGAGGTTTGATCAGTGGATTTGTCAATGGCTTTCTAAATCAGCCATAGTAACAGCATCCTACTTCCTGTTGTCACAACCTATTAAAATGATTTTGGCCAGGTGTGATGACGATCCACGTCTGAAGCTCTACAACTCTCTCACTTGCAACTTTCTTCTTTCTCTACTTGAAAAAAAAGACAGAGTACAGCACCCAGGAGGGACAGAGAACTTGGTGGCCCACCTGTGATCTTGGGCATAATGATTGAGGAGAAGCAGGAGGTGGAGATAAGCTGAGAATGACCATTGGCAGTTATGAGTCTCCCAGCTCCTTGCTTCTCCAGTGAGAGGCAAGAAATCATAAAATCACAGTTACATTGATTCAATGTGCCAGGGTTCTCCCAGGACCAGTGCTTTTCTTCTTTTTTTTATTCATTCACGGAATGAGGGGTGTCACTGGCTAGGCAGAATTTATTGCCCATCCCAATTGCCCAGAGGGCAGTTGAATGTCAACCACATTGCCGTGGATCTGGAGTCACACGTAAGCCAGATCAGGTAAGGATGGCAGCTTCCTCTCCTAAAGGACATGAGTGAACCAGATGGGTTTTTCTGACAATTGACAATGGATTCACGGTCATCATTAGATTCTTAATTCCAGATATTTATCGAATTAAAATGCCTATATGTGTTAATGCTTAAGAATTAAGCTTACAGGACACAATTTTAAAAATTGCAGGTGACATTAAGCTTGGGGAATATTGTCAACTGTAAGTGGCATAGTGATCGATCCTAAGAAAACATAGGCAGTCTGGTAGAATGGGAAGACATTTGATAGGTGAGTTTTAATGCAGAGAAGTGTGAAGTGTCATGTCTCATTGAGATGGTGCACCAGAAATCAAGCCCTGCTGTCCCTGGATTCATCTCAACGGTTAAAGATTTTATCAAAGTGTGCAAAATTCCTCAATTTACTGGTTCACAGAAAGAGTTGGCCAAGTTTCTGTGTTTAACAAGGACGGCTATTAAGTAAATAGATTCTAGCTACAAGTAAACAACGATCAACCATTGACATATAACTCTATTAATTTTAACCCCATCTTCCTTATAAAACTCCTACTAAACAAACAGATGAGAAAGTGGTGCTGAGTGGAGGGAAAAACTGAGAAGGCAGATCAATGGTCATGTCCATAGGGCTTGCTGAGATGATCCATTTGGCTTACCAAGCCTTTTGCTTCCTCAGTTTTTCTTTTCCAGGTACCTTCACGTGCTTGCAAGAGGCACACAGCAACTGGTTCACAATCTATAAAGTCTCTGACCTATTGATTAAAAGCAACATCTTACAACTACTAGTGAGTGGAAATTGTTGATATTCTCCAGGATTGACATAATTGTTACTACATAGAGAGAGATACCACCTCACTTTTCTGGAGGTCTGAATGCTTCTGACGCTATTGTTCACTTCCTCAAGCTGTTCAAATACCTGGATGCCAATCATATAATCGTTGGCAGGCAGAAGTTCACTGTCAGTGACAATGGGCACCACTTCACAGACTCACAGACTGATCAGCTAGTGATTGCTTGCCCAATCTCTCTTTTTACACATATCCTGGATCCAGCCCATCTTCAGCAACTCCCCCCAACTGCTTGAATAAGCTGCAGTGTAAATAGACTTACAATGTGTGCTGGTAAATAGCTTTTAACAATGGCAGCAACCCTTCCACAAATTTTGTTTTTCCACAGAAATCAACTGCAGGATAAGGATAATCTTTTGGAAAAAGAAATTTGGAAATACTAGGGGTAAAAAACCAAATTGCCATCTAGTCTGCAGACCTCAGTGCTTCATGGGAACCTCTTACAGAGTTTATCCAAAAGTCAATTTCCTGTATCATGCACTTTCTGATGGAGTTCCAGGCATAATTTTGCCTGCAGAGTAGCTTCATCACTACACAAACCCTCACAGACAATGACAAGTGAGCCCATGCAACCTGCACATCTTCGGAGAGAACTGGGAATGCTGTGGAGATGAATGCCCAAGCCCAAGGGAGTTGGGCGGTTTGGGGAAGAGCAAAACATGGGGAAAAATCGTTAAATGTTAAATGTTAAATGTTAAATGTGGTAACACAAAAGAACTTGGCAATGTAGTGTAAAGGATTAATTGCATCTTTAAGAACAGCTGAGTATATGTGATAGGAATTACTCTATAGTGATGCCAGATCACATGGAACTAAGCCTGAGTGATCCAGGATTGACCTGCATCTCCTCTCTCACAGAGCTTTGTAAATAATTAAGTTCAATGAAAACGGTTAATGTACATTCACAAGCGTGTAGTCATCATGGGCGGAATTTTCTGCTCCTTGGAGAGGTGTGGACAATAGAAAGGAAGTTGGGAAAATACAGGGAGGATGAAACAAACTGGAAACCCAAGGAAGAGAAAAACGTTGCAATTTTCCCCTTAAGCTTCAAATATATCTTCAGCACCTCTCTATTAGTCTGTGTCTACCTGATCTGCATTTGCATCTCATTATTAGCCAAACTTGAACCACTTCAATACCACTTCCAATTCTTCTCTCCTACCTAAGAAACAAGAAGTCAGAGTGTTTATTTTGAGGCTGCAGCTTGCCTCTTGCCTGCCCAGATATTCATCCAAGTGGGAATTTTCAAACCATCAGCCTCCATACATCATTATGCCTGCTCTCAGCCAAACTCTCACACCGCTTCCCAAGATGACTTTAAGCTCAGAGCCACCTATAGCTTGCATGCTCTGCCAGGTGACTTTTCATGCAGTGACATACACCCATCTCCTGCTTTTAGCCCAATTTGTTAGCAGTCACTCATTTTGCAATTACAGGAAACTGGCCAATCTCTATGGCTTGTATTGATTATTAGCAGACAGACTCTTCAGTGCTATGTTACAAGCTTCAGGCCTATGTGTCTTGCATTACTTTTTGGCAGAGAGTGAGAGGCAGCAGCTTTTCATTGTTGGGGTACTGCACAGTCAAAGGGGTGGACATATATAGTACCTGGCGACATCAATGTCACACGTACTACATGCAAACACATTACATGCAAACACACTGCATGTGTTTCAACCAAGTGGCCATGTCCGAAAGTCAAAAGGGAGAAGTCCGTACTGGAGTCAACTAGGACTTCAGTCAATTAGCAGTTACTTCCATAGCCCCAGTCAAGGAGCTTATTTAATTTAACAAGGGTTGGTCCAAGAAGGGGTGAGGTGGATGGTTCTCACAAGTTTCTCAATCTGGCTTCTACATGGGGATAGTGTATAGCCATCAAACGCTTGATGAGTCACAAAGTCATGGATTCTGGGAATAAACTGGGGACATTAATAGAATAAAAAGAAGTTGAACAGAAACAGGGAGAAGCAGACAGATCACTGAGAGTACAGGAACAGCAAAGTAAAAGGAAACGCGAAGGATGGCGGTACATTTCCAAGCCTCAGGTGGAGCCTGTAAACAACACTCAAGGACAGAAAGGTGAGACCTTGCCACCTCTGTTCCAGTGTAAATTGCACAATAACAAGACAAAATAGTTGCCATCACATGTAGATTGGGCAGACTAAATTATTGTTTTTCTCTGAGATAAAAGGTACTGCAGATGCTGGAGAATCCGAGATAACAAGTTGTGGGGCTGGATGAACACAGCAGGCCAAGCAGCATCATAGGAGCAGGAAAGCTTGACGTTTCGGGCCTAGACCCTTCATCAGAAATTTCTGATGAAGGGTCT
>JAHRHZ010000018.1:32668262-32816630 GCA_024137785.1 Ginglymostoma cirratum
AGACCCTTCATCAGAAATTTCTGATGAAGGGTCTAGGCCCGAAACGTCAAGCTTTCCTGCTCCTATGATGCTGCTTGGCCTGCTGTGTTCATCCAGCCCCACATATTGTTTTTCTCTTCTTGGGTGGAGTAAAATTGTTTGAATTTGAGGCCCTGCTAAGGTCAATTGCAGACAACATGCATCTACTGATGCATAATGTCACCAAGCAGACATGAAAATTTCACTTCGTCAGCAGGTCATTTAAAATACATTACGAATTACGGCCACAAGCAGCCATGACCACTATATTGTTCACACTTATTCCTTGTTATGTCAGCTAAGCAAATATGATCAGGCAAATTAACTTCAAAGTATCAATCGGGCTCGGCATTAATGAAACACATTTCATAGCTATCATGAAAGACAATGCTCAGAGCTGACACATTTGCACATGGAACTGTATGTATGCAAGGACATTTTCAAAGTTGTCTTTTCTGTGAGATGGGGACTGACACGGTGGCTTACTGCCAGAATTTCACTGTCTCAACATAGCATGTTATGCAACATACATTTGAATACCTCAGAGCTCCTTACTAAGGCATAACTTTGACCTTCTTGTGAAGCCTCCATGACAAATTGTGTCAGAACATAACAGCAGGCTTCATAGTGATGGATGTAAGAGTTTGAGGGTATGATTATTTTAAACAACACTTTTCATTGCTTTTTGAAGCAAAATGCATGTGATAATATAAATAAATAAACAAATAGGAGTGGGAGTAGGCCATCTGGCCTGTTGATCCTGCTCCGCCATTCAATAAGATCATGCCTGATCTTTATGTGCACTGAGCTCCACTTACCTGTGCACTCACTGTAACCCTTAATTCCTTTACTACTCAAAAATCTATCTATCTTTCTCTGAAAAACATTCAATGAGGAAGTCTCAACTGCTTCACTGGGCAGGGAGTTCCGTAGATTCGCAGCATTTTGGGTGAAAAAGTTCTTTCTCAACTCAGTCTTAAATCTGCTTCCCCTTATTTTGAGGCTTTGCCTCCCTGTTCTAGTCTTACCCGTCAATGGGAACAACCTCCCTGCTTCTATCTTATCTAGTCCCATCCTTATTTTACATGTTTTGATAGGATTCCCCCATCATTCTTCTAAATTCCAATGAGTAAAGCCCCAGACTACTCAATCTCTCCTCATAAGCCAACCATCTCAATTCCGAAATCAACCTAGTGCAGAACATTATAATGCAGAACAAAGATACTACATTGTCCATGCTTCCAACAGGGCCATATTGGAACAGATCATTGGCTTCCTTTAGATGAGGTTTCAATGTCAGGATTACTCCAGTGGAGTCCTGTCATATAGCTGAGACAGAATGCAATATCTCATTGTGGCATGCTGTACCCTTCAGAACTGGTGTTAAAACCCTTGCATCATTGGTAAGCCTTCAATGTTTCAGAGTGAAGGTAAATTGAAAAGATGCCCTGAAATGCTTGAGCATGCTCTAGAATGTGAGAGGTAGTGTTTTATGCAGCTTTCCTTTGAGTTATGAATGAGAATGCAAATGGACATGTAAACTGCCCTTTGTACTTCTCCCAGTATTGAATAGCAGTGCATTGCCTTGAAAAGCTGATTGATAAAATTAATCCACTCCCCCCACTCATTGTGTACTCAATTCACAAGGTGGGATGTAAGAATAGATAGTCTGTTAAGGATTGGCTCTGACATAATCCCTAGACATTGCTTTTAGCCTCAGTATTGCCCTCATCAAAGAGCCATATTTTGGCTGTAGTCAACAGTGTCATGATTCAATGATCCCTGATGTCTGAGGCTATCCGCAGTCAATTGTGAGAGATGAACAATGCTTAACTGTTGCAACTTCCTTTGTCCTTGGATTGCCTGAAGAGTTTGCTCATTTCTCACATGGGTGCAATTTAACCAGGTCTGAGTGACAAAGACCCGAGAACAGATATTTTACGAGTGTAAGTGCATTCGTGTATACAAAAATGCATAATAATTTTCAATGAGGCATCACCTGTGCCACCTGTGTGCCCTCAGTCAGTGTTTTTCTTCCTTCTCTCTAACTACGTCTAGGTACAGTCCAGATTTACACAACTTGAGCAATGGAAGCCTGCACTATGGTTGGTCCCTTTGGCCTGGAAGACTTGGATGGTTGTTTCACTTCCCAAGAATACACAATATTGTCCATCACTATCCTGAGCAGCTAAACACATACACAAGAAATTATAAAACCACCTCTGAGATTACAGCTCTCAGTACAAACACAACAATGTGATAGCAATGCACAAATGGCAACATAGACAGGATATTGACTCAACCATTTGGTGACCAATTGAAAACTACAAAAAGAAATGTTAGAAGATTCTCACCATGCTCAATCAACAAAGCGATGCATATCACACTACCATGTTAGAAGAGCCTATTTTAGAATAAATCAAGTCAAAATAACCAAAGGCAGGGAATTCTGAGTGCCATATACCAACATTAACAAGAATGAAAACTTGCTTTTATATATTGTCTCCAAGGTAGTGAAGAATCCCAAGATACTTTATATAATGAGACAAAGACCTATTCCAAACAAAGGAAGAGGTTTTAGGGGGGTGCAAACAAATCTTTGTCAGAGTTGGGCTTAAACGAGGGCCTTAAAGTAAGTGGGAGAAGTTTCTTGAAGGGACTGACTTGCATTAGGATATGCTTCTAGTCTTAGGGGTGCCAACAACCTAAACCATTTCACTCAAATGGCCAGTCTCCACAGGTAAGCTTAGCCAATGAGTATTGGTGAAATGTTTAACTATCACAATCATACATTGCATTGCTTTCCAGTAGGAGTCAAATAATAATGATCAGGTGTGCAATACTGGATAATTTCCCTTTCCGCATCTTAATGGCACTAGGATCAATTGAAGTGCACAGTAAGATCGGCTAATTCAACTGAAACCATATCTGTATGGATTCAGGTTGTTTATTTAGGATTGAGGTAACAGGATAAATGTGAAATTATAATTTCCCATTTTTATACCTAAGACAAGTGCATCTTTCTGAAAGTTAGCATGGCTCTCAGGTAATGGAAAATGTAAAAAAAAATTAAGATGAAATGATGGATGTCTTAAAAAGAGTTTATTGCAGTGACTCTGCCAAAGTCCACACTGCTTATAAAAAATACTACTGTGGCTTATGACATAATTTGAACTGCTTGTTTAAACTGATCCTTTGAAAGGAAGTTATTGAGAATCAGGTTGACATGTAATGTTTTCAAACAGGCCTACATCAATTTCTAGACAATGGAGAGTTGCTTTGCCAAGAATAACAGTGGGTGTGACCTCAGAATGTGGGAAAGAAGAGAACACAAAAGATGACTGATACTGAATTGCACCAAAAGCATAGCTGGCTCTGTTTTGTTGAGTACTGAAACATTTGAACTAAATCAACTATTATGGGATAGATTTTCTTAAAGGTAAGAACTTTTCCGTTAAAAGGACTGAAGTGTCCAGGAAATGGCATGGTGGCATTTTTAAATTGGTTGTTCATTCTACTTTACATATTGTTTGGTTTCCCACTGTGTCCCTTTACACAGTTGCAAACTCTCAAACAAATGGGAATACATTAATGTTTATCACCAGGGGAAAGAATGGATGAATGAGTAGCATGAGACTTTAAAATAGTGCTCAGATAGCAAAGTTCTTTCATTAACAGGCTGCATAAGGTCAGAATCCTTATGCATAGGTGAGGCTGCTGCGAAAAGGCTACATATTGCATAGAAATTTTCAGTACCTCAATGACTCTGTTCTGAATAATGAGGGGAACAGACTATATTTGGTTGATTTAAACTGCTATTTCACCTGTCTCTGGGGGAAACTCTTCTATGGTCTGTGTGTGTGTCTGTGTGAAAATTGTTGTGTGAGCTAGCCATGCTGTCCACATAGAAAATGCAAAGATTCACTCTATCATACATTGCTCAAAAAATGTTGCTAAATGCTTTGCATTGTTCAAAAAATGTATTATGAAAATCAGAGCAATAATCGTGCATTTATAAAAACATACAAATTTGAGACATTTCCTAGCATTTAAATAACTACCAGAAAATAAATGCATAAACTAGTCATGGTTGAAGACCCAAAAATCCAAAATGAAAGTTCTGCATTATCACACTAAAAGCAAAGATAATTTATTACCTGGGATTTACTTCTTTTGTCTAATTAAATAATCTAGTACTACTTAGGCTCAGATCATATTTTACTTTGCAATTTTTCTTCTTTATTCATTCATGGGATGAGGGCGTCACTGGCTAGGCAGCATTTATTGCCCATCCCTAATTGCCCAGAGGACAGTTAGGAGTCAACCACATTGTTGTGGGTCTGGAGTCACATGTAGGCCAGACCAGGTAAGGTTGGCAGTTTCCTTCCCTGAAGGACATGAGCGAACCGGATGGGTTTTTCTCCCCTAACAATCGACAATGGATTCATGGTCATCATTAGATTTTTGATTCCAGATATTTATTGAATTTAAATTTCACCATCTGCCATGGCAAGATTTGAACCCAGGTCGCCAGAACATTATCTGGATCTCTGGATAAACAGGCCAGCAATAATTCCACTAAGCATTCGCCTCCTTTGTTATTGGGCAGCTTTGATATTTGAACAAACAACTTTTTTTAAAAGCGTAAATAAGAATATAAGAACTAGGCGCGGGAGTAGGCAAATCAATAGCTGGAGCCTTCTCTGCTATTTGATATAATCAGGGCTGATCTCATTTTGGTTTCAACTCCATCTCGATAAACCGTCAACCCAATCCTGATCAAAAATCCGCCTATTTCCTGCTTAAATTTATTCAATATCCCAGTATCCACCACATTGCAAGGCAGTGAATTCCACAGATTCATGACCCTTTGAAAGGAGTAATTTCTCCTCATCTCTGTTTTAACTCTGCTATCCCTTATCCTAAAACTGTGATGTCTCATCTAGATCACCAACATGAGGAAACATCTTTTCTACAACTACTTTGTTGATCCCTTTAGCATCTTAGATACCTCAATTAGATCACCTCTCATTTTTCTAAACTCCATGGAGTATAAGCCGAAACCAGTCAACTTCGCGTCATCAGACAAACCTTTGATCTTTGGAATTAATTTAGTGAATCTCCTTTGAACTGCATCCAATAGAATTATATCCCTCCTCAATCATTTTTACCAAAATTGTACACAATACTACAGATCCAGACTCACTAATGACTTGTACAACTGTGGCAGCACCTCCCTATTTTTACAGTCTCTTCCTTCAGCAATAAATGCCATTATTCCACTTGCTTTCGTTACTACCTGCTGTACTTCCACACTATTTTTCTATGATTATGCACAAGAACACTCAGCTCCCTCCGCACTGAAGTGCTGTGAAGTTTCTCTCCATTTAGATAATGAATTGCCTTTCAATTCCTCTGATCAAAATGAATAACCTCACATTTATTCATCTTAAACTGTATCTGCCAAATTTTGATCCACCCACTTAACCTATCCATATTTGTAAATTTCTCATTTCTTCATTTCTTGTAGAACCCTGCCACTTACATCTTGCCAACCAGAAAAAGACCCATTTAACTTGACTCTTTGTTTTCTGTTGGTTAGTCAATCCTTTATCCAAGCTAACAAACTACCCCACTCTCACCTGATCTTACCTTGTGTCTGAATCTTTTTGCGGTGTCTCTTCAAATGCCCTCTGGGAGCCCAGATATACGATGTTATCACCTTAATCCGCCATTATCTACTTTGCTCGTATAAGGTCTACATGTAACAATTTGACATATCCTGTTACAGCTGAGATAACGGGCAATGTTAGCAACATATCAAAACCCAATATGAAGTTTCGAAAAGTATAAGAGAATTGTGTGAAACAGTCAGATGCAATTTACAATTATAGCATTACTGGCATTTTACAAACATAAAAGTAGATTTAAGTTTGGATTTTTGTGGAGTCAAGAACTCTCCACAGGTGTTTAGAAATGGTGATGGTAACAAACTACGGAAAGCATGCCCTTGTTGCTAACAGATCCACTTCGACTGGTCGGGGAAATGAGGCTGACTGATAATCACAGAAGAGGGAATGCCGCACTCCATTTCTACTATTGCAAAGGCCATACCCCACACTGTGGAAGTTCTGAATTTAACAAGTAGCTGTAAATATTATATAGTGTGAATAGGCCTGTTTAACTGTAATGATCTGAAGTTATTTATACCCTTAGTCCATAAAAAATGAAAGAGAAAGGGCTACAGTTGCCAGTGTTTTTGTTTTTCTGATCAACCTGCTCAGAGATGTTATTGCACACACCTGAAGAAGGTGGGACTTGAACCTGACCCTCCCAGCCCAGGGACGGACACTACCACAGCACCATAAGAGGGTCCTTGCTAGTTGTTTGAAGATCTCTATTCTAACAAATTTCAGCAGTTTTTTGCTGATACTTCCCTTGACAAATGATTAGCTTATTTCCAAAAGTACAATTATTTTAGGAGACTCAGAGTTCAGAGTTTTATTGGCAGTTTAAGGGGCTTATTAAAGTATTAAGTCTCTTTGACATGGAGTATGAAGAAAGGTTTTCTTCCTTTTAGAAGTGATTAAGCATTTGAAAATTTTAAAAAGGCTTTGAATGGACATTCATGAATGGGAGCTTTCAAATTGTTAAGTCTGTAAAATTAAATTTGTATTACATTTTGAGAAATATAATTTAATCTTCACATGCATCCTGAGGTCAGCTCAGAGTGGACACTGTGCGGGGTTGGAATTTGGCATGATTTGGCATCAGAGTATAAGCATTCATGTGATAATCATATGGGATATGTGTCAACATGAGTTGTCATGAGTGTTTAAGGAGTCGTGGTGGATGGGTGGGGAGCATGGGCTGGCATGTGGGTACAAAGGGCCATTGTCTTTGTGGCCTGGAGTGTTTAAGACACCTTTAGGATGCTAATGAGACATTGAAGGTACCTGAGAATTGTGGATTAAAGGGCCTAACATCTCATAACATGAATGGAATGAAGTCCTTGAGAGCAGAGGCAGGCCTTCTTACCATCCTGTCATGGCGCACCCACTCTAGTGGCCACTTTGCTCTGCTCTGAGTACTGTGGACTAACTCTATTCCATATCCACGCCCTTAGCCCCAGCCCTGGAAAAAGGATCACAATATTTGGATACTTTTTCTCCAGAACAGGTCCAGCAAGCCAGGAAATTTCCTAACTTGCGTCACTTATTGCACTGGAGCATAAGAGGTTGAGGAGTGACCTTACTGAGGTTTGTAAAATCATGAGCGGCATAGATAAGGTGGATAGCAAAGGTCTTTTCCGTAGGGTAGGGGATATCAAAACTTGGGGGCATTTTTTAAGGAGAAAAGAGAAAGTTTTAAAAGGAACATGAGGGGCCAGTTTTTTACGCAGAGAATAGTTCATGTGTGTAATGAACTACCAAAGTTGTGGATGCAGATACGGTTACAACATTTAAAATATATTTGGTTTAAGTATATAAATATGTGTGTAAGTAAATGAATAGGAAAGGTTTGGAGGGATATGGGCCAAATGCAGGCAAATGAAACCAGTTTAATTTGGGAACATGGTTGGCATGGACTAGTTGGATTGAAGGGTCTGTTTCCATGCTGCATTACTCTATGACTCTATTGACCTCAGCATATTATCAAACATTATTATTTATACTCCTTTATGAAAACTACACAGGTATGGGGCCAGATATTCTGGTGAGTGGCAATCTTGCACAGACTAGAGATCGCTCAAAGATTGTCAATATAGTCCTTACCTTTACAAAAGAAAGAAACTCCACCTTTCTGAGAAGAGATTCTGCACAGGTCTACCTCAGAAATGAGGAGCTGTACTTCCTTTCTGACCTTTGTTTCATGTAGTAGAGCTGTCAGAGGAAGACAAATCAGACTCCTTATCACTGTAGTCAACTGCTGTGATCTGAAATGTAAAGGTCCAGAATCACAGACAGCTACTTGACAACTGCTGTCAAAGGGTAAATCCACAAGGGTAAGGAGTGTTTGGTCCTGGGGGCTGTCGGTTCCCATGTTGGGTTCCCAAGAGGGGTCTGGTCAGACTCTGTAAGTATAAGTGGTCTGGGAGGTCTGTGTCAACTCTGCCTGATGGGGGTTGGAGCAGGGCCTAGGGGTTATGAGTGAGGTAAGCACAGAGTCAGTTATTTAGCAGTTAGATTATGTGTTTAATAGTCTAAATTTTCTGCAAACTGTTGTGCTTAATTTTATCAGAACTATCTGAAGTCTTGGATTTTTATGGAAATTTTGTTAGGGTTCTAGATATAATGGAATTGCCCAGTGGAAAATTCAATTTCTCAGGCAATTCCTTTGGAGGATGCTACAATGGGGATTCCACAAGGTCTTCATGCACATGTATAATCTACAACTGCGTAACGTTTATCTGGCCAGTGAAAAATCTGCTCCACAATGACTACAATTCCCAAATGAATCAAAATGTTTAACAGGATTCATTAGTATTTGTAAGGAATAAGCAGCAGAGATTGAATTAACTGTAATTTATTGAAAGGCATAGCCTGGGGAAATCGGAACACAGCCAACGGGACTTGATGAGCCTTTCACTGAGGCGGTTTCAATGATTTACAATCTCTGCAATTTCCACGGCATTAGCAGCATTTGTGAAATTGACAGCAGCTATTGACTTCTCTGCTGGTCCACCTTTCATTACACAATAGAAAATAGGAACGGATCAATCAGCTAGTGGTGTGCCGTTGCATACAACAGCTAAAATAAATGCCTTTTTCGTAACTATGTGTTATTAAATCTGGCTCATTTGTTGAACAGCTGTGAGTATTGGGCGTTATCGTATTAGTATTAAGAGTAAAGTTAAAATGTATACAAATATTTACGTCTGGAGCAATGTCTTCAAACATGGTGCAATGTATTGAATATGATGCTGGATTATTCACACAAGAAAGGTCATTTTCAAACAGTTGTTCATATTGCTTAACTAAGTTGCTAATTTAAACGTTACTTTGCTTTATTTTGTATAACTTTAGGGTTCCAGGACCCAGTTATTCATTATGATGACATCAAACAGGGACTATTAATCTTTAAATTCTCACCAACAAATTCAAAAGCCTTGGACTTTAGGATAGGGGGAAAAACAATAAAAAATGAACTGAGACACTTTAAAAAGGCAGCCAAAAGTCACCTAACCCCAAAGTAGCCACGCTGTCCGGATCATACAAGTATGGTCTAATGGCCTGGATTAATTACTACACCTAGAAATGGCTATTTAAAGAGTAGTTAAAATTCATCTGGAATGTCTTGCTCAAAGTAAAATCTTCAAATGTTGCTGCATGACAATGAGACAACTCACTACAGCTATTGCTAGAACAAAGACTTAAGTTTGAAACTTGTACAAAGGAGAGGATTGAAGTGCCTCCCCACAAGCACGTCAAAGGGGGATTCTGACAATGGGCTCTAAA
This sequence comes from Ginglymostoma cirratum, assembly GCA_024137785.1. Taxonomy (NCBI): domain Eukaryota; kingdom Metazoa; phylum Chordata; class Chondrichthyes; order Orectolobiformes; family Ginglymostomatidae; genus Ginglymostoma; species Ginglymostoma cirratum. The sequence goes on from JAHRHZ010000018.1 coordinate 32,677,739, forward strand.
AACTCTTAGTAAAAATTATTTGTTTGCCATTGTGGGCAAATGGCTAGCAAACATTGAAACCTATCACAGCCTCAAGAAGACATTAAGAAATGCATTAAACTGAACATTGGCATAAAGGCTATCAATGATAGACAAAGATTCTCGTGAAAACACACATTGGATTCCAGGGATGTTCCGAAAGCATTTTGATCAGATAATTGAAGAGAGGCTGTGTATACTCAGTGACCAACTATGTTGATGACAAATCCTGGCCACAAGCAATTGGTAAACAATGTGTCAATAGACGTATTCCACTTACAATCTCCTTTTGTATTTGCAGAAGAAGGCTGTGCTGCATCCATCTGAATAAGGTTCATTATATTGAAGGTCCATGTACAGGCACTCCATAGCCCTCCTTGTCAAATCCTCCACATCCCACCATCATTGGTCGTAGAAATTGATCACAGTCATTTCAATGAAGCAGAAGTGATCACATTGTTACCTGCAGGCCACAATTCATAAAGACAATCCAAGATGTCAGACGCTGCACAAGGATAGAGTTCTGATTTCTTCTCGCCTTGAACTATAAGTATTCACCAACACACTTTTAAATGTAATAGAGTTTGAGGGCATGGGGATGGGGGTGTGGGAGTAGTTGGTTGGATGAGATGGCTGGTTTGTGATGCAGAGTGACACTTCCATTCCCGCACCAATTAAGGTTCCATGAAGGATTCTCCTCAACTTTGTCTCTCGCCTGAGGAGTGATGACCCTCAGGTTAAACAACCACCAGACGCCTCTCTCTGTCTCTAACAAGAGAGCAGCCCTTTGGTCCTCTGGGACTATGGCAACTTAACTTTTACTTAAATATAATACTAGCTTTTTTGATGGATGTGTGGGGAGGTTAGTGGTAAACAATGCGTCAGTAATCGTTTTCCACGTACAATCTCCTCCTGTATTTGCAGAACAAGTCTATGCTACATCCATCTGAATAAGGTTCCCTTTGTTGACGGTCCATGTACAGGCATTCCATAGCCCTCCTTGTCAAATCCTCCATGTCCCATAGCACTGTGCTAGCATCATTTGTGTGTAATTTGAATGCTGGCTGCTCACATTACTAAGAACCTCTGTTGTTTCAGATATTACCCCCATTGGTCATGGCTCCAGTGACCTTATGGATCCAGCCACAGCAGTGGTCATCTTGCTGTGGTCATGAAACAACAAAGGCATGGAGTGATGGAGGAGGAACAAATGCACCAGCTAGCCCCTGGACCAGCAGTAGCATTCAGTGGCCGATAAGCAGCCCCCACCTGAAGAAGTTCCTACAGAAGGTGTCCTCAGGATGTGCAGGAGATAGAGGAGGCCCGGAGTTTATCATCCTTAATGCCACTTCTTCTGGCTGAGCAAGGTGAATTATTGCCAGAGACTGAGGATATCCCAGGACACTGACACAGAGTTGCACCATCCACTTGAGCAGGACTTGTGAACTGAACCAGTGAGTGACCATGCTATCCTGGTAGTCATCAAGGTGACATCTGAACTAATTTTTTTTGTGCAACTGGTTGGTTCCAAGGATCCACTGGGGACCTGTATGGGAAGTTGCAATCCTCAATCCACAAATGTATTAAGGCAACTTACTAATGCAATTTGTGTCAGATGACAACATTTCACCTCACTTCCCGGGACAAGGTCAAAAGAAAATGCTCATGTTCAGTGAACATACAAATCATCTGAGATCAATGGTACCACACCTTAGAGGTTCGTGCCATATACCAGGAAGCTACCATTTGCCTAGATCCTTGCTAACTCTCAAGTTCTTGCTTAGTTTCAAGAGCTGAACGTCCTTCAGGGATGGCTACTGGAAATGAAGTGCTATCCTCTGCAACTATGGCTGATGACTCCATTACACAACCCCTTGTGCAGCCCAACATAGATTCAAAGCAAACCCGTCTCTCAGCAGGGTCATCATGGACCAAACCTGAGGAGGAAGTTCTAATGCTTCGATCAGTCTGGGGGTCGGGGGTAGGGGGGCCATGTTTCTTGCAGAACCCTCTAGATAGAATGTAGAACATAATCCATGAATGCGTTGCCATTAACAACTGGAACAGGGAAAGAGAGGATATGGTGAGTACTGAGAGCTGGAAGAGTGGCACCAGTCTTCTGAGGATGGACGTGAGGACAATTAACAGCAAGAAAATCATCTGCTTCATGACAGACCAGTTCAGCATTGAATGCAATAAGCCAAATTGCACCTAATTGTAAGCTGCTTTGAATAGCTTTGATTCGGTTGAGGTAATTACCCTATGAGATTGTTACATAATTGAGTCAGAACAGCACCAAGTATCTTTGAGTTAAGGAAAAGCTGCCTGATGACAGCCCTCAGATTAGTTGAGCTTCAGTTTGCTACGAGTGGTGGGTGCACTGCATCCAGAACCATCCAGAGTCAGCAAGCAAAAAACATTTTTCTCCATTCTATCTTTTTGTATGTGAAAGGATTAAAAAAAAGCAATTTAAAAGACAGAATGCTAATAAAGAAGAGACTTCTGTCCACCTGATTGACTATCAAGGTGGTTTGGCCATGCTAAATTGCTTACAGTGTCCAGGGATGTGCAGGCTGGGTGGATTAGGCATGGGAAATGCAGGGTTACAGGGATTGGGTAGAGGGGTGAGTCAGGGTGGGATGCTGTTTGGAGGGGCAGTGTTGACTCAATGGGTCAACTGGCCTGCATACACTCTGTAGGAATTCATATAAATCGAAGAACGAACATCACCCTGTAGGCAACAGTGTGGTCATTACTAAAATCAAAAGAACTATGAAAATTAATTCTCCACCTTGTGATCTGGACTTTTGATCAACAGAAATTTGTTTTCCCTGTCTATATTTTTTCCATTTATAATATTTGTGTCAAACTATCTGTCTTTTGTTAATCTTATTTGTGCAGGTGAGTTTGTAATTGGTATTTTAAGTGGGCATCGTTTAAGGCATATAGTAGTAAATTATAGTCCTTCCTCTCTCTTCCCCTTTTGGTAAAGAATAAGTATGTTTACAATACATCAAGTTAATTTTCTGTTAATAATGAAACCTGGTGTGAATTGCTTTTGTTCTGAACAACATTCTGTCAGGTAAATTGATCATTTCGGTGGTGTAATTTAGTCTTTACACTTTTGGTACGGTTTGGGGAACAGTGGGTCTTGATAATCAGTGCATTCCTCCCAATTAAGCCAAAACACCATGGCCCAAATCCCAAACGGTCCTGGCAGCATGGGGTACTTCTGCTACCGGTCAGTTCCGCTTATGGTGAGCATGGTGTTACAGGGTACACATACATGATCAAATGAACTGCAGAGAACTTTGTGAGATAATTCACAACATGAAAAGTTCCAAAATTAATACTTTGCCGATTTTCTGGTGAAATCTAGTCCATATATTCTTTTATCTTTCTCCATATCGGACATATTCTAATTTAAATCTATATGCATGTGTCTGTGTTTGTGTGCGCGCACCCAAGTGACTACACAGAGTCTGTAAACTTTCCATTGTGTTTTTTTCTTATTCTTCTCAGGTATAACAGTGAACAAATTTGCTCTTTCTTTGACTCAAGCAAAGCTTGTTGCCTTGCTCCTCAGTGCTCTCAATAAAAAGTTAATTATATTTTAAACTGGGAGATGAGTAAGCTAGAGCAAAAAAAAAACAAACCAAGGAGGTTAAATAGCAGGTAGTCAGATTCACCCATTCTCACTTTCTCATAACACTGTGAACTGCCCTACCCTTGTTTCACTGTTTGATAATTGTGATTCCAAAGTAAAGGTGTAAATGAATTTACCGAAACAGAGACCATTGCTATTGTATAGACCTTTCTGTATTGACTCATTGATTCAGCAGACTTTTATACTTTCATGTCTTGATTTCTTATTTACTTTTGTTTCCAGTGGATCTTTTGGATGCTACTATATCAAATCTGTCTCAGGTACCATTAAGTCGGTGCTGTTTAACAAATTTGAATGAAATCTCCACAACAATTCATATTTATATTTATAAAGGTGCGACTTTCGCCCAAGATGGGCACAATATTGGTAACACACCTGATGCTGATATCTGCACAATGATACAGTGGGATGGAATATTTTCAGCCAAAGTAGAGCAGACCAATGATCAGCACAATTTTTGAACTATGTAGCCAAAACAGCAAAATACATGTCAGAGGAAATGTGTGCTTTGTTCAGTCCACATCTTGGGTATAATGTCGGATGTTTCCAGTGGGGAATAGTGGAAGTCATCAGTGTTTTGGAAGCAGCGGTGAAGCACACAAGGCTGATTCTTTTGTGTCAGAAATCTGAGTTATGAGAATCACCAAGAGTCATTTGATATTTTCAGTCTAGAAAGGAAATTTTGTAGAATTATGTAGAAAGGTCAATTGTGTGGGAAAAAGTCAATCCAGGACAATACTTGAAATTAAACCATAACAGAAGGGCCAAAGATTTAATTAAAGATCAGTAGGTTTTTGTTATATATAGTTGTCAAGGTTTATGGCAGTAAGATGGGAAGAAAGAAGTGCAGGTACCAATCAGCAATGATCTGATAGAATGGTGAAACAGACCTGTCAGGCTGAATAGTGCATTCCTGCTCCATGCCCCTATTAAAGGCAAAGAAGAACGAAGATCAAAGAACAATACAACACAGGAACAGGCCCTTCGGCCCTCCAAGCCTGTGCTGACACATTTTGGTTTTCCATACTAAAACTGACTTCACTTACAGAATTGGTATCCTTCTAAAGAACAAAGAACAACTTTAAGCCTGACATCAAGAGGTGCTGCTGAGCATGGACTTTGAAACTAGTCAAGGCAAAAATTCTGGAATTATTTCAGAAGCAACTAGATGCAGAAAACAGAGAGCTATTTGAATGGATGAATGAAAAATAACCTTTCTCGTCTGCTGATCCTCCAAGAATTGTGATTATCAGACTTTTCCTGTCATCATTCTTCCACCTGTGTAATTAAGTAGATTGCATTTCTTCAATTGTTAGATAGAAGGTGGGGAGAAATTTGATGGGCACCATAAATTTTCTCCCAATGGTGAACATTGCAGGCCACTGCCTGTGTGTGCCTGCAGCTTTGTCTGTCCATATCATTGAAGGACACCATACAGGCCACACACAAAGTTATCCCTCAATGTGTGCAGAATCTAGAGAATCCTCCTCGCTCAACTTTGTCCCTCACCATTTCTAAAATGTTTGGTAACAGCAAATTCTAACACAAAAATTGGAGAAAGCAATTTGAATGTTAAAGTAAGTGAACAAAAGGACTGGGAGCTCAGCTACTTCAACCTTGAATAATTAGTGTGTGTGGTTGCCATCTGTGCTATCAGATAAGTTTAAATAGGATAATTTAACCTACATTTGTACATTCCAACTAACTGGCTTCAGCTGTATCACAGTAGATGCAAAGATGGAGCTCATTAAGTCTATGAAATAAACCTGAAATCCTTTCACTCAGTTGGCCCCGGACCAGAGGACTGCAAAACTAATGGTAATGAATTCATTGATTGCCCCTTATAATTTATGAATATTATTGAATGCAGCTTTTTGACTGCAGTCAATTCAGTGGTGTCTGGTGTTAATGCAGCAAGTTGCTGCTTTTTGCATCAAGTTGTCTATCTACACTAATTTCCAGTTTTATTCACTGTTGATATGATAGATCTATCACTACCTTGCAGCATTGAGATGAATTTAATCATTTTTTAAGTGACTGAGCCAGGTTTTGTGAGGCAAGTCAGCTTTACATTGTGGATCAAAACGCAAAGTGGAATGTGTTAACACCAAATGTATGTTCACCTGCTCCAGAGGTGTGTAATAACATCTCTGAACAAGTAGATTATAAAATACCTGCATTTGTAATGTGCTGTACTGCAATTTAGTGTTAACACTGTATGGGTGTGTTAAGTTGAAGATAGTCTTGATTGAATAAAATTGAATAAATCTGAGGCTTCTGGCCATTATGATCCAAACGTGAGTTTCAAAAAAGTGCAACAAAGTCCAATAAAGCAAAGCGATTGAGTACAAACAAAGTTTAATTTATATAGCATCATTACAAAACCACAGAATGTTCTAAAAGTGCACATTTACAAATGCTATCACATGAATCTGTGGATGTTATTTAACAACAGAACATAACGTCATTACACAAACAACTAAAGCTATGTATATGTATCGAAGATATAAAAATCTCAATACAAACATTGAAACAAAGTTTCAAACTGTGCCCCAATACTATCTGTTACAGATACCTAATTTTCAAGGATATATCATTCCTATTTCAACTCTTTAAGTTGTTGTTAATTGGTACTTCCAAGTTTCTTTGCCATGGGCTGCTAAATCTTTTTTTGAACCTTTCACAATGCTTATGGTCTAAACTTCGTCAGTTCTAAAAACTTGAAGACTTCCATAAAAGTTTCCCAACATTAAAACATTTTGGATAGAGTGATTGGTGCCCCTGAGCTGAACAGAAAAACATAGTTCTTCTGTTTGGAGAAAATCTGTTCTCTTCTGAATGAAGTCTGTGTTGTTCTAGAGTAGAACAGCAGGATGTACTGCTGAAGCTGTATAAAGTTGTGGTCAGATTGCATTTGGAATATTATGAGCAGTTTTGGGCTCTGTATCTAAACAAAGAAGTGCTGACCTTGGATGGGGTCCTGAGGTGGTTTACAAGAATGATTACAGGGACGAAGGACTTGTCATATGAGGAGCTGTCGAGGACACTGAGTCCATACTTGACGGAGATCAGAAGGATGAGGGGGGGATCTCATTGAAACTTACAGAATACTGACAGGCCTAAGTAGAGTGGTCTTGGAGGAGAAGGAAAGACTAGGGCCTGGGCGCACAGCCTCAAGAATGAAGGGATGACCCTTTAGAACTGAAATGTGGAGGAATTTCCTCAGCCAGTGGGCGGTGAATCTGTGGATGTCATTGCCACAGAAGACTGTGGAGGCCAAGTCATTGAGCCTAATTAAGACAGAGATAGATAGGCTCTTGATTAGTAAGGGGATGAAGGGTTATGGGGAGAATATAGGAGGATGGGGTTGAGAAGCATATCAGCCATGATCAAATGGCAGAGCAGACTTGATGAACTGAATGGCCTAATACTGTTCCTATATTGCGTGGTCTTATGAACTGAGACCTTGAACATTCTGTTCTGAATCAAAACTAAATGATTGTCTTAATGTGCTGACTCTGGGTCATATAAGCAATTGACTAAAGTTGCATGTATTCTTTGAAATTATGTATTTAGGGTTTTTGTGCAAGTGCCTCTATGACTTTAAAGAACAAACCTTCATAGAAGTTACCAAAATCATCTACCTCTATTTTAATTTCAGGTTTCCAAAATAAACTATATTATGTAAACTATATTATACACAGTAAAGTTAAATTATGTGTTCTTTGCCTGGAGTTGGGGAGGTAATGGCCTAGTGGTATTATTGCTGGACTGTTAATCCAGAGACCCAGATAATATTCTGGGGCCCCGGGTTTGAATCCTGCCATGGCAGATGGAATTTAAATTTGATAAATATCTGGAATTAGGAATCTAACAATGACCCATGAATCTGTTGTCAATTGTCAGAAAAATCCATCTGGTCCACTAATGTCCTTCAGGGAAGAAGACTGCCATCCTTACCTGGTATGACCTATATGTGACTCCAGACCCACAGCAATGTGTTGACTCTTAACTGCCCTCTGGGAAATTAGGGATAGGCAATAAATGCTGCTTAGCCAGTGAAGCCCCTCATCCCATGAATGAATAAAGAAGTTGTGTACAAATTTATAATTTTCAGATTCATAGGCATGAGTGTCAACATTGAGATAAGGGTCAGTAGAGTTTGCAGATGGAATTAATTGATGACAAAGCAACTATGGTTATGAAAGTGAAAGTAAGTGAATAAGTCAACTTACAAAATATGGTCTAATATGTACAGCAACGTCTCCCTCAAATTGCATCACTAAGCAGAACTTAATGAGAAGAACAGGGCTCTTGAAAGCAGACGTGGAGAAATGTTATTGTACTTAGTGTACTGGCTGGCTTCTCATAGCCATGACCTCTACCTCTACTATAAGTGAACTATCTAGTATTGTCAGCAAAGTGATTCAGCAGTCTGCATCAGTCATTAAACACACTTCATTGAAGCATAATGTTCGAGTGGTATAGCTGAAAATGTCTGGGTTTTCACAGCTGTGAGACAGAAAGCTACTGAATCAACAAAGATAAAGTGAAAAATAGCAATCTGCAAACTTTAAATTATTGGGTGAGTCAAAATAACGATGCATTTCTCACTCCCTGCTGCTATGGAGGTATGAAAGAGAATTGGATGTTGTCGACTTTCAGTGGCAAAGTTATGAAATAACGACATAATTAATTTAAAACCCTGAGCAGGTAAGAGTTGCAAATTTGCTATCAGTGCTGGGGAAAGAGTGTCACAAGCTGTAATGCAGCCTGATCTTAATGAGGAGGAGAAAAGCCAGACAGAAGAAATTTTGCAAGCTTTGAAGACACACTTTGAACTCCATTTTAATGTTGCTTATGAAAGTTATGTGTTCAACATCAGAGCACTAGAGGGGAAGAGGAAGACTGTTAATCAATATGTGACCGCACTGATACATCTAGCTGGTTCCTGAGAGCTTGGACCACTGAAACATGATTTAATCAGAAATAGGACTGTCTTAGGCAAAGAGATCCTACAGGAGAGCACATCTGTTGAGAGTGTAGAAATTTACTTCAAAGAAAACTATTGACATATCCAGAAGTTCAGACACAGTTAAGAATTAGCAAGTTTATTGAAGGAGAACAGACAGTGCATTGTATTATGATGTGAGCCATTCAGGGCCAAATAAGAACAATATAATGAAAAATGGAGTATTTTCAGAAAGGAAAAAGGTAAAAAGAACAAGAACAGAGTACAGGATGTAAATGTTATGGAGGACATCACTCAAAAGAAAGGAAAACACATACAAGATTAAAAAAATACAGCGATCTAACTGCATGAAAATTAATCACTTCACCTGTATTCAGCTGGAGAGAAGCAAAGCAATCCAATAAAGATGTTTGCTGGACAGATAATAACCCGTGGTTCCAGACCATACAACAAGTTGGCATTTTCAAGTATAATGGTGATAAATGGTTTGTAATGGTTAGAATGGCTAGCTGCAGAAGGAGAGCATCAAGTGAATGTAAGATGTCAAATAGACATCAAGTGTTCGTATAATATCAGTGACTTCACAGACTTGTGCAAACCCGTTCAAGATAGTGACCCAAAAGTGAAACCCTCTAAGATAAGGTTGAGACCATATGATGGAACTACGCTCATCCCAAGAGGACAATTGAATCTGAAAATCCAGTTGATTGGGAAGAATGAAGGTTTGGAGTTCCAACTAGATCGTAAGTAAAATCCACACATCCGAGCTGAAGCAAGTCTAGAGTTTGGATGATTTACCCTAATTTTTCCAGAATGGATGTCCAGCATTTCATGGACCACTAAGATGTTGACTGCCAAACAGATCCTTGAAGATTAAGAGATGTTACTGCAGGTCCTGAATGTCTTCCAGGTCAACATCATCTTGAAGTAGTGAGATCAATGCTACATCTACTGAGGAGAATTCCAGACCCCCTCAAATTCAGCTTGAAAGACAAGGTAGAAGAGCTAGAAAAGAGTCAAAAATGACAACTCCCACAGACTGAGATTAGCAGCATGATGGCAGTGAACAAACCTGAAAAGGAAAGGGCATCATAGATCTAAAGGAGCTCAAGAAAGCTTTGAACAACCTCTCTGTCTCGTGCCAACTACTGAAAAAAATTGACACAACTTGTTAAGGCAAAGGTCTCACAACTGGATGTGAGCATGGTTTCTGGCAGTGAACTGGGTAGAGTAACAGTTTTCTAACTATGTTCTAGTTGTCATTCAGATTGGTTTGTATGCCTTTGGCCTTTCTACTGCTCAGGATGAGTATCAATACAGACATAATTTGATAGTCAGTGATTTTCCTGGAAAAGAAACTATTATGGATGATCTACTCGTCTACACATCTAAAGAAGTTATCGTAGGTCACAATTGGAATCAATTGGAATTGCTAAAAAGACTTGCCAGATAAACCTGAAGCTGAACAAGAAACCATAGAAGATGCCTTCTGTGAAGTACACAGGTCATGTACTGACAGCATAATGACTTTGCCCAGATTTTGACAAAGGTAGTGAACAAGGATGTGAAATTAGTGCAAAATTGTATTAGATTCACTAACTGTTATGGTGAAGTTTGTGCTTAATTTGTCATCAGAGTGTGAATCTCTATACGTGTGGACTACTGACAATATACAAAAATAAGGTAACGTCCCACTGTCTCAAGAGAGTGACAACTGGCAGTCATTTGACCTGCCTCAGGCAAGGAGCAGTGTTAAGAACTGGGACCTTCATGGAGATGTCATTTGGTATGGGAAGTGAATCAATGTTGTTGGTGTCATTCTGCATTACAAAACAGTCATCCAGCCAACTGAGCTAACCAACCTCTATGATATACAATGGTATTTGGGTACAGATTAAGAAGCAGGTTTCACTTGAATCAAACAACTAAAGGTGAGAATACCAGTGTTGAGGTAAACACTGTTAATGGTGAAGTTACCTTGCAGAATGATGTCAGTGAGGCAAGATTTGGAGCAATCCTTATGCAGTGAGGACAACCAGTTGCATTTGCAACCCAGGTATTGATGTAAATGCAACAATGCGAGACTCAGATAGAGAAAGAGTGTCCGGCTACTGTCTTTGGTTGTAAGCATTTTATTCCATATCTGTTTGGGAGAGACAAAGTGGAGTCCAACTACAAACTACTTCAAAGCATCTTCCTCAAATAACTTCTATCTGCTCCTAAGCATTTGCGTAGAACTTTGCTTCATTTGCAGAAATCATCTGGAAGTGATATTCAAGCAAACAGAACAGATGTACATTGCACACAAGAACAGCATCCTCAATGATGAAAATTGAGAATGCTAAGACTGAGAACAAAATTGTTCATGTTCGACTTGAAGTAACAGCTCAGGACATCTGAAAGTCATCAACTCATCTGAGACTTTGTATGTGACAAGTGTCTTGCTCAAATTAAGCAAACTATGCAACACAATGCAAGTCTTCAAGTACTGCAGGAAGGAGTGATGAAAGGATGACCTGAAAGCATCAAGGACACTTGTGTTACTATAAGGGTGTATTGAGCCGAAGTGATGAAGTGATAGCCCAAATCTTGTACAGAGGAAATAGGGTCATAATCCCTGAGGAGTTGAGAAAAAGGATTCCAAAGTGTATTGATGCAAGGCATCAAGTAATTGAAGATAGTATGAGGAAGGCAAGAAAAGTTTTCTATTGATCTAACAAGAGCTTGTGTGGGGCATGTATATCCCATAAGTATATACACATATCTGAGGTGTGCAGGAAGTGTCTGCCACACTATCAGCTAAATTCCAGGTCAGATCAGATAAAGCCAAATTCTGCAAGCATCCAGATTATGCAGATAGGGAGAACTAGCGTTAACTCGAAAATTGCACCATGCACCTGTAGAGTCATCTGGAAAGCTTTTATACAGCTATAGCCTCCATCTCCTCTTCACACCCACCATCAGTTCATCCCAACAATCCCTCCCTACAATTGTCAATTTATGCCCTTGGACCCACATCGCAAACACAGCCCCCGGCTATTCTGAAAAATGTCTTGCCATGGACAGAGAATATCAGCATAATTCAGCAATGCCTTTCTGCGGGTTCTCATCCAGTGTGCCCAGGATAAGTGGAAGGCAATCTCTCCTAGGAATAGGAGTAGACAATGCTTCCTCTTGACCAAGGCGACCTTGATGAAGATCGCAGAGAAGGAGAACAGGTATGGAGACCACGATAGATGCTTGGTCCAGGGCTGCAAACAGCCAGACGACCACCAAAATCAGCCAGGGCTACACACAATTATGTAATGAGGGTATCAAGGCAAGGGAATCCACTAGTGGGAAAAGTTTGGGAGTTGTGTGATCATCAATACCACATGGCCAAAGAGGCCACACCGGGTGAAAGAGGTGTTTGATAAGGCAATCAGATTTTGATAATATTGCACTATATGTTGAGGAATGAATGAAGACAAGGGAGCTCAGTATCTCTTGACATGCTAATTAAATCCAATTTATCAAGCAGGACAGGGAGACATTCATTGTCAGGGAGGGGACTAAAACTGGAGGAAGAGAGAAACAAGCCAAAACTGATACTGCTAACAGACAATTACAATTCTGATAAAGATGAAGAACATCTAGAGAATACATCATTATCTGCCTTTTCCACATCTGCCACAAGCAAGTTACATACATATGGGTTTCTGAGGGTTTCTGTGTAGAATTGAAAGCTGGTGATCATTTCACTGGAATATCCTAGCAGCTAAGGCAGGCTGTTTAAGCTGACATTACTGACAGTGTGAAGACTGTTGGCATGGAGGTCGAGGCTGAAACCAAAGTGCTCAGGCCCAGGCTGAAACCAAGGTGCCGAAGACTGGGCTGAAAGCAAGGTGTTCAGGCCCAGGCTGAAACTGAGCTGCTTAAATGCAGGCTGAACTTTAGAGTTCAGGTGCAGTATGATCCCCAGGGGCTCAGACCCAGGCTGAAACCTAAGTTGGTGGTGAGTCTCTGGTATTGGCCATGATAAGCCTGTTGGAAGCCTGCAGACACATATGTAGGAACATCTGGGGGAGTTACTAAAGACCAAGCGAAATAATGTGCTGACCATAGAGGAATCTTTCCATGCTACCAGTCATCTGATGGCTTCTCCCTGGAGAGATCAATGACAGCCATGGAATATACACCCCAAATGTGTGAGGACCTGCAGTCCATCGCTTCTGGTATGTACTCAGTTCGGCAGTCACACAGCAAGAGGGGATCAAAGCATCTGGAAATCATTCCGGATTCTCCTTCTCTTCAGTGACACAGAGAGATGCCATTGTACACTGAGAGGGAGGAGGAGTTGCCCCAGGGGCATCTTCTCAAGAACCTCTCAGGATATGAGGCATCTCCTCATTCCCTGTGCCAGTGACCCCAGAGTTTAGTGAGAAGGGAGGCCAAGGACGGTGCCCACGTAAAAATTCCCCAGAAGGGCAGGAATGTCGAGATTTTGGAATGTCAATGAAGACGTGCCAAGGTCATCACAGGCAATGGCACATTGCTCTTCGCAGCCTGCCTCCTTATCAATGACTGCTGTTGATGTAGCATGAGGCACAATGGTTATAAAGCCATTGAGGGCAGCATGTCTTTGCTTTTCCTCGACCCTCCCTCAGAGATCATCGACCTGCCCGTACCCTGCAGCTAGATCCCCCCTGCTTCAAACTTGGTGTCTCTTTCCTGTCTGCTGACATGCCATGTGTGGTATAGCCATCTTCTATGGAGACACAATACGAGACCACTTCAACAACTGACCCTGTTCAATATGCTGGACCCTAGCTCCTTTTAGACATTTCAATCCTCCTACTGTGTCCAGGCTTATCAGTGCCTTGCTGTGCTGTCAATTAAGGGCCCGACTATCACACTTTCCATCCCTTCTGCCCCGGTCGTCTTCCACTATGCACTTAGTGATTAGAAACTCCTATTATCCTTATATTTTTCATCACAGTGAAAAGGATGCAATTTTTCAAATGTTTGATCACACTATTAATAGCGTTTTGTACAAATTCAACATTCACTTCATTCAGGTCCAGAGGAGGTTCACGAGAATGATTCCATGAAGGAAAGGCTTAACGTATGAGGAAAGTTTGAGGACTCTGGGTCTCTACTTGATGGAATTTAGAAGGATGAAGGGGCATCTAATTTTAAACTTACAGAACAGTGAACAGCCTGGACAGAGTGGACGTTGGGAAGATGTTTCCATTAGCTGGAGAGACTAAGACCCAAGGACCCAGCTTTCAAGTAAAGGGAAGGCCCTGCAGAACAGAGATAAGGAGAAATTTCTTCAGCCAGAGAGTGGTGAATCTATGGAATTCATTGCCACAGAAAGCTGTGAAGGCCAGATCATTAAGTATATTTAAGACAGAGATAGATAGGTTCTTGATTGTCAAGGGGATCAAAGGTTATGGGGAGAAAGTGGGAGAATGGGGTTGAGAAGCTTACCAGCCATGAATGAATAGCGGAGCAGACTCGATGGGCTGAATGGCCTAACTTCTGCTCCTATGTTTTATGGTCCATAGCCACTGCTACCCTGTTGATGTCTTCCTACAATCGCAGCTATTCTGTCCTTACTATTTGCCTGACCTTCTAGCTGAGAAAAATATCAATTAACTTCAATATTATTTCCCTGGTATAGTTCTTCAGATTCGATTATTTAATTGAAAAAAAAGAGGTTGTAGTACAGATTTTAGAGGCACATTAATATCCACATGCTGCCAATCCTAAAAGAAACCAATTGGTCCTTATTATTTACCTTCTACTTGCCAGTCATGTCGCTAAATTTGATTCAAAGCAGTGCACCTTAATTTTTTGTAACATTTCTCTTCTGCGGCAGCTTTAAGATATTTTCTGAAAATCCAGTCTAACACAATTCACCACATTCACCATGTCTCTACACTCTATAATTTCCTCCAAAAATCATTGAAATTAGTTACAGATGATGTGCCCTTTATGTAAAAAAACATGCTAATTTTCTGCCATTCATCCACCACCCCCTTTTGTGCAGACCTACAATAGCTCTCTCTTCTTGCAAGTTGAATGCAATTAATAGTATTGTAGTTAAAAGGAAATCATCAAAATAGAATTTCTGAAATAAGACATTCAGAATGTGGGAAACTTGCATTCAACAAGTCAACAAAGAGACACTGGCTATCCCCATGTGGAACTACCATAAATGGTAAAAGGAGGAGGTAAATTAGACAATGATACTGCACAGAAAAAGGTTGTTTAGCACTCAGTGGCCATGCCTGCTCTTTTGAAAGGCCATAGTTTCATTCCCAGTTCTTTGCACATATCCCTGTAATTATGTTTTTCCTAAAGTTTTTATCTAACATTCTTTTGAAAAGTCCTATAAGATCAATGACCACCTGATATCCTATCAGAGAGTATTTCCCAAATCTTAGGCACCTGTAGTACTGCCACAACTACCTGTATATATTTAAAAAATCCTTAATACATCTCTGCCTTTTGCCTATCACCATAAATTTGTACCCTGTGTTTATTAATCCTTCAGGCATTGGATATCATTTCTGTTGATTTACTCTACCTAAACCTTTAGTAATTTAAACCTCTTTATTGAGTCTTCCCCTAGACTTCTTTGCTCTCTGATGGACAAACTTACTTTTTCCAATTTATATATATACCAGTACTCTTTCATCCCTGGAACTACTGCCTCACAGCACCAGGGACCTGGGTTCAATTCCAGCCTCAGGCAATTGTCTGTGTGGAGTTTGCACATGTTCCCCTTGTCTGCATGAGTTCCCTCCAGGTGCTCCGGTTTGTCTCATAGTCTAAAGATGTACAAGTTAGGTGAATAGGCCATGCTGAATTGCCCAGGGTGTGCAGGCAAGGTGGGAAATATGGGAAACAGAAGGGAAAAGGGGTGGGTCTGGATGGGATGCTCTTCAGAGGGTTGGTGTAGGCTCGTTGGGCTAAATGGCCTGCTTGCACACTGCAGGGATTAAAACAAAACTCACAAAAGCTCATCCTTGAACAATTCTTGTAAAAGTAGAAGAAAGAGGAAAAAAGAAACATGGTTCATTGATGTAGAATCTGAAATGAGAGGATGGATTGCTTGAGTGACAATTCAATTTAACAACTGAGGGATGGCTGCGCCGGAAATACTACTTTCAATAACATTCCAAATAAAATTGGTAAGAGTCTTTTAAAGCTTTCTTTTCAAATACAAGAATCCAGCATTTAGATTACTGTAAATTAGTTTTGTGAAGTTTGTCCTAAGCAGGTTATTTCTAATTTACCAAAAATGGAACAAGGCCTTCTTAACAAGATTGACAAAACAGAAAAAGGTTAGATATGCTGCCAAGTCTAGTAACAGTAAAATAATTTTGCATTCTTAGTTATTGAAAAAATGTTCAAAAGGCCAGTTGAACACTTGCAGTGCTATCCGTGAACAATATTATTGTGAGGATGAATCACTATTTTTTCTTTTCAAATGCCAAGGAACTTGTAGCATTGATATTCTTTCATAGGATGTGAACAATGCTGGCAATATCAGTATTTATCGACCATTTGTAGCTGCCTGAACTGCCCTCTAGAACTGCTGCAATTGATATGGGAGTATGATTCAAGTATATAGAAAAAATTGCAGAGTTATAAGGAAATGGCAAGGGAATGGAGTGTTCTTGCAGAGGGCTGTAAGGATACCACATGCTGAATGGTCTCCTTCTATATTGTAACCATTCTATGATTCTAAATATGTTCTCTTGTTTTATTTTGGATTTTCACCATTTGCCACTTCTTTAAAATCTGCAAAACATTGAAATGCTCCATCAAGTTCAATGGTTGAAATAAAAAGGAAAACAATGTAACTGAATCAGTAAATATGTCTGTGCAATCAAAATCCGGCTCAACTTCAGATCTTCTAAGCATAGCTGAGATCATTTTTCAGTTATTATACTAGAACGAATGTTTGGAACTTTAACATGTCTTTCCAGATTGTAGATGCTTGGAACTTAACACCTGTGTGATTCAGCAGGAAGACGGAGGAGGGAATTCCCTCTTAAAAGCCAGGAAGACTGATGGCAGTAAAGTAAAAAGCTGACTGGAATTTTATCGCAAAAATGTGGTACTGTTTCCACTAGTTTTCCAGCTAACAGATGTGCCCAAGCACATCTGTCCATCGCTTACAGGGTGCTGCTTCACTGATTGATCCTGGGAAATGCATGTAAAAGTGCAGAAGCTATTTCCTCTCCATGTCATCCAATTCTACCACAGCATAATCTTAATTAACCACTTCATGTTCTAAAAACCATTAAATTTCTTGTCTGGGTTCAAGTGCTAGATGAGCAGAAATTTCATTTAACTAAATTTTGGGAATACCCAAGCTATTCTGTTTACTGCCCACTGCCAACTCTGTTCCATAGCAAACCATTGGCCTGCCCAGCAATTGCTCGAGGCTGAACTAGATTCCTGGCTACTTTAGTGTTATATGTGATCTTGAGGTAAGTTTTCAAACACATAACTTCATAACATGTTCCAATTCCACCATGCCTGATGTCACCTGCTGCTAAAACTTGCATCCATGGATTAGTTACTTTGCGACTGGACTATTCCGAGATGCTCCTGGCCAGCCTCTCATTTTTTACCCTCCTTAATGTTATGGCCATTCAAAACTCAGTCACCGGTGTTCTAATGCAAATGATGCCTTAGTTCACTGACTCACATTGGGTCCCGATTAAGCAACACTTTGATTTTAAAATCTTATGCTGTTTTCAAATCTCACCAAGCTCTCTTCTCTCCCTTCCTCTGCAACTTCCTCAAGCCCAAAATTTTTCAGTGATATTGTATTCGATAGCAGTCCTCTGAAGTCGCATGGACTGTATTATTACATCAAATGTGCTGCAAAACTTGATGTGGTTTGATCGTGCAGTCTAGGTAAAGGATAGATTAAAGATTTTTCCCTTTTTAAGGTATTTACTTCATGGTACATTCAATTAAAGTTGTATTGATTTGTGCCGCTGCCTCTTCAAGAATGTACTGGTCAAGCGACTTTATTGTTCTCTGTTTAGATTTTTTTAACTGAGATCTAATTGCTGTGAAAGGGAGGCAGTGGCTTTGAGGTAATGTCACTGATCAATGCTCAGGAGACATTGGTCTGAATCCCACCATACAGATGGTGGAAGTTTTGAATTCAATCAATAAATCTGCAATAAAATACGAGACTAATTTTGAGCATGAAACCATTGTGGATTGTTGTAAAACCCATCTCATTTTCCAGTATCGTTTATAATCCACCTTGTACTCTGAGACTGCATTCTAGTTCTAGATTTCCAAACCAGGGTAAACATCCACTCTGTATCTAGTCTGTCCAGCCTGATTTGAATTTTATATATTTCAATCATATTCCCTCTCATTCTTCTAAACTTGAGTAAATTCAGGCTTAATCTTTCCTCATAGGACAATCCTGCTATCAGCCTGTCGAATCTCTGCTGCATTCTCTCTCTGGCACGTATATTTTCCCCTAGGCAGTGAAACTGCACACACAATATTTTAAATGTACAGTCGGTTCTGATATAACAAGTGTTTCTTCAATATGAATTGGTTTTAATGCGATTGAAGAATTATCGAATGCCATTTGTAGAACACAAACTTTCCCTATCTGTATTAGCTATACTGCAATTCCTTCCCCATCACTTTAAATGTTGCGGTTATTGTACAATTTTCTTATAGTGCCAGATCACACGAGAACAGATCTATCGCGCCATATCAGAACCAACTGTAGTCTCATCAAAGCCCTAAATAATTGCAGTAAATCATCCCTCCTTCTGAACTCAAATCCTCTTGCAATGAAGGTCAATCTACCATTTGTATTCCTAATTTTTTTTTGCACTTGCCTGTCTACTTTCATTGACTGGTATACCCAGATCTCTTTGTAGATCCTCCTTTCCCAAAACATCACCATTTAAATAATCATTTCCTTTCTATATTTTCAAACCAAAGTGTGTACTTTCACATTTAGCAGCTTTGTACTGAATCAGCTATCCATTTGCCCACTCTCTCAACCTGTCTAAATCACCTCGAAGTCTCCTTGCATCCCCTTCACATCTCACAATCGCACTCAGTTTTGTGTCCTCAGCAAACTCGGAAATTTTGCATTTGGATTCTTCATTGCTATGGAACTTAAATAGCTGGGGCTCAAGCATTGATCCTTACGGTACCTCACTAATCACTGTCTCAACTTGGAAGAAGAACCATTTATTAACATTCCCTGTTTCCTTTCTGTCAACCAATTCTCTGCCAATGCCTATATCTTACCCAATATCCCAAGTGCTTTAACTTTGCCCACAAACCTCTTATGAGGTACCTTATCAAAAGCCTTCTAGAAATCTAAATACACCACACCCACCGATTCTCCCTTATCTAGTCTACTAGTTACGTTCTCAAAACTTGAGTAGATTTATTAAGCATGACCTGCCCTTGTTAAGCCCATGCTGGCTTTGCCCACTCCCATTACTGCTTTCTAAATATTCTGTTATCAAATCTTTTGTAATAGACACAAGGATTTTCACAATACTGATGTTAGGCTAACTGGTCTGTAATTTTCTGTTTTATTTCTCCATCCCTTTTTAATAGTGGGTTACACTTGCCACTCTCCAATCTGCACAAACTGCTCCAGAATCTATGGAATTTAGGAAGAAGACCACCAATGCATTCAATATTTTCAGGGGCACTTTCTTTAGTACTCTTGGATGGAGATTATCAGGCTCTGGTGACTTATCAGCTTTCAAACCCATTAATTACCCGAGCACATTTTCTTACTAATACAGATTTCCTTCAATTCTGCATCCCTAAAAACACTTGCATCCCTAAAATTTCTATGAGGTTATATTGGCTCTCTTTTGTGAAGACAGAACCAAAGTGTGTGTTCAATGCATCCACATAAGAACAAAAGAATAGAAGCAGGAGTAAGTCATCTGGCCCCTTAAGCTTGCTTTGCCATTCAACAAGATCATGGCTGATCTTTCCATTTACCCACACTCACCATAATCTGATATTCCTTTGTTCCCCATTGTAGTTTCAGCAGAATGTAAGGCAACCACATTTGTCTTTTATAATTTCTTTTTTCTTTTTCACATATTTATAGAAGCATTTACGGACAGTTTCTGTGCTCCCTGCAATTTTACTGTCATGCTCTGCTTTACCCCCTCAATCAAACCTTTTGTACTCTTTTGCTGAATTCTAAAGAACACCCAGTCCTCAGGTTTACTTTTCTTTCTAGCAATTTTACATGTTTCCTCTTTGGATCTAATACCATCCCTAATTTCTTTTGTGAGCCAGGGTTGAACTACCTTTCTTATTTTCACACCAGACAAAAATGAAAAACTACCACAATTTATGCATTTAAACATGAACCATTACCTTTAGAAACGTTCCCCAATGTATCCTTGCCACTTCACGTCTCACACCCTCATAATTCTCTTTATTTAGATTCAGGATTTTACTTGTGGATTTGACAACTTCATTCTCCATATTAATGAAGAATTTTATCATGTTGTGGTTCCTCCTCCCTTGTAGCCCCCGCATTTCTCATACCTTGTCTGGAATAGCCTCTTCCTCAGGGCTCTGAGGAAGGGTCACCGGACCCGAAATGTTAACTCTGTTTTCTCCTCCACAGATGTTGCCAGACCTGCTGAGCTTTTTCAGCAAGTTTGTTTTTGCTCCTGATTTACAGCATTCGCAGTTCTTTTGGTTTTTATATAGCCTGTTCCCTGGTTGGTTTCTCAACATATTGGTCGAAATAGTTCATCTTGCCCAACATGTTGAAAAGTCCGTGGATTTTGAATTGGTCTGCTCAGTCACATCAGAAATTCATAAACCTGAGTAACCCCCAATTGGAGGCCAATCAATGACACCTCAAGTCCCAGTTTAAGACGTGAACACAAAATTGAGATTTGCACTCTCATGCAATGGTGAGGAAGTAATGCACTGTTGCAGGTGCCATCTTTTGTTTGAGGTGTTAAAACATTGTCACCTTCTCAGAAACACATAAAGGATCACATGACACTATTCTAAAGAGGAGCAGGGTGTTACTATGATAGTCTGAACAATAATTATTCATCATCAATACAATGAAAATAGATTACCTGGATATGTTGCAGTCCGTCAGACCTAGCTATGTGCATTTTGATAACTGTGTTTCCTACATAGTAAAAGTACTTATTTGGCTGTAAAGCAATTTGGGGCATCCTGCGGCTATGAAAGACACAAAATTTCTTATTTGAAATCAGAAGCTTGGCACAGCATCAAAATGGTCGCCAAGGCTGCAAACAGAAACAATCAAAATAGTTACTGTCAGTTTGACTATCTATAGCTTAAAACTCAGTCCATAATATTTGCAATTGTTCCTAACCTTTGCGCGGCTAAATTGTGTCATCTATCTGATCTGAAGTTACTCTTTACCAGACTTGTCATTCTGGTTCATCCTGAAGATGCATCGCTTGAGCCTGTGCTAAACTGCTAGGGTACATTGAAGCCTGACTTGAGTGATAGCTTTATTATTGAAAGGAACATTTCACAGGCTCATCTATGGCTAATTGTGAATGCTAGCTATCTTTCTCTTTTGTCCCTTGCTGGATGAAAGGAAAGGGAGACATAATTGGAACTGGAATCCAATGTTCATCCACTCCCTTCTCACAGTGCTGCTTTAAATGCTAGAGGCTAGAGGGAAGCCAACGGGTGTCTGTTTTTGGTGAAACTTTTTAATCAGGCCATAGCCCAACTTACTGCAGGAACTTGATTCTTTTAGACGAATTTTATAAGACTGGTAAGAAATCTAAAAATATTTTGTTACTGTATGTATGTTGTCAACTGATTTATTTAACTGCTCATCCTTCTTCTGTGAAGGAATTCAGCTATAATGAAGTGTTACAAGTGATAAAGAGGATAGTTCTCCAGGGATTTTGGGATTATAAATATAAAAACAGAGTTCATCTGCTTGAGAAAGGAAACAAAACAAATCTGTCAGGGCGTGCTTCTGTGCTCATGAACACCAACATCCTACGGAACATCCTGTGACATATTGCTTGCATCTTCTAGCACAGAGACAGTTTTCTCAAAAGAAACAACTTACTTTTGGAAATCACAGGCACAAAACCTCAGTCAGGTGCTGCTGAAAGCAACATTTTGTGAATAATCTGCGTAGGTTACTACAATCTCACAATGGACAATTTTATTGTCCAAGGATTCATCTAAAACACTTGTCAACTGAATCTGGGAAATTGTGTTCTAATCTTCTTCTTAGACAGTCCCTTGTGGTTGACGATGACATGATTCACACCAAAATGAGTTTACAGGTGACTAAAGAGTCCAATGCATGACATACGTTTTCTGTCACAGGTAGAGCAGATGGTGGTTAGGGGAATGGGAGGGTGGCATACCAGCTTTGAAAAGATCTCTTTAATTTCTTGACGCTTGACTTCAGCTTCCCATCACTGATGAGGCTCGAGCTCTTACAGATCCCTCCCAGATCCTGTTCCTCAAGTTCGGGTGGCCATGGCCGAGGGATTTCCAGGACTCAGTGGGGATGTTCCACCTTCTCAAGGAGGTTTTGAGATGGTCTTTGAAGCATTTCCTCTGCTCACCTTGCAGTATTGAAGCTCTGGGTAGAGCGTTGGTTTTGGGAGTTTTGTGTCAGGAGGCAGATCTCTCAGAGGCAGCACTGGTGGTACTTCTCCAGGGTTTTGAGCTGCCTGCTATACATAGTCCACGTCTTTGAGCCAGGAGGGCAGATGTCACTACAGGTCTGTGGCTGCTCTGTCCTCAAACACTTTCTTCCTTAGGTGACAGAAGTTTGCAGTGGCACATTGAAAGTGGTGTTGAACCTCATCATTGATGTCTGCCCTTGTCAACAGTAAGTTCCCATGGTATGGAAAGTTGTCCAAATCTTCTTCATGAATTTTGATAACAGGGCACAGTGCAATGTGGCAAGGGGCAGGCTACTAAAGAATCTTTGTCTGATGAATGTTTAGCATAAGGCCCATATTTTCATACATCTTAAGCATCCCTTGCCTGCAGGTTAGATCTAATGTCATCTTATCCTCTGTCTTTGAACTACAGCATGCAGATGCACACTTAGAGGTTACACTCCAAGCTACTGCTAACACCTTCTCATTTGAAGAGGCTTTCTGCATCTTTTCGCATCCAGCTGGCTCAAGAGACGTTGACTAGATGAAAGATGTTGACTAACACAAAGGATGTTGACTAACACATGTACTTACATGTTTACTGCTCATTCACTTTTTTTAAATATCGGAATCACACTGGATATTTAGATTTGTTGGATTCATTCCTGCATCTCTCATGTTAAAGATACTGCCACTGTGATTATACCTCTCTCCCAGTTATGATAGAAATATCTGGATAAACTCTGATGCTTTCTAATCAGGGAACTGTTGTTTTAAATATTGATGAATGTCTGAAATATCTACATGAGAATTAGAAAGACTAAACTTCATTTTCCTAGAAATATCAATGTTGTGATAGACTTTTCATTTTATGTGGAATGTGTGTTCAGTTCTTTAATACACTTTGATATCATTTAGAATATATATTGTCTCATATCACCTTCTGTATCCATACTCAAGAGCCTATCTCCATTAACTCTTCAGTGAAGAGGTGCAGTGTTGAGGGGAGATGCCTGGACCCTTATAATATCTGGGCAGTTAAAATCTGGCTAAAACTTGTTAAAAATTCTATCAGGAGGACAGTAAATTTCTTGGTGGTTCCTTTCCTTCAGGGAGATTTAGATCAGTTCTTTAGAACTACTCGAGCATCTGTAAGATCTGTCTTTCTCAAACCTACATGGGAGAGATTGTGTAAGAAATGTGCCTAATCTGCAATAGTCACCAAAAGGGGCTAAGATGATAAAACACTTAATTTCCCCTTTCACAAACACTGAAATGGCTCGTTTCAGCCTGAATTTACATTCTGTCAGCATCTATTTTTTCTGACAATTTCAGAGAAATTAGGTGTTAAAACTCGACACGTTTAACTGCTTATCGAAAATATGCTGTCATCTAGGAACTTTGGACAGACCGTGAAATATTTTAATAGGGAAGGTGGGACAAGGCCTAGCTTGGAAGCTGGTTTCTGTATTGTGCTTCAGTAGAAATTATCAGGAGAAAATTAAAGTGATTAGAATGTGCAATTTAGCAGTTCGTAGTATGTTGCAAAGAAACTCTGAAAAAGATAAAACATATGCTGTTTATCATAACTGCTTTTGTGTTGGTTTATATAGTAAATGGAGGTCTTAATCATGCATCCTATACTGAAATCTGATAATAAACCTGAATGGTGCAATTATTAGATCACATTGCCTTATTGAAAGAAAAGTGACAAATGTTGACACTTGAGGACAATGACAGCTATTCCTCAGTCCTTAACCACAAGATCCTGAATCTTCTAAATCATAAAATGGTGTAATTGGTTCTCAAGTCATAAATAGCGATACTGGAATCCTTCCCTTTTTACTAAGTTAAAAAGCAGTAGTTATTAGAGACGGGTGAACAATATTTCTATTTGGAATCAGGACTGGTGTATTTCCCGTTATCATAGAGAGGAGTATTGGAAGCCATTTTGAGATAGAATTAGACTTTTTTATAAACCAAGAGACATTGCTGGCAGAAGGGATGGTCTGGATGAGGAGCTGGGAGGAAAAGTAATAGACACCAGCTAAGTCAGCCCCTTAAGCAGAGAAAATACCGACTCTATGATTCGTCACATAGAATTCATGTGGGCTTTGTGCCCAATTTGAAAACTTAGTTTTGAGGAGTAATCTTAACAAGGCCGGAGAGTTCTTCTAGCTGAAGCTAGAGATAGAATCTCCAGGGATATGTCTCAGTGTGGGAACATAGCATTCGGAAAGGAAAAGAGTAGAATTAAATTCTTGGGAATAGTGAAACACTTTGGATTGGTGAAGTGACTATCTAATTAAGAGACTAAGAAATGTAATGATATTGGGGTTTTTGGTTGTCAGCAACGGTAGAAAGGGACAAACATTATCCAATTGTTTAAAGTACATGTTATCTATTTAAAGTAAATGGTGTATAATGAATACTGTGTTGTCCTTTAGTTGTTGATACACTAAATGTTATTTTAAAAAATTGAAATTTTGATATGTCATCCTTTCAGCTAATAGTTGGAAGATCAAATATCTCTTTAAACTTTTTTTGGTCTCAACTGAGGTCATCACACCCTCTCCATCAACTCCTTGAAACTATTCTTTGGCTCTTTGCTGCCAGACTGCTTTTCTGACATCCTGTCTTGATGAACTGTAATTTTCCCCAGCTAAACATTGGGACTGCCAAAGTCATTGTCCTAAGAAAAGCATTTGGCCGCTCGTCAACATATGCTTGCTGCTTCCGCACGATGTTATGACTGAGATTGGCAGCTTAGCAGTCTGTACGAGATCATAGTTCAAATGAAATGTTTTATCGTTCAAGCAAAAAACAGCAAATATTCTGCCTACCCAAACAAATTCAACCATAATTAGTGGAACTATCCTGTTCAGATTGCAAATCTTCCTGTGTAATTTCATTGTCATGTGCATACCTTCTGCTTTACCGTCAACATGGAGGAAGGTGTGAAAAAGTAAATGAATTTTTGGCAACATTGTTGGCTTGAGGAATTAGCTAAGTGCCTCATATTTTAGAGCAAAGTAATAGGTTTTACTGGCAAGTTTTCAAATTGTTAAATGGCTCATTGGGCCAGCAAAGACAATGATTGCCAATGTTCTTTTTCTGATTCTGTGGGGGAAAAAACTCACATGTTTTAATGGATCCTGGAACTCTGATTTTGTCATTTTGAGGTAGCAATGGGGCCAGGCAGACTAAAGTGTTTTTAAATTCAGAGTTGATTTTTTTTTTTGGTCACAGTTCAAATGGGTGTCTGGTAAGACGTGCAATTAACAGATGGAAGACACGAAGAAACCAGACAAATTATAGGAAAGCACAACAGCAGAAATCTTGGCTACTGACTTGTTCTAATTTCCCACTGCATTCAGGGTCTTAACTTAAAAAGGAGTTTAATTTTACATTATGATTGAAATAAAGTCATTCTGGAAAATTCATTGCCTTGTCTCTTCAGATGTTTATATAAACCCTCTAGCAGTCTAAAATAGCAGAAACATGTGACTCCAGACCCACAGCAATGTGGTTGACTCTCAACTGCCCTCTGAAGTGGCCTAGCAAACCATTCAATTGTATCAATTGCTGCAAAGTATCAACAAAGAAATGAAACTGGACTGATCACCTGGCATCAACCTAGGCACCGGAAAAGACAACTACAGAAACAGTCACACAAAGACGTCCTGACTAACATCTGGGGCCTATTGCAAAAATTTGGAGAGTGGTCTCACAGACTAGTCAAGCAACAGCCTGACATAGTCATACTCACGGAATCATACCTTACAGACAATGTCCCAGACACCACCATCACTGTCCTTGGATATGTCCTATCCCACTGGCAGGACAGATCCAGAAGAGGTTTCAGCACAGTGGTATACTGTTGGGAGGGAGTTGTCCTGGGAGTCCTCAACATTGACTCCAGACCTCATGAAGTCTCACGGCTTCAGGTTAAACATTGGCAAGGAAACCTCCTGCTGATTACCACGCACCATCCTCCTCAGCTGATGAATCAGCACTCTTCCATGTTGAACATCACTTGGAGGAAGCACTGAGAGTGGCAACGGCATAAATGTACTCTGGGTGGGGAACTTTAATATGTACCACCAAGAGTGGCTTGGTATCAGCACTATTGATTGAGCTGGTCAGGTCCTAAAGGACATTGCTGTTAGACTGGGTCTGCGGCAGGTGGTTAGGGAACAACCAAGAAGGAAGAATCACTGTTCTAAATGTTCAGACTTCGAACAGACCTAGCAACTCAAGACTGGGCATCCATGAGCCACTGTGGGCCATCAACCGCAGCAGAACTGTTCTCTAGCACAATCTGTAACCTCATGGCCCGGCATATCCCCACTCTGCCATTACCATCAAGCCAAGGGATCAACCCTGGTTAAATGGAGAGTGCCGGACAGCACCTTCCAAACCCATGACTACTTCCATCTAGAGCAGCAGATACATGGGAATGCCACCACCCATAAGTTCCCCTCCAAGCCACTCATCATCCTGACTTGGAAATATTGGTGTTCCTTCACGTCACTGAGTAAAAATTCTGAAACTCCCACCCTAGCCACATTTTGGGTCAAACTGCAGCAACAGTTCAAGAAGGCAGCTCACCATCACCTTCTCAAGGGCAGCTAGGGACAGGCAATAAATGCTGGCCAGCCTGTGTTGCCCACGACCCACTAATGAATAAGAAAAATGACAGCAGGATGGAGCAAATGGGTCCAATGAAACAAGAAGCAAATTTAGGAAAGAAGTCAGGATATTCTTCTTCACACCAAGTCTAACCAACACATGGAATGGACTTCCAGATCAAGTCAAGGAGGCAAAAACCCTGGATTAATTTCTTAAAGAATGAGATGCAGCAATGGGAGAAGGTAAGAGGGTTTTTTTGGTCTGAACAGATGAGTTAGGATGACATTGCTCGCCAATAAGGATCTTGTGAGTGTCAATAGAATTTGAATTTGACAAACAGTCATAACTCATGGGAACCCTGAACAAAATCTTTAGATGAATCAAAAAATGCCAGAAGCTTCTTGTAGATGTGCATTTAAAAGATGCATCTATAAGTGTGAATAATTTCGGGGACAGAACTATCCATTTGACTACATCATATAATTCTCATTTAGTGCCAATAAATTGTAACATTTCCATGGAGCATTGTGCATGTTAAAGCATCCAAGATGCAGTATTATCAGGTTTGAAATGTATGTTTCAGGCAGATGCTGTCTTTATGTAACAAAAAAAGCAGAATTAAACATGAATAAAATAAATCACTCAACATGATCCAATATTTGGGCTCATGTTTTGCTGCACCTAACATTCCATTGCAATTGCTCGAGGAGAATGGAGAGTAGTCTTATTGAAACATATAAGATTCTAAGGGACTAGGCAGGGTAGATATTGAGAGAATGATTCTTGTCATGGACGAACATAAAACTAAAGGGCACAGTTTAAAAAAAACTTCATTCAAGACAGAGTTCAGGAGTATTTCTGCTCTCTGAAGATCAATTGTCTGTGAAACTTTTCCTCAGCAAGCAGTGAAGGCTGGGTCCTTGAATATATTAAGGGTAAGTTAGATGGAATTTTGATTAAAAAGGGAGTCAAGGGTCTCGGGGAGAGGCAGGAAACTGGAGAAAAGGCCACATTCAGATCTGCCATCATCTATTCCATGGCAGAGCAGGCTCAACGATCTGGATAACTTACTCCGGCTATAATTTCTTTTGATCTTATAATCCTCCACTTGCTCCACACAGTATGATTCTACAGTTTAGAAAGAACATTTTCTTCAAGGCTTTTGGTGTAGTTGTTGACTTGCTCGCCAAGCTGGTAAGTTTGTTCGCAGATGCTTCGTCATCATACTAGGTAGCATCATCAGTGCGCCTCTGGTGTAGCATCGGTGTTCTATCCCGCTTGTTATTTATGTGTCTTGGTTTGCTGGGGTGGGTGGCATCACTTCTGGATTTGTTTCTTAGTGGTTGCTATGTGGGGTCCAGCTCTACATGTTTGTTAATGGAGTTCAGGTTTGAGTGCCAGTCCTCCAGGAATTCTCGAACATGTCTTTTCTTGGCTTGTCCTGGGATGGCTACATTATTGCAGTCGAATTGGTGCCCCTCTTTATGAACACCAACTAGCTACCAAGGGACATGACCAACTATCACTGATTTCAATAGACATGGACAAAGAGTGACACCAGTTTGACTGGGACAATGTAGCTATCCTAGGTCAAGCCAAGCAAAAGCATGCACAAGAATTCCTGGAGGCCTGGCACTCAAACCGGAACACCGTTAACAAACATGTTGAGCTGGACCCCACATACCAACCACTAAGAAACAAATCCAGAAGTGATGCCACCCACCCCAGTAAACTGAGACACATAAATAACAAGCAGGACAGAACACCAATGCTTCACTGGAGGCACACTGGTGATGTGACCTAGCAGCGTGACGTAACATTTCCAAACAAACTTATCAGCTCAGCGAGCAAATCAACAAGCAGACCATTTTCTTGTTTAAATCTACAGTTTCCTGGCTGTTTACCACATGTTTCATATCATTTGCTTCTTTATACGCTTGAAAAGATTGCCTCTCAGGTGTATCTTTTTCATTCTGAGAAAGCCATGGATCTATACATGGATTAATAAATGTGAAGTGATTCATTTTGGAAGGTCAAATTTGAATGCAGAATACAGGGTTAATGGCAGGATTCTCAGCAGTGTGGAGGAACAGAGGGGCCTTGGAGTCCATGTCCACAGATCCCTCAAAGTTGCGACCCAAGTTCAATATGGTCGTAAAGAACGCGGATGGTGTGTTGGCTTTCATTGGCAGGGGGATTGAGTTTAAGAGCTGTGAGGTTATGCTGCAGCTCTATAAAACTTTGGTTGGACCACACTTGGAATATTGTGTTCAGTTCTGGTCACCTCATTATAGGAAAGATGTGGAAGCTTTAGAGAGGGTGCAGAGGAGATTTACCAGGCTGCTGCCTGGACTGGAGGGCAGGTCATATGAGGAAAGGTTGAGGGATCTAGGGCTTTTTTCATTAGAGTGAAGAAAGATGAGAGGTGACTTGATAGAAGTTTACAAGATGATGAGAGGCATAGATAGAGTGGATAGTCAGAGGCTTTTTCCCAGGGCAGAAATGACTATTACGAGGGGGCATAATTTTAAGGTGATTGGAGGAAGGTATAGGGGAGATGTCAGAGGTAGGTTCTTCACACAGAGAGTGGTGGGCGTGTGGAATGCGCTGCCGGCAGTGGTAGTGAAGTCAGATACTTTAGAGACTATTAAATGACTCTTGGATAGCCACATGGAGGATAGTAAAATGTAGGGTAGGCAGGGTAGATTGATCTTAATAGGATAATATGTCAGCACAACATTGTGGGCTGAAGGGCCTGTACTGTGCTTACTGTTCTATGTTCTATGTTCTATACAGTATAAGAAAGGAGTAGGCCATTCATTTACTCAAGTCTGATCTGTTATCTGTACATAGTTCTGCCTAACGCAATCTTACATTAATATTCCCAGATGCTGTTAAATACTGGTTTCTGATCAGATGCAAACTGTGAAATCATTGGCTCTAACCAGGATTCTTGCTTCATAATTTCACAGGTAGAAGTGGGAAAAGCTGAAATGAGCCTTCGGCAATTTCCAGCCCCAGTTACATAATGCCACCTACTGGGCATTAAGCATTAAATTCTGTTCCATTGACAGCTTGTGGGAAAGGCTTTTGCCCTGTCACCATTCCTGCATCCAGAATTAACTACACGTGCCACATTGCAGAATTTATTTGTTTCTTAAATGATTCAGAATTTTCATATCACTTTGCCAGAAGTCCATTCTACATATCAATCACTTTGTGCATAAGCAATTTCAGTTCTAAAAGTATCTTATCTTGTTGAAATATATAGTCTTGTGTCCATTTCCCATAGGCTTAAAGTCATATGAACAGGAGTAGGCCATTCAACCAGTCACATGTGACAATACTATGGCTTTAAGAAGAAGTGTATTTTGTCCTTTTGTTTTGAAGAGAGGATTTGAGCCATAGGTCCTGAGTTGTCTCCTCCAACCTAATAAAGTAAACAGTTTGTGAGGCCTTGGATTTTTTCTTCAGGTTGGAATAACATAAGCAGCACGAATGGATGGAGTCAGGCTCCCACAGAACCAGAGTTTTGGTTTAGTTTGCTGCAGTTACTGGGGTTTTGGAGCTGGCTGTGGAAGCTCTCTCCCTCTCTCTTTCTCTCTCTCTCTCTCCCTCTGTGTTACAGTTAAAAGTTTGGGTTCTGTTACTGCTACCAGAATTGCACGTGAGACAATCTGAATCACAGACTTTGCCTTTGTCAAGTGTGTATTTATGGAATGTCACTATATTAGAACAATTGCTGTTTAATAGTTAAATAATCTATTTTTCTTTAAATTTTGCAATAGAGTTAAGTTGTCACAATTTTTCTTTCTTTTGTTTGTATTTTAACTGGGGGTAAGAATAAAGTGTTTTGTTTAAAGTTGAGTATTGTATCCAAGTGAATTATATCTGGAACACAACACCTTACGCTTGCCTTTAAATAAAATAAAAGTCAGGGCCTAGGCTATATCCTTGTTATATTTGCAAGGGGATTGGTCTGGTCCATAACACAAGTTTGATCTGTTGTCTCACAGAATCACTGATTGTTACAGTGCAGAAGGACATTCTGCCCTTCATCCCTGCATCAGTTCTCCAAAGGAACAGGTCCCCTGGCCTTTCCTCAAAACCCCGCATGCTGTTCCTTTGCAGAGGCTAAGGACTCTGATGTCAGGTACCCTTCAAACCATCTGTGTCCTTTCTGCTCGACTGTGGGTCATTTATTTCTTGGAATGAGTGAACTGCAAATAGGTTGGCACAGCTGTTAATGCTGGTGCAGGGGGGAGAAGGTCGTGAGGTGTTCACAGGGGGTAAGTAGGCAGTACACAGGACATGCAGGATTAGTAATGTGCGAGGTTACAGGAGGAGGATTGTAGCATGAGCATGGGTGAGAAAAGATGCTCTGGGTAACCGTGAGAGTGGTAGACTACAAGCCTTGTTGGGAGGTGGGTGCAGGAGCTGGGTATAGTTAATGTGACGTGGCAGAGATAACATCATCTAATGATCAACTATCTAACTCCACAAACTACAATCATAGAAGCCCTACAGTGCGAAAGCAGGCCATTCGACCCATCAAGTCCACACTGATACCCTAGCCCTGTAATCCTGCATTTCCCATGGCTAATCCAACTAGCCTACACACTATGGGGCAATTTTGCACAGCTAATCCACACAGCCTGCACATCTTTGGACTGTGGGAGGAAACCAGAGCACCCAGAGGAAACACACGCAGACACAGGAAGAATGTGCAAACTCCACAAAGACTCACTCAAGGGTGGAATTGAGCCCAGGTCCCTGGTGCTGTCAGGCAGCACTGCTAACCACTGAGCCACCAGGCCACCCAGATAGCACAGCCAAATGCTGGCTTTTTTCTTGACATCGTGCAGCTGATGAAGACCCAGCGTTGTAGGATGCTGCAGTGGGAACAGATTGCATTACAGTCTGTAGAAACACAACAACCATGGCAATAGGTGCCATGTCGATGAGTAGGAGCCAAACCCTTCAGAGTTGCACATTACATTGATGGAGTGTCACAAACCCTACGTTCTGGAACACTGACAGGTAGCTGACTGTTTATAATACCTCTCACCAGAGATAGAAATGGCTGCTGGGAGGTAAATCTGCTCCCCCCCACCCCCCACCCTACCTCAATACCCTGGCTGATGACACTTGCTAGGAATCCTGAGAATGATGCTGAGGACAGCAACAACATGTTCAGCAGACAATTGGACTGCTCAAAATGCTATTCAGAAGGGGAGACTGCTCAAGCACTTTTCAGAGAAAGTTTACTGGATTGAGGAAAGATTAGGCAGGTGAGGCCTCTATCCCCTGGAGTTTAGAAGAGTCAGAGGTGACTTAATTGAAATATATAAGATCCTGAGGTGACTTGGCTGGGTGGATGTTGAAAGGATGTTTTGTTCTTGGGACAATCTAGAACTGGAGTTTAAAAATAAGGGGCGACAACTTAAAAAAGAGAGAGGCAACTTCTTTTTTCTCCCAGAAGACTGTGAGTCTTTAGAATTCCCTCTTTCCAATTGCAATGGATGCAGAGTCTTGAAGTATTTTTAAGGCAGATCCTTGAGTACAAAGCGGATGAAAGATCTTTGGCGATATACAGGAATATAGAATAGAGGTTAAAATCAAATCAGGCATGATCT
The DNA here is from genome assembly GCA_024137785.1 of Ginglymostoma cirratum. NCBI lineage: Eukaryota > Metazoa > Chordata > Chondrichthyes > Orectolobiformes > Ginglymostomatidae > Ginglymostoma > Ginglymostoma cirratum. The sequence goes on from JAHRHZ010000018.1 coordinate 32,710,334, forward strand.
TATTGAATGGTGGATCAGGCTGAAAAGGCTGAGTGGTCTATGCTTGCCCCTCGTTGGTATGTTCTTATGTAATATACACCAAAATGAACGGATGGGCAATAAATGTTGGCCTAGCCAGTGACATTGACATCCCATGGGGGTACAAAACTAAACAGGAACTATTTGCCACATTGCACCAACGCGACTGTGGCTATTTGCCACATTGATGACTTCTTAGCACCTGCTATAATGAAGAAGCAACACAATCAGAGGTTCAGGAATGTTTTAAATGCAGTACAGAACACATGCCTTATGCTAAGTGGGAAATGGAAGTTCTCTAGAATGAGAATTGCATTTCACAGACACATTAAAAGGGCAACGACAACAAGAGCTGTCATTGAATTTCTGGCACTGAACAGCATAAATGATTTGCAGCATTTCTTAGCCACGATGAATCAATTGAGAAAGTTTATCCCCAACTTAGCTAGTCTTACCTAACCCATAAGAGGGCTTTTGAAGAAAGGCCTACAATGGTAGTGCAGTCAGGAATGGACTGCGGTTTTGAAAGGATAAAAGAGAAGCTACTCTCTACTAATGTTTTAGCACATTACATTCCAGGCTTATTCATAACAGCAGCCATGGATGCATTGTCCACAGGATTATGAGCAGTACTTCTTCAAATGCAAAGAACGGAACACTAACAACTGGTCTTTTCTGTACTGAGAGCTTTGAAGGATACTTTCAGATGTATGCAATGAGACAAGAAAGCATTAGCAGTTACTTGGGGATCTAAAAGGTTGCATAGGATCACAAGCCTTGAGTAACATTACTGGCATTAAACAAAATTTGAAAAATGCCTCTTTCCAAACGAAGACGAAACTTGGACTGTTGTGGAAGATTTATTGTTGTATAGTCATACCAGACACAATGAGCAGAAAAATCCTACACAAACTCCATGGGGGACAGCTAGTATCAGAAAGTGCAGAGCAAGAGCCCATCAATCAATGTGTTGGCTAGGCATTTTGAAAGAAATACAGAATTGCATTTTGATGCGTCAAACATGCGCTATACACAGTCAATTGCCTATACAGCCAATGATTCCATTAGGATCAGTGGACAGGGCATGGGAAAGGCTAGCAACAGATTTGTTTAATTTCAGAAAAATGATGTACTTAATCCTCATCAACTCTTGTTCAAGATAGATTGAAGTGGCAATTCTTCATTCAACCACAGCAGATTCAGTTATCGGAGCACTGAGAAGAATCTTTGAGATATACAATTTAATGAAAGAATTAATGTTGGACAGTGGAACCCAATTTGTAAATGGGAATTTCAATAAGTTCACTTCAAAGGCATGCATCAACCAAGTGACACATTTTCCACAACATCAGTCAAAAAAGAGGCAGAGAAAACAGTCAAGGCTATGAAATTACTGATGTAAAGAAAATCAGATTGGGGATAACGCAAATTAAAACAAAAAAGAACTGTGGATGCTGGAAATATGAAATAAAACAGAAATTGCAGAAGAAACTCAGCAGGTCTGGCAGCATTTGTAGAGAGAAAGCATAGTTAACATTTTGGGTCCAGTGACCCTTCTTCAGAACTGATTGTAGCTAGTATAAGGTTGGTGTATGTGCTAAAGATGGGGTAGGGGAGGGTGAGGAGTACATAATAGGTGGAGATGAAGCCCACAGAGAGAGAACAGCAGCTGGACAGACAAAGGACTGGGTAAAAGTCAGCCTGGGGGAATCTGTAGCTGCGATTTGGGACTGTTAGTAACTAACAATATATTGGTTGTGGTAACAGCCCGTGTAATGACAAGGCCTGATGTGTGGAGGCTCGGGGGAAGGACATGGAAATAAGCCCTAAAATTATTGAACTCAAAAATGGTGTTTGACAAGGTACTTGTTCTTCGCTCCCAATGTCTTCCCATACACTCACGGTACCTTCCCATGCAATTGCAGACGGTGTAACACCTGCCTGTTTACTCAGCCGCTCCTCACAAGCAAAGGCTCCAGACATACATTCGAAGTGAAGCAGCAATTTATCTGCACTTCCCTCAATCCAGTCTTTGCTGTTCACAATGTGGTCTCCTATATACCGGGGAGATGAAATGCAGACTGGGCGACTGCTTTGCAGAACACTTACGTTCTGTCAGCAAAAATGACCCTGATCTTCCTGTTGCCTGCCATTCTAACACACCACTGCGTGCCCTGTCCAACATCTGTGTCTCAGGCCTACTGCAGAGGTCCAGCAAAACTCAGCGGAGGCTGGAAGAACAGCATTTCATTTTCCACTTGGGAACTCTGCAGCCTTTCAATCTCAACATCGAGTTCAATAATTTTAGGGCACATACACAGTGATGACATTAGAATGATGAAAGGTGTGTTGATGAATAATCAGCATTGCTGGTGGAAGAAGCTCGTTTCACTTCAGACAAAAATGTCACCACCTAGTGGTTTAATGATAATACACACATTTTACAATAATGCAAGTGAATATGTATGCTCAGAAGTACCGGCTAAATAAATCTACTGAACATCCATGCCCTAACCCTAACACTAACTACACCAGGAAGCATCTCTGGGTTCTTCACTGTCATAGTGCTCACTGACTCTGATCTTATCACGATACCTACAGCATCCCCACTTTGCATGGCCTTGTCTCTTGCTCTTTGTCCCCCTCAACTATGTCAGGCTCGCAGTACTGCTGTCTTGCCATTCCATTTCGAGGAGACTAGAGGCCAAGAAGCTTGTCAGGATTATCAGCCGGCTTCAGTCAGGTCAAGGCAGGAGGCAGTGCAGAAGGCATTCAGGGTTAGCGATGTCGGGCTTTGGAGTGGGTTAGTGCTCGTTAGGAAAGATGTTGCTGATGATAGTGAGAGTGGTGGACTCTGAGCTTTGGTGGGAGCAGCAGGTATCAGAGAGAAGATGGTGGTATTTACACTGGTGGAGTTGAGAAAATCATTGACACTCTTCTGACAGCGGATGCTACTCTTTCAATGCGCATCTGCTGAGTGGTGAGTTCTTCCGGGAATGGTGCATGGCAAGATTGGGTGCAAATCAGGTAGAGGTATGCAATAGGAGCATGGCAGGTAATTAATGAGGTGAGTTTGGTAAGTTATGGCAATAGAACATGCTAAGCCTCCAGCGAATAACCCTTCAAAAACCTCAACCCAACTCTAGACTTGGCCAAAAAATTGTAAAGTTCAGCCCATTCTCAGACTGGCAATGTGGTTGGTGTGTGCTCCAGCACTCTGTTTTGGAAGTATCGGTTTCCTTCTTTGTTGATTCATTTTCCTGAAATGAATCCTAACTATCCTTCAACCTTGAACTTGTGCACAACCTTGAACCTGTGCCTCTTCATCTTGCTGTCTGTGTTTTCTGCACTTCCTAGTAATTGCTCAGAGAACAGCATCAGGACATGTTATGAACAAAGTTGCTTGCTTGTCATTTTGTTCACTGTATTTGTAATGTTAAAGATTCTGGAAAAAAAATCATATAGCTCCTTCACACCTTATGGGACATGTGAAGAAATAGTCAATTGATAAATCCCAATGTCAACAAGCGTTAATGAGAAAACACAGTGTGGAGCTGGAGGAACACAGCAATCGGGCAGCATCAGAGGAGCAGGAAAGTTGACATTTCGGGTCGGGACTGCTGAAGAAGTCCTGCTCCTCTGATGCTGCTTGGTCTGTTGTATTCCTCCAGTTCCACTCTGTGTTGTCTCTGACTCCAGCATCTGAAATTCTTGCTGTTTCCAAGCATTAATGAGAGGTTCTTGTAGTGTGACTATTTTGTTATGTTCACTGAAGAAGAAGGTGGTCACACTTACCTTGATGCTGTTTTGGTGCATTAGATTTAAATGTAGCTGAAATGTGGTCAGTGTCAGCAGAACAGCATGCATCCTATAGGATCAGATAAAAGTAACAACAAGACTTACAGTAGGCCCAATGCACTGAAAGTCACTAAGGCAAAGGTTTTTTGTGTTAGTAGTAATTCTCAATTTCTAATTCATCGTGTGGACAAAATTTATGATTGTATTGTCAGCCTTTATGCGTCAGACATGGAATACATAAGTGACTGTGTAGGTGGATTTTCACAGTATTTCATTAACTTGGCTCAGGTGCTGCGGCAGATTAAATGTCACACATTACATAAAGTGCCAAAGCAAGGCCTTCTGTCTTATTAAGAATTTCCTCATGTACTCAGAAATATCTGTGTTTTTGTTACTCGCACAATCCAAATGTAGAAATCCACATGAGGAAACTTTACAAATAGCTAAGCTAGTGTCAGAAGGTTTCTAATGCTCATCATTGAAAACACTTATTTAAAATAATGTATCTGTGCAGAATTTCAAAGGGTTCAGCTAGGAAGAAAAGTAATGGGTCAAAACTTTCTGGCTCATCGGAATGCATAAATGATGTCAGTTTTTGCAGGAAACTCATCAGTTGACCTTGTGCTGAAATTTCTTTTGGAGTTCCATTAAAAAAAAAGCTAGTCATGACCAATTGGGATAAAAGCAAGTGGCATTGTCAGAGCTTTTTGGTCTCTGTTGCTCCTCTTCCTCTTTGATTATTATGCAGAATGATAATATCCCATTGGTCATTTCACTACTTCTTCCTTCTCAATATGTAGGGTGCAGCAAAGTTTTAGGCTTGCTGACGTATACAAAGGTTTGAGTAAGACATTGATTAATTTACAAAGAAAATCATTAATAATGACCAGAAACATGTGTTATGTAGTTATCCATTGATCTCTGAGTATGCTGCGCCTAATGTTTTGGGTACAAATCTATAACAGCACATAAGTGATGTAAGAGTTGGATACTCACTCAAGCTGTTCTTTTGGACAGGGTGTGTTTGAGAGGGAGTAGGATAGTGGTAAAGGAAGGGCATTGGCTGTGGAAGTGAATTTCAGAAGGTTTTGGCAAATGACCAATTATATTCACATTTACTGATATTTTAGTTTAAAACTGGAGTGAGTAATACTTGCTCACAAAGCATTTCATGATATAACCCTTCTGTTAATGTTATGTCAAAAAGTTTCAGACCAAAAAATAACACGAAGTAGAATTAAAAATCCTTACAAACATATTCGCCATTGTGTGGTTTCAATTAAGAATGTAGACAAGTGGATTAATACGATTCAGGCATTTCACTAATACCAGCAATGAGACATATGCTGCATTCTGTACCATCTGTTCAGCAGAAAAACATTTTTGGGATTATAAAGGGCCTTACTTAACTTTATCGTTAAGTATACGATCAATAAGATGATGCAAGGATTACTTGTAGTTGATAATACAAGTGTGTACTAATGATGTGTGGCTTTACTGAATGAAAACATTATCAAAATAAATTTTTACCCTTAATTTCAACAAATGTCAATGAGCATTAATAATTAGGTGTTTCAAATGTGGTAAAATTAAAAAATGTAATGCTTAAAACGCACTGCAGTCAATACAGTGTGAAGCTGGAGGAACACAGCAGGTCAGGCAATATCAGAGGAGCAGGAGAGTTTCGGGCCTAGACCCATCATCAGAACTGACTTAATACCCACTGCAGTTTGACTGAAGGATTGTTGTGTATGCCAAGTCATATGAACTCTGAAACAACTGTATGTTCACAATATATCCTGGGCCTTTTTACTTCCTTTTTCCCTTTCATTCCTCATCAGAAACTTATGAATCCTTGTTGGAATATAGTTCTGAGAGTCCAGGTTACACTTCATTTTCCTGCTTATGATTCAAACTTGAATACTCACAGTGATTGGCTATTTCATTTCATGGTTATCACAGCCAAGCCTATCCTTACCTGTTCTATACCCACAGATATCTGTATCTAAGCAAAATTGTTGTATAGTATTTATTTGATCAGTACTCGAGATACAAACTTTATTTTCCTGCTTAGTTAAAGCCAACTGTGACATTCCTACTTTCACTCCAGTTGAGATCAGATAATTTCAGTCCAGATATTAAACCTAAGATGTTCTTGATTTATATGGTTCTGCTGTTCAACGAGTTAACACATTGAGCCAAGGGAGGTGGAATTCATGGCCTAAGTGATTACACCATGCCACAGGAACAAAATGATATACTTACAAAATTCATACTGCATTGAAAGGATATTATTAAACCAGAAAGAGTGCAGAAAAGATTTATTAGGATGCTACCTGGACTGGAAGGTTTGAGTTATAAGGAGAGGCTGGATATGCTGGGACTTTTTCCTTGGATCATATGAGACTGAGGGGTGACCATATAAAAATTTACAAAATCATGAGAAGCACAGATAAGGTGGATATCCAACAGCTTTTCCCCATGGTAGAAGTGTCTAAAACTAAAGGGCGTAGGTTTAAGGTGAGAGGGGAGAGAAACAAAAGGGTCAAGAGGGGCAATATTTTTCACCCAGAGGATGGTGAGTGTCTGGAGCAAGCTGCCAGAGGTAGTGGTGGAGGTGGGTACAATTTTGTTACTTAAGAAACATTTGGACCGGTACATGATGGGGTAGGTATGGAGGGATATGGACCAAAAGCAGGAAAGTAGAACTAGATTAATTGTGAAAACTCGGTGGCATGGACAAGTTGGGCCGAAGGGCCTGCTCCCATGCTGTAGACTTCTATAACTCCAAGCAACGATTTAACCAGTTGAATTATATCTTCTAACTTTTAAATTTATGTCACGGTAGGCTTTCTGGTGTGGTACATTGCAAATGCATGTATAGGTGGAATGATCAGCTAGCTTTTTAGTCTATGTGCATCTGTCTTCAATGGGATGTTGGATATTTTTGAGAACAGATTGTTATATTGGGGCACATAAATCTGTGCAAAATCATACATTTCCACAAACAGCTGGTGTCTCAAGCTGTTGTTGCTTCAATTGCTTGGGAAAGAATATATCAATCACAACAGACTCCTGGAAAATAATCAAACACTTTTGTGATGATGTGTGAATCACAGCTGCCTACATAAGAAGTGAGATAAGTATAATCTAGAAACTCTACATTAATTGTAATATCTTTGAAGGCTGAGAAACCTAAATAATTGAATTCTAAGTTCAAGGAAACTATCTGAGAACAAGATTTTGGGTATTGCATTAGATCCAGTTTAATAATAGTGTGATTTTAAAATTATCCCCTTGTTTTGAAATCCATCCTTATACAGTCATAGAGTCATAGATTTGATCAGCATGGAAACAGACCATTGGGTCCAACTTGTCCATGCTGACCAGACATTCTATATTAGAGATAATAGGTACTGCAGATGCTGGAGAATCCGAGATAACAAGGTATGGAGCTGGATGAACACAGCAGGCCAAGCAGCATCATAGGAGCAGGAAAGCTTGACGTTTTCGGATTTCTGATGAAGGGTCTAGGCCCGAAACGTCAAGCTTTCCTGCTCCTACGATGCTGCTTGGCCTGCTGTGTTCATCCAGCTCCACACCTTGTTATCTCAGATATTCTATATTAATCTAGTTCCATTTGCTAGCATTTGACCCATGTCCCTTGAAAGCCTTCCTATTCAGATACCCATCCAGATGCATTTTAAATGATGTAATTGTACCCAGCTCCCTCCTTATACATTTCCTATCTTTGAAATCTCCTGCAGCCTTGCAATCCTCAAAGATATTTTCACCCTTCCAATTCTCACTCCTTGGCCCTCCTGATTATAATACTCCATTGTTGGAGTCATTGATGTTTACAGCACAGAAAAAGTCTCTTTGGCCCATTGAGTCTGTGCTGGTCAATGTTGATGGTTATGTGTTCAGTTATCAAGGCCCTAGGTTCTGGAATCAACCCCTAAAGTTCTCTGTCTCTCCATTTTATCTCCTTTCGTTAAGATTCTTGTTGAAACAGACTTATTTGACCAAACCTTTTGTTGTCTGTTCCAAATATTACCTTATAAGGAAGGTTTGCAATGTGCAGATGCAGAAAGTATTTAGGAAAACTAATAGACAGTTATTATTTATTGCTAGGGGAACAGAATACAAAAATAGGGAAGTTATGCTTCAGCTATACACGGCACTGGTGAGACCTTATCAGGAATACTGTGCGCACTATTAGCAGGTGCATAATTCCTTGAAAGTGGAGCCACGGGTAGACAGGGTGGTGAGGAAGGCGTTTGGCACGCTTGTCTTCATTGGTCATAACATTGAGTATAGGAGTTAGAATGTCATGTTGCTGGTGTACGGGACACTGGCGAGGCCACTTTTAGGATGCTGCATACAATTCTGTTCGCCCTTGTTTAGGGAAGATGATGTTAAACTTGAGAAGGTGCAGAAAAGATTTACAAAGATATTGCTGGTCTAGAGGGTTTGAGTTATAGGAACAGGTTGAATAGGTTGGGTCTATTTTCCCTTGAGCATTGGAGGCTTATAGAAGTTTATAAAATCATGAGGGGCATGGATAGGTGAAAAGCCAAGAGGGTCCAAAACTAAAGAACATAGGTTTAAAGTCAGTGGGGAAAGGTTATCCCTGAGGGGTAACTTTTTCACACAGAGGGTGGTATGTGTTTGGAATGAGCTGCCAGAAGAAGTAGCGGAGGTGGGTACAATTACAACATTTAAAATGCATGTGGATGGGTATATGAACAGGAAGGGTTTACAGGGATATGGGCCAAATGTTGGCAAATGTTTTAATCTCAAGATGGTAGTACAGTAGGACGCTCCAGCTGGAGCTCCTCTGCTTTGCCAGTTCCTTTGCTTTTTGTCTTCTCTTTACTGCAGTTTTTCTTCACCCTGCCCCCTAAACCCCCCGCCAACTTTTAACTTCTTAAAGTCACATGGAGGAAATGGAGAATGGAGGCAGGTCTGAGTCTAGCCCCGTGTGAGAGATGAGTCACAGACCGTGCTGCATGGGAGGTGAGTCCCTGAGGCAGAGCCGGCCTGGGAGATGTGTCCTGGAGGCGAGACACGGGCCAGAGCCCAGAACGGGAGGCAGTGCTAGAACAGACCAGCCTGGGAGATGTATCCCAGAGGCAAGACACAGGCCAGAGCCAAGAGCAGGAGGCAGTGCTAGAACAAACCAGCCTGGGAGATATGTCCCGGAGGCGAGACATGGGCCGGAGCCCAGAGCGGGAGGCAGTCCAAGCCCAGGCCGGCCTGGGAGATGTGTCCTGGAGGCAAGTCCTGGAGGCGAGTCCATGCTGGAGGCAGGTGCATGGAGGCAGCGAGGCCTTGTGTTCTGAAGCCTAGAAAGCACGGACTTGGTGAAAAGGACAATAATTCGAGTACTTTTTAAAGGTACTTTAATTCTTATTTTGGACTTTGAGTAAGTGAGAACTTTTTAAAACTTTGTATTCCTATGCTAAGCTTCTACTCTTTCAATTCTGTAACAAACACTTAAAATATCTGTACCTAGATACCCAGTACCAAAAAATCACCAAAGTGGCAACATTACAAACTTTGTACTCACTCGAATTCACAGGACAATAAAGGCTATTCTATTCAAGGCGATTCTATTCTAAGTAGAACTAAGTCAAATTGGGATGTGTGGTTGCCATGGATGGGTTGGACTGTTGGACACGGATCTGTTTCCGTGCTGTACATCTCTACGATCCTATGGATATGTTCCCTTTTTTTTTCTACAGATGCTGCTTGGCCTACTTTGTTTCTCCAGTGCTTTCTGTTTTTGCTTCAGACTTCCAGCATTCACAGTCCTTTGTATTTATTTTGCTAGCATCTAGCTTGTTTGGTGAGTTTGGTAAGAAGGTAGTCTAAATATTAATGAGATGAGCTGTGGCATTAACACAGTTAACAATCAATAATGACTGTCAATTGGTACTTCACCATTGCCTTAGTGAGAATCTTGCCATGCCACTTGTGAAAAGCACAAAAGAAGGAGCGAGATGATCTCAATGTCAAGATGGATCTCGGGGCACTTGTTGTATCTATGCATCTTTCTGAGAATGAAAACATAAAAGGCAAACAGAAAATGCTAGATGTACCTGGCAGTTTTGGCAGCATGTCTGGTCAGAGAAATTGATTTAACAGGTGGGACTTCATGGTTGTAGCAATGGACATTTCACTGGCTAATTGCTGTCCTTGGCTTTTTCCAGGAGCCTGACTGGGATTAAGTCCTAACTGAACAGCCATCTAGGAGATGGCAAGAATGGCAGATGCTGGAGTCAGAGTCAATATAGTATTGAGCTGGAGGAACACAGCAGGTCAGTTAGTATCAGAGAAGCAGGAAAGTCGACATTTCAGGTTTGGACCCTTCACCACATTGGGCGTTGCTGGCTAGGCAGCATTTATTGCCCAGAGAGCAGTTAAGAGCTAACAACATTGCATTATCTCCCCAAATTCAACAAAAGGATGGATCACAGTAATAGAATATGTTATGGAGCTGCAGGAACATAGCAGGCCAGACAGCATCAGCGGGGCAGGAAAGTTAACGTTTCGGATCGGGACCCTCCTTCTTTTGCGTTTCTTCATTTCTAAAGAAGGGTCCCGACCCGAAACGTCGGCTTTCCGGCTCCTCTGATGCAGCCTAGCCTGCTGTGTTCCTACAGCTCCACACTGTGTCATCTCTGACTCCAGCATCTGGAGTTCTTGCTGTCTGTGAATAGAGTATGTTATGCTTTTTTTCCCCAAAACAGAGGACGAAGACCTTCCTCTTTGGATTATTTAAATAAACCTAATGCCAACAAGGGAAATGCTCAGGATGACTGAACAAATGCAGCGTCTCAGTGCTGCGGTTCTGAGTGGGCGCTGTCTCTATCAAGCGCAGTCCCCTGCCTTGGGTGAACGGAGGTGGCTGTGTCTTTAAGGCGCGTTCACGTGGCCGCCTGTGAGAATAATCGGCCGACGTGTGCGGGAGGGAGGCGCGCATGCGCGCTGTGTGCTCAGTGACCGCTGCTGCCTCAGACGGAGTCGGAGGACGAGCAGGCCGTAGTGTCGGGGAGCGACTCGGCTGTGGGTGACAGTTTCGCTCACCATGTCCTGTAGCCTGCTGCATTTCTGTTCTTTCCAGGACCTGGGGACTGTCCGTGATTTCCTCTTTCCTCAGGTGAAGGAGGAATCGAGCAGCGGCGGTAAGTACAGTAGAGCCCTGGCAGTTTGAGGTGATGCTTTTAGGGGGCAGTGGGCACCGCGGGATGGGATGGGATGGGATGGGATGGGTCGGGTCGGGTTGGGGGGCCCGGCGGCCTCACGCAGTCACTGAGTTTGTCTCCCCTTGGGTAATACCGGTGATGTTCCCGTCCCCCCCCCCCCGAGTCTCTTCATTCTAGACGTTGGCAAAGGCCTCCGCTAAATGTCACTTGAGTTTGGAAGTGGAAACCCAGGCCAGTTGGGCCCAGTCTCGTCATATTTTTTTTCAGTTGCAGACCATAAAGTTTGGTTAGGCAGTATGATATTTAATTGAAAGTGGTCTATTTTAAGATGCGATCACGCACTCTAAAAATGGCCCAGCTATTTTTCGCTGAACTATTTGATCAATATTTGGTCAAGGAAGTATTATCACTGGGTATATTTCATTGCTAATGTAACTCACACGTTTTATATTCATGAAGTATATAGGTTGTTGATGTTCTCGGTTTAGCAGTGTTTTTGATGAAATACCATACCGATCAAGTGTTATGTGTTCGTAAGTACACCCAAGCGTTATGTATTTGCCGCAATGTTTGGTCTGGTATTTGCAAGAAAAAAAATTGCATTTACCCATTGCAAACCAGTAATTGAAAGTTCCAAAATGTCAACAAAAGGGCATGAAAGTTTGGAGCAACTCAGGAAATTTACTTAAGTTTGACAGTCCCAAATGTAAATTCTTCCAAAAGGTAATTAGATACAATAAAGTTATATTGTACAAGAGCAACTTGTATTTATGTAGTGCCTTTTTTAATATAATGTGACATCTCAAGATGTTTCTCTGGAGGATTGTAAATCAAAGTATGATGTTGTGCTGCATTTAAATATTAGACGAGGTGACCAAAATCTTGGTCAAAGAAGCAGGTTTAAGAAGCATTTTTGAAAGAGAAAAGTGATATCGAGAAGCAGAATGAATTCTGGAGCTTAGGGTCTCAGTGACTGAAGGCACAGTCAATGATAGAACGTTTATAATTGGGAACATACAAGAGACTGGAATTAGACGATTGACAAATGTCTTGAAAAGTTTGTGGGACTGAAGGAAAATCTAGAGATGGCAAAGGACAGGGCTTGGAGGAATTTGAAAACCAGAATGAGAAGCATTTTTTTGTTGAATTTTTGTTTGTTTAAGGCTATAACGTGCCTTTAAAACGTTGTTTGTAGGGACTTTAATTCTGAACTTAATTTCAGTCGGCAGTTATAAGGTTTGGTATCAAATGGGAAACATCAGTTACTGGAGACTTCAGGAGTGTTAATAGATTCTTTCAGTGTTTTGGGATCAACAGTAATGCATGGATAAAAACTGACATATTGGTCTTGCAGCATAATTCCTATTAAAGGCAGTCTGCTTGCGTGCAACATGGAGCATGAGCGCCAGCTCTTGGCTATTTTGGCATTAAATGAATTGACTTGATGCAAATGAATTATGAAATTTGATAAACTAACCAACATGAGCTTAGACCATCACTGATAATTCTGAAGTTGGCCAAGCAACTGAGAACAGTTATTAAGAAGGCTTAAAGGATCATTGGGTATATAAATAGAGGCATAGAGTATAAAAGCAAGGAAGTGATGCTACACCTCTTCAAACCGCATTTGGATTACTGTGTTCAGTCCTGGCACCTTTATTGAAGAAAGATCTTAAAGCTGTGGTAATAGTGCATAGGAGATTTACAAGAATGATACCAAGGAAGATTAGAGGAATTGGGCTTGTTTGCCTTGGACCAGAGAAGTTAAGTGGTGATGTTATTGAAGTGTTCAAAATAATTAACAATTTTGGCTAGATCAAGAAGGATGCTCTGTTTACACTAGTTGGTATGTCAGTAAATAGGGATCACAATTTCAAGATTGTCAGCAAAAGAGCTCGGAGTGAGATGAGGAGAAACTTATTTACTTAGTTGTTAAGATTTGAAATGTCCTACTTGGGAGAGTGGTTGAAGCAGATTCCATTTGAGGTTTCAAAAAAAGGAGCTGGATACATATTTACAGGGGATGAATTTAGGGGGAACTAGCTGTGTAACTCTTTTGGGAGCTGATACACACATGATAGGTTGAATGGCCTCCTCTTGTACTGTGAAATTCTACTTTATTTTCTATTATTAAGTTTTTAAAGCGTTCAATTTTACAAACATGCATTTGCCTGCAGTGACCAATCTGTGTATACATCTTAAACTTTTTGACATAATATGCAAAAAAATTTGCGACAGAAAACCAGTCAATTCCACTGGTGTTTATCATGCACATAACATTTCTCATTCTGCTCGTCTCATTGCCATCCACATATATTTTCCTATTTCTCACTGATATATTTACCTAGATTGCCCGCAAGTGTTAAAATCATGGGGGAGAGAAAACTCCTTTTGCCTTTGCTGGTTATGTGGACAACTTGTTCATTCCCTTTTCTTCATTCCCTTCAGTTTCAAATATTTAAAGCAATTTTGGATTCTGTCTCCTTTCACTGAAAAGGAGTTTCATGCTCTTTCTTTTGCTTTTTTTTAATTCGTTGGATCAATTTCTCCTCTGACCTTTACGTATTTGGCAAGATGGAGGCAGAGTAGGATGCTTTTGTCAGAGCTCCTCTGCTCTGCCTGTTCTCTTTCCTTTGTCTTTTTTTCTTCTTCTGTCCCTTTAGCAGTGGAGCCGGCAGCAAGTCCAGAGCAGCTATCCCACGTGCCCCGGAATGTGGCGAGCAGTGAGCAGCGAGTGGGCTGCGAGCCTCAGAGCAGTGCGGGGAAGAGCCCTGCAGCAGCACGTGGGGAAACAGCCCCGGAGCATCACGCAGGCAGTGAACGCGAGCTGGCATGATGAGCAGGCAGCTAGAGGCAGCAACAGGGTGCCGAGTCCCAGAGTGTTGGAGGGGCTGAGGTACGAATCCCGGTACAGCGCGACTTACTTGGTTGCTGCTGAGTGCCGGTGATGACCGGACTGGAGACTGGAGCGATGCGGGACGATTGCTGGACTTGAGCCTGGCGCCACATGCTGAACTGCTGCGATCAAACTAATTTAAAACCTTTTCACTATGTTGTAACTACGTCTTTAAGTAATGCTTATGCTTTCCTTTAATCCTCTTTTTGTAAGACCACTCTTTTTTTACTGTAAGGCTTGTACCTGTACCTAAGATGGCGCCATTAAAAGGCAGCCGTTGTAAAAACTTTTCACTGTACTCCTATACTTCTGTATTGTAGTACAATTGACAATAAAGGATATTCTCTTCTATTCTGCTACTTCATATATTTGGGCGGTTGCTTTACCCGAAACCCTACTGAGGTAGTGTCTCCCACTCATCCTCCTCCTCTAACCAAAAAAAAGTTCTGAGTGCCAATTTGGTAAGGTTACTAGTTTTTTTTTCCAATAGTCTGTTTTTGAGAATTCTGAACAGTGGGAATGGATGTTAGGGCAGTTGCATGCTCCTCCTGTAGAATGTGGGAGGTAAGGGTCGCCACTAGTGTCCCTGCTGACTTCATCTGCGGGAAGTGCACCCAACTCCAGCTCCTGGAAACTGCGTTAGGGAAATGGAGCTGGAGCTGGATGAACTTCGGATCATTCAAGAGGCTGAGGGGGTGATTGAGAGGAGTTACAGGGAGGTAGTCACACCTCAGGTACAGGGAAAAGATAGATGGGTTACAGTCAGGGGACGGAAAGGGAACAGGCAGACGGTGCAGGGATCCCCTGTGGCCATTCCCCTGAATAACAAGTATACCTTTTTGGATCCTATTGAGGTGGACGACTTACCAGGGGTAAGCCATGGGGTACAGGTCTCTGGCGCAGAAGTCTGTCCGTGTTGCTCAGAAGGGAAGGAGGGAGAGGAGGAGAGCATTAGTCATTGGGGACTTCGTAGTTAGGGGGACAGATAGGAGATTCTGCAGGAACGAGAGAAACTCGCAGTTAGTGTGTTCCCTCCCAGGTGCCAGGGTCCATGATGTCTCAGATCGTGTTTTTGGGATCCTTAAGGGGGAAGGAGAGCAGCCCCAAGTCGTGGTCCACATAGGCACCAACGACATATGTAGGAAAAGGGATGGGTATGTAAGGCAGAAATTCAAGGAGCTAGGGTGGAAGCTTAGACCTAGAACAAGCAGAATTGTTATCTCTGGTTTGTTACCCGTGCCATGTGCTAGCGAGGTGAGGAATAGGGAGAGAGAGCAGTTGAACACGTGGCTACAGGGATGGTGCAGGAGGGAGGGATTCAGATACCTGGATAATTGGAGCTCATTCTGGGGTAGGTGGGACCTCTACAAACGGGATGGTCTATACCTGAACCAGAGGGATCCAGTGTACTGGAGGTTGAGAGTAGTGAGGTCATAAGGTTTCAAGGTTGCAGGAGTGTACCGGCAGGCAGGAAGGTGGTTTGAAGTATGTCTACTTCAACGCCAGGAGCGTCCGGAATAAGGTGGGTGAACTTGCAGCATGGGTTGGTACCTGGGACTTTGATGCTGTGGCCATTTCGGAGACATGGATAGAGCAGGGACAAGAATGGTTGTTGCAGGTTCTGGGGTTTAGATGTTTCAGTAAGGTCAGGGAAGGTGGTAAAAGAGGGGGGAAGTGTGGCATTGTTAGTCAAGGACAGTATTACGGTGGCAGAAAGGACGTTTGATGAGGACTCGTCTACCGAGGTAGTATGGCTGTGGTTAGAAACAGGAAAGGAGAGGTCACCCTGTTGGGAGGCCTCCAAAAAGTTCCAGAGGTGTAGAGGAAAGGATAGCAAAGATGATTCTGGACAGGAGTGAAATGAAAAAGGGTAGTTGTTACGGGGGACTTTAACTTTCCAAATATTGACTGGAAACGCTATAGTTCGAGTACTTTAGATGGGTCAGTTTTTGTCCAATGTGTGCAGGAGGGTTTCCTGACACAGTATGTAGATAGGCCAACAAGAGGCGAGGCCACATTGGATTTGGTACAGAGTAATGAACCAGGCCAGGTGTTAGATTTGGAGGTAGGTGAGCACTTCAGTGATAGTGACCACAATTCGGTCACATTTACTTCAGCGATGGAAAGGGATAGGTATATATCGCAGGGCAAGAGTTATAGCTGGGGGAAAGGCAATTATGAGGCGATTAGGCAAGACTTGGGATGCATAGGATGGGGAAGGAAACTGCAAGGGCTGGGCACAATTGAAATGTGGAGCTTGTTCAAGGAACAGCTACTGAGTGTCCTTGATAAGTATGTACCTGTCAGGCAGGGAGGAAGTGGTCGAGTGAGGGAACCGTGGCTTACTAAAGAAGTTGAATCTCTTGTCAAGAGAAAGAAGGAGGCTAATGTAAAGATAAGGCGTGAAAGCTCAGTTAGGGCGCTTGAGAGTTACAAGTTAGCCAGGAAGGACCTAAAGAGAGAGCTAAGAATAGCCAGGAGGGGACATGAGAAGTCTTTGGCAGGTAGGATCAAGGATAACCCTAAAGCTTTCTATAGGTATGTCAGGAATAAAAGAATGACTAGAGTAAGATTAGGGCCAGTCAAGGACAGTAGTGGGAAGTTGTGCGTGGAGTCCGAAGAGATAGGGGAGGCGCTAAATGAATTTTTTTTGTCTTTTTCATGTGTGAATGCTGAGATACAGGCGATTAGACTAGACGGGATTGAGGTTCGTAAGGAGGAGGTGTTAGCAATTCTGGAAAGTGTGAAAATAGATAAGTCCCCTGGGCCGGATGGGATTTATCCGAGGATTCTCTGGGAAGCTAGAGATGAGATTGCAGAGCCTTTTGCTTTGATCTTTGTCGTCATTGTCTACAGGAATAGTTCAGAAGACTGGAGGATGGCAAATATTGTCCCCTTGTTCAAGAAGGGGAGTAGAGACAACCCTGGTAATTATAGCCCAATGAGCCTTACTTCGGTTGTGGGTAAAGTGTTGGAAAAGATTATTAACAATAGGATGTATAATCATCCAGAAAGGAATAATTTGATTAGGGATAGTCGACACGGTTTTGTGAAGCGTCGGTCGTGCCTCTCAAATCTTATTGAGTTCTTCGAGAAGGTGACCAAACTGGTGGATGAGGGTAAAGCAGTTGATGTGGTGTATATGGATTTCAGTAAAGCGTCTGATAAGATTCCCCACGGTAGGCTATTGCAGAAAATTCGGAGGCATGGGATTGAGGGTGATTTAGCGGTTTGGATCAGAAATTGGCTGGCTGTAAGAAGACAGAGGGTGGTGGTTGATGGGAAATGTTCAACCTGGAGTTCAGTTACTAGTGGTATATTGCAAGGATCTGTTTTGGGGCCACTGCTGTTTGTCATTTTTATGAATGACCTGGATGATGGCGTAGTAGGATGGGTTAGTAAATTTGCAGATGACGCTATAGTCGGTGGAGTTGTGGATAGTGCGGAAGGATGCTGCAGGTTACAGAGGGACAGAGATAAGCTGCAGAGCTGGGCTGAGAGGTGGCAAATGGAGTTTAATACGGAAAAGTGTGAGGTGATTCAGTTTGGAAGGAGTGACAGGAATGTAGAGTACTGGGCTAATGGTACGATTCTCGGTAGTGTGGACGAGCAGAGAGATCTCTGTGTCCATGTGCATAGATCCCTGAAAGTTGCCACCCAGGTTGATAGGGTTGTTAAGGTGTACGGTGTTAGGTTTTATTGGTAGAGGGATTGAGGTTCGGAGCCATGAGGTCATGTTGCAGCTGTACGAAACTCTGGTGCGGCCGCACTTGGAGCATTGCGTACAGTTCTGGTCACCGCATTATAGGAAGGATGTGGAAGCATTGGAAAGGGTGCAGAGGAGATTTACCAGGATGTTGCCTGGTACAGAGGGGGAAGGTCTTATGAGGAAAGGCTGAGGGACTTGAGGCTGTTTTCGTTAGAGAGTAGAAGGTTAAGAGGTGACTTAATAGAGACATACAAGATGATCCGAGGATTAGATAGGATGGACAGTGAGAGCCTTTTTCCTTGGATGGTGACGGCTAGCATGAGGGGACATAGCTTTAAATTGAGGGGTGATAGATAAAGGACAGATGTCAGAGGTAGGTTCTTTACTCGGAGAGTAGTAAGGCCGTGGAATGCCCTGCCTGCAACAGTAGTAGACTCGCCAACTTTAAGGGCATTTCAATGGTCATTGGATAAACATATGGATGATAATGGAATAGTGTTGGTCAGATGGGCTTCTGATTGGTTTCACAGGTCGGCGCAACATTGAGGGCCGAAGGGCCTGTACTGCGCTGTAGTGTTCTATGTTCACTCATGAGAAGGGGGCATTATTGTCAAAGCCAGAATGCTTCACCTATCTGAACTTCTATTTGAAGGTGATGCCTTAAATTGCTGTAGTCCATGTGTTTTAGTTGCTCCCATAGCACTTTTAAGTGGGGAGTTTAGGAGTTTGACTCAGTGATCATGAAACAACAGCAAAATATGTCTCAAGGCAGGATGGTTTGAGTTTTGAAGGGCGACTTAGTAGTAGTGTTGCCATGCTGTTGACCTTCTGCATGGGAGAGGTTGTAATTTTTTTTTGAAGAAGAAGCACTGCAGAATTGATGCAGTGCATCTTGTTTGGTACGCGCTGTATGTACTCTTGTGATTGAGTAAATATCACAGTAGCAAATGGAGTGCTGATTAAGTTATCCTGGATGGTAAGTGTTTTGAGTGTTGTAGAAGCTGTACCCATCAAGGCAAAGAGAGTGTTCCATAATATTCCTGACTTGTTGCAAACAGATTGTTATCAGGCTTTGAAGAGTTGGGCGATAAGTTACTTTTCACTGAATTCCCAGCCTTTGACCTCTTACAGCCACAGTATATATGTGGCTGGTCAAGGATAATTCACAACTGGATGACTTCGTGTAAATTATGAGGACAGAGTGTGTTATCAAATTGCCCTTGCACACTAATAAATTGCTTACTGACGCTCACTTTGGAGCACCCAGAACTATTTATCTTCAGACTTCGTCAGTCTTTTTTCCACATATGAACCTGTTGAATTCCAGAACTGAAATGGGATTAGTTTTTCATGCAGAGATAGTAAGGACTGTCGATGCTGGAGACAGAGATAACGTGTGGAGCTGGAGGATCAGAACAGGCCATGCAGCATCAGAGGAGCAGGAAAGTTGACGTTTCAGGTCGGGACCCTTCTTCAGAAATGGGGAGGGGGAATGGAGCTGGGAAATAAATAGAGAGGAGGGGTGGGGCTGGGAAGGTAGGTGGGATGGTGATAGATGAGTGCAAGTAGGGACTGGTAGGGATGGGTCAATGGGACGTGTGGGGTGGATAGATGGGAGAGAAGATGGACAGGTTGTGTCAGGTGAAGGAGGTGGGGATGAGAGGGAGGGTTCGTCATGGGATTAGGCCGGGGGGTGGGGAGACTTTGAAACTGGTGAAATCCGCATTTTAGGCCATTGGGTTGTAGGCTCCCGAGGTGGAATGAGGTCTGCTCCTCCAGTTTGCGGGCAGTGGCATTGTGACAGTGGAGGAGGCCCAGGATGGACTTGTCACCCAGGGAGTTGAAATGGTTCATGACTAGAAGGTGTTGTTGTTTGTCGCGAACAAAGCATAGGTGCTCTACAAAACAGTCTCCGAGTCTACGTTTGGTCTCACCAATGTAGAGGAGGCAACATTGGGAACAGTGGATGCAGTAGACCACGTTGGTGAATGTGCAGGTGAACCTCTCTAATGTGGAAGGTTTGTTTGGTGCCTTGAATGGTGGTAGTGGGGGGGGTGGAAGGGAGGGGATGTATAGGGGCAGGTGTAACACTTCCTGCTGTTGCAGGGAAAGGTGCCGGGGGTGGTGGGGCTAGTGAGGAGTGTGGGGCAGATGAGGGAGTTGTGCAGATAGGGCTGGGGAGGGAAATATATCTTTGGTAGTGGGGTCGGATTGTAGGTGGCGGAAGTGCTGGAGAATGATACGTTGGATACGGAGGTTGGAGGGTTGATATGTGAGGACAAGAGGGATTCTGCCTTTGTTTTTGTTGGGGGGGGAGGGGATGTGAGGGCAGAGGTGCGGGAAACGCAAGAGATACAGTTGAGCTTTTCATGCAGTCAGTTTTTGTATTGGTGACCATGACCTATTAGTTTCTTGTACAAACCCAACTTGTTCACCAATAGGAAATCTGTCACACTTACCCAGTTTGGCCCTTGTACGCCTTAAAGACATAGTGTTGTTTCTTTCTTAACTGTCTTCTGCAATGGCCAAACAGGCTATTACCACTACGGAACGGTACAATTTGGAGATGAGAGGTCTTAAATGCTCTCCTCAATAACAGACCAGCCTGACATGGACTCACTCAAAATCATGCATTTCAAACAAAACCCCAAACTCCGTTCTCACTGTCTATACAGTGTGGAGCTGGAGGAACACAGCAGGTCAGGCAGCAGTCGACCCGGTACTTCAGCCATATCTCCATTCTCAGTTCCTACCTACGCAGCTGGATCATCCCCCCACAGACTCCAAACTCCCTCTGGGAAAGACTGCAGTGGATCTCTCTCCCACTGCTGATCTTCGTTGCCTTGAAGCTCCTCAACCACATACTGAAACAAACCCGGTACTACAGCTACATCTCCTTTCTCAATACCTGCCTATGTGGCTGAATCATCCCCGTAGGACTCCAAATGATACTGCCTGACCTGCTGTGTCCCTCCAGCTGCACACTGTATCGACTCTGACTCCAGCATCTACAGTTCTTGCTGTCACAGAGTGACTTATATTTCCATTCTCACTGTCCTTTAGTGAGTCTTGTCTTGTGCAGAACAAGGCATATTAATGATTGTAAACTACTATTTTGCCATCTGAGAGGGGGTTGCTTGGCATTCCTCAACTTTCACTCTGGATTGCCTATGAAGTTTCTTGGCATAAAGTGTAATGTCGACATGAAAATCTTCTGCTGATTTCAGTCCACTGCCCTTCTTCACCAGGTGAATCCATACTCTTGTATGTTGAACGTCATTGGTGTGAAGCACCAAAGAAGAAAGGGGATAGAATGTACTCCTGGGCAGTAAAAATTAACTCCGTAGTGACACTACAAACCAAATTGGCTGACACCTGAAGAGTGTAATCACTGCACATGTCCTGTGGCAGGTATGAGAGAAGAACAACTTGATCTCATTCTCACCAGCTTACCTGTCATAGGTCTACATTGAAAATTTTGGCCAGAGTAACCATTGCTTGGTCCCTATGGCGATGTAGTCTATCTTCGCTCTGAGGGTATTCCATGGTGTTGTGTAACACTGCGGCCATGCTAAAAGAACTAGACTTGACATAAATCTAGAAGTGCTGAATTAGACTTGCATGTGGCATCAGCAGAAACAGACTTCTGTTTCGTGATTTGAAACATCCTATCACTCAATCTGTCACTACAAACAGTAATAACACTGAAGACTTGTGCTCTAGAGGTAGCCACTCCAAAGCCTTTACAGTTACAAAACTGACATCTAACACCTTTAATTTGGAAAAATAACTGGGTATATCCATGCACAAATCCACCTGCCAATTACAGCCTTATCAGCCTTATCAGCCATCAGCGAAATAATAGAGAAGGTCTTGTTGACAGTATTATAAAGTGGCACTTGCAAAGGAATATCCTGCTCATCGACCTAATTGCATCCATAGACATAAGCTGAACTCCAGAGGTCAGAATGGTGACCCTTTGACGTCAAGGCAGCGCTCGATCAAGTATGGCATCAAGGAGCAAGTATCAGCATCTTGGGGTGACCATTGATCAGAAACTGATCTGGTCCAGACATGTACATACTGTAACTACAAGAGTGGGTTAGAGGCTGGGAATTTGATAGTGATTTGCTCACTATCAGTCTCCTCAATGTCGTTTCACCATCTACAAGGTCTAAGTCAGGAATGTCATGGAGTACTGCCCAACTGGACGGGTTGGTATTGGATGGGTGCAGCTCCAAGGACTTGAAGCTTGATTGGGACAAAGCACCCATCCAGCACCTTGAACATTTTCTCCACTCACCATTGATGCTCAATGGATACAGCCTAGCTATCAATGACCACAGTTCCCTTGGGTGAATTAATTAAATGTAGCTGATCAACTTGGCCAAAAAGGAGTGTAAAAGTTTATGCCAGCATCAGCACTAGGGAGCAAACTGAATATGTGATTACCTGGTGAAGATGCGGTATTAAGATTATTTGTACACTAAACAGCAGATGCAGCATATTGTAGAGAGCTAAGTGATTCTGCATTAATGGATCAGGTCAATGTTCTGCAGTCCTATTACATTCAGGCTTAACTATGGTAGACACTGAACTAACCAGAAGAGGGAGCTCATCAAGTATGCCCATTCACAATGATGGGGGAGCATAAAGCATCAGTGCAAAAGATATAAGGTTGAAGCATTTGCCGTTAACTTGAGGAAAATAGAGTCCCCTGTGTTCTAGGTCTCCAGTATCATAGATGCCAGTCTTTGGCCAATTCAGTTGACAATGTGGTATGAGAAGTTGGTTGAGGACTCTGTACAGCAAAGACTATTGCCCCTGGCAACAGCCCAGAAATAAAATGCTTACCAGAACACGGTTAGGGTGCTTTTAGAAGGAAAAGCAAAGACTGCTTTCTTAGAGAAAGTGTTTTTTGGAAATCATGCAGAGATAGTTAGAACTGCAGGTGCTGGAGTCAGAAACAACACAGTGTGGAACTGGAGGAACACAGCAGGCCAGGCAGCATTAGAGGAACAGGAACGTTGACGTTTTGGGTCGGCACCCTTCTTCAGAAACGGGGAGGGAGAAGGGAGCTGGGAAATAAATAGAGAGGAGGGGTGGGGCTGGGAAGGTAGGTGGGATGGTGATAGATGAGTGCAAGTAGAGTGGTAGGGATTGGTCAGTGGGACGTGTGGGGTGGATAGATGGGAGAGAAGATGGACAGGTTGTCAGGTGAAGGAGGTGGGGATGAGAGGGAGGGTTTGTCATGAGATGAGGCTGGGGTGGGGAGATTTTAAAACTGGTGAATTCCACGTTTAGGCCATTGGGCTGCAGGCTCCCAAGGTGGAATATGAGGTGTTGCTTCTCCAGTCTGTGGGTGGTGTCATTGTGACACTGGAGGAGGACCAGGATGGACACGTCACCCAGGGAATGGGAAGGGGAGTTAAAATGTTTGGCGACTGGAAGGTGGTTTTTTTTTTCGTTTATATATGTATGAAAGCAAGCAATTTTGCTTTTCTGCCTCTTTCTCTTTGGGTCTCAGCCCTTTCGTTATTCTTCTCCCTTCTGCCAATCCCTTGTTCATCCACACCAATTCCTCCTCCTAACCCACCCCGAATTGCTTGTCTTCTGCAGATACAGCCAGAGCAGCAGCTTCAGCTCTTCCATTGACAGGTTCCTTCTATCCTGCTCTTGCTATTTCTTTTAAAGGCAATCAATTTAAGTTTGAGAGGGACAGAATCAGTGATTTTTATGAGGAGCGACTCCTCCCATATTGTGTCTCCTTCACATGCTGCTCCTCCAGTCAGATTATCAATTTTCACACTTTTGTCAATGTTCTTGCATCTACGATTGTTCACCCCATGTCATAGAAGAGCTGTACAGTAATATCATCTAGTGGTCATCATTTTTGAATTTTCTGCCCACATTTTTGGCATTTTGTCAAGCTACCTACGATGGTTTAGAGGAAACATTTCCCTGCGACCCTTGTGTATTGTGAGTGCTGTTGTCTCCATTGCAGTGTACTTTCACTTTTTTTTTTGTCCAGCTGAATGTTTGTTTTTCCCAGATTGATCTGGACTAATCTTGTTCTTTTGAAACAAATGAAATAACTTGCTGACATATTCATTAGGGCTTTGGACCATTAATTTGAATAAAAATGATGTGTGAGAGTGTTTTGGGGGACGGGTTGGCGGGTTGGGAAGTAAAAGCAGGAGATTGACACTAGGTAAAAATGCTCATTTGAAGATCTGATACAGACATGATGGACGAAAAAGCCTTCATTCTGTACACGAGTTTTTTACTTGTTGCCAGTGGGTTAACCATAAAGTACAAAGTTGGTATGTTTCAGTTGGAATAAGAAAGCTTTTTTGAAGCTTTCATGTACTATTAAGTAATTAAGGTATATGAGCCAGGAAGAGTACAGCTGGACTCCAATCTCCACTGTGTGAGCTGATGTCACCTAAAAGCTGAAATTTTAGTTTTGAAGTTCTAGAATAAAGAAAGTAAAAAGAACTACTCAAACATCACTATACCATTCCGCCCCTGCCTCATTTCATTTGCTGAAATCCTCCCTTATGCCTTAAGTTATATTCCTAGATGTCCCCATTCCAGTGAACTTCTGGCCTGCCTTCCACATTCTACCCTGAATAAATGTGGCATGTGCTAACTTGGACAAAGTCCTCTATATCTAATACCCATGTATTCACTGACGTATGTTGGCCTCCATTTAAGCAATGCTTTGTTTTTTAAATTCTCATTGTTCATTTCAAACCTCTTGATGCCCTTTCTCCTCTCTATCCTTGCAATCTTATCCAGTCCTATAACCTTGTGAATTATCTGTGCTGCTCCAGTTTTAAAGCTGCAGAATTGATTGCTATATTCTGAGAAGTTTTATGACATTAAAGCTGCTGGGTGAATACAAGGTGTTGTCCTCAACTTCCTCCATAAATGTGACTTAGTGCAGCCTTAACACACCTAAGATAGTGCACTTCTCCAACTTAGTCCTCTTGCGTGGTCTTGATTTTAATTGTTTCACCACTGACAGTTGTGCCTTTAGCCTCCTTGTCTCAAAGTGCTCAAATTCCTTTTACAAAATGTCTCCATCTCCACCTGGATAATAAGAGATGACAAGGTGTGGAGCTGGATAAACACAGCAGGCCAAGCAGCATCATAGGAGCCGGATGATGCTGCTTGGCCTGGTGTGTTTGTCCAGCTCTACACCTTGTTATCTCAGGAACTGCGGATGCTGGAGAATCCATCATCTCCATCTCCACCTCCCCCGCTTTTTAAATGTCTTCTTTTCGGTTACCTGGCTTAATACATGGATTGAATTGTTTAACTTTGTTAAAGGAGTTATATAAATGCTAGTTGTTGCTTTTTTCGTTCCTGTATTTTTTTCACCCTGGAACTAAATGTAATTGATTATTAGTTAAAATATACACAATGCAAGTTGATAGCTCATCATAGTCACATTAAAACTATGACCATGCTTTGAAGGAATGCATAATGTTAACCTTTACTGCAATGCTTCCACAGATGCTAATTAACAATTGAAGTGGTGGAGTGTGGCTGTGTAACTATAACGTTATCTTATGTTACTCAATGTCATTACCTCAAATGGTTAGACTGCAAAGTTCTGAGGAATTTTGTATTACAAGCAGAGGTATTTATTTGTGAAGCTCAGTGTGTATTGAGTTATTGGCATCGCTGTAGGTTTTCTTTTCTTTTAAATTGCTTGATCTTGGGTGACTTTTCCCAAGATACCCTGATCACAGTCAAAAGTGCTTACTTGGAGAGTCCTGGACTTGAGCACAAATTGCATCAACAACTGTGGCATTGGGCTTGAAATTTGAAATTGAAATGTTTATGGTTCAGAAGTGTCTTGAACTGCACCCAGGTATCATCAGCTGTAAGCAGATTTTTTTGTAGCTTCCTAACTTTCTTTTTAATTGCTGGACTGAATAGCTTAGCACTTTGTAGTAACCGAGTAAAAGATTAAGAATGGAGTTTTAAATAATGAGCATGAGTGAGGTTGCAGACTTTCTCGCCAAGATGGTGGGTTTGATTGCAAACGTTTCGTTACTCTGCTAGGTAACATCAGTGTGCCTCCGGTGAAGCATTGGTGTTCTGTCCTACATGTTATCGACTAGGACAACACATTCATGATAGCACGAGCCAAACAGAGACATGCGAGGGAATTCCTCGAGGCCAGGCATTCCCTGCATTTCAGCCGGCACCCTGTGAACAAACACGTTGAACTGGACCTGATAACAAACCATGGAAAAACACAAACAGAAGTAATACCAACCACCCCAACAAACCGAGGCATATAAGTAACAAGCGGGACAGAACACCAACGCTTCACCGGAGGCGCACTGACTATGTTACCTAGTGGGGTGACGAAACATCTGCAATCAAACACGCTGGCTTGGCGAGGAAGTCTGCAACCTCATCCACACCCTGAGCCACAAAGCTTGTCAAAAACTTTAAGTGAGCTTGAGTCTTTTTCCGAATTCAGCTCAGCAGGCATATGTCAATAGCATGTAGAAATCTTAAATTGAGATGGGATGTAAATACGTTGGAAGCAGTTCTAAGAAGAATACCATGCTATTACTAGGAATGGGTGGGTTGCCTTACAAGAAAAGGTTGGGCAGGCTAAGTTTGTATTCATTGTCAATCATCACCTCCCAAACTCCAGTTTGGATGAGAAGAGGATGTTTCTTGTTTATTGGATAATCTAGAACTAATAGGCCCCCCCTTTTTTTAAGAAAGGATCACTCATTCAAAACAGAAGACAAGGCTTTTTTTTTCGGGGGGTGATTTTAAATCTTTAGAAGTCTTCTCCTGAAAAGGTAGTGGAAGGAGGAACTTTCAATATTTTTAATGCAGAGGTAGGTAGATTTTTGGTTACCAGTGGATGAACTGTTATCGGGGACAGGTCAGTATGTGAATTTTGAGGTTACAATTGGATCAACTGTTCACCCCTCTGACTACCATGTCTGTTTCGTCCTGTAGTCTAAGGCTTTTCTCCTTATTTAACACACCATCAGTTTTTGTACCATCTACAAAAATACTGATCCTAACTCTTACACTTGTGTCTAGATCATTAATGTATACAACAAACAGCAGGAGACTCAGGTCTAGTTACAGGCTTCTGGTCACACAATAGCCTTCAGCCATCACCCTCTGCTTCCGACCACTAAACCAATTTTAGATTCAATTTGCCAGATTGCTCTGAAACCAGCTTGCCATGCGTGACCTTTGTACAAATCTTACTAAAGTCCATGTACGCTACATCAACTGCACTGCCTTCATCTATACATCTAGTCACCACTTTCAAAAATTCAATCATATTTGTTAGACGTGATTTCCTGTGAAAGAGCCATGCTGACTTCCCTTGACTAATCCTTGTTTCTTCACGTGAAAATTAACTTTGTTCCCCAAGAATCTTGGTTTTCTTGTTTTATTTGGACAGGCTTAGTGAGTTGGCGTGAAAATGGCAGAACGTATGAAAAGCTAAGGTTATCCACTTTAAAGGAACAGATGTGCAGAGTATTTCTTAAATGATGAGAAGTTGGAAAGTATAGATGTGCAGAGGGACCTGTGTGTTCTTGTCGTTAAGTAGCTGAAGGCTAACATCTGGATGCGACAAATTATTAAGAAGGCTAACAGAATGACTGCCTATATTGAAAGATGATTTGAGGAAAAGGAGTAGAGAAATCTTTCTTCAATTGAATAGAAGCCTGGTTAGACTGCACCCAGAATAATGTGCACGCTTTTGGTCGTCTTACTTCAGGAAAGATAATACGCCAGAGATGGAGCACAATGAATGCTTGCCAGACTTGTTCCTGGATTGACGGAAATGCTCTTTGAAGAGGATGTTAGGTAAACTGAGCCTGTATTCTCTGGAGTTTCAAAGAATAACAGGTGATCTCATTGAAACCTACAAAATACTTTGAAAGATAGACAGGTTAGGTGTTTGCCTTTTGGGGAGCCTAGAATCAGGGGACGTAATTTAAAAATAAGGGAATACCATTTATGATCAAGATGGCAAAATTTCTTTACTCAGATTATTGAGAGTCTTTGGATTGTTGTACCCCAGAGAGCAGTGGGAGCTCAGCCTTAGAGCATATTTAAAGTAGAGATTGATAGAATTCTGATGACTGTTGGTGTGTTGGATTATGGCAATAGTGTGGGTAAAGATCATTGAACACATCAGGCAGCAATGGATATATTAAAGGAGCGGGCTCAACTGGCTGAATGGCCTACTCATACATATTTTCTACCACCAATCAAGACTTCCTCATTTTTTACGTGCTGTCTTTGAGCTTGTTATCTTAAGATTTTAGGCCATTGCATTCTTGGGAGCATTTTCGACCATATAATAGTGTAGACATGTTAGAAGTGTTTGTGCAAGATTTTTTTTAACAATAACATATATGGATACTAAGTCTGTCAAAGGATTTAATTGACTCAAGATTCTGATGTATTTACAATAGACCAGCGTCAGTACAACATGAAAGAACATTAAAAACCAAAAGAACTGTAGAAGCTGGAAATCAGAAACAGGAACAAATTGCTGGGAAAACTCAGGTCTGGCAGCATCTGTGGAGAGAAATCAGAGTTAATGTTCCCAGTCCAGCTATTCACCCTCCTAGCCTGATCGCTATCCACTCCTTTTATCTAACTGGTTTGTCTCTTTGGACTCTACTTCCACCTAACGTCTACTCCTTACCTCCTGCCCCCTGCCCAACCCTATCTTCTTCATTAAAAAAATACAACATTTTCCTAGCTGCCGTCAGTTCTGAGGAAGGGTCACTGGACTCAACGTTAACTCTGATTTCTCTCCATGAAAGAATATTGCTCCACTGTTGCTATAACTTTAACTTAACAAACATTAACTTCATCATTACAAAGCAGCGTGGTCATTTTAGTGACATATGCTCTGCGAAATCTGTTCATTTCTTAGTAAAATTGTACCAGTTGTGTGGGCTGTAATTAATTAATGTTTTGTTTCTTTCCTACAGAGAAAGAACACAATTGGGAAGATGAAGACTGGGGAGCATGGGAAGATGGTGAATTGAAAGATCCTGTATGACCAAATTGTCCTCTATTCTCTTTTTATGTTGTTTGTATTGAAATTGTTAATTAACATCTTGTTGAGCCTTGTGGGATTAGGGACAGGAATTAGTTTGAAGGAATTGGTTATAGATATTTGCTAATCAACCTGTTGAGAGATGTTATAACGATTCTGGAGTAGTGAGTCTTGAACCTAGGCCTCTTGTCCCAGAGGTGGGGAGACTACCACTGTGTCCAAACAGTCCTGGTTGTATACTTTATAATTTAGAGGCTTACATACTCTAGAATGTGCAAGGCTAGCCAACTTCTCATCTAATGAGTAAAAACTTGGAGTAAATGAGATTTAGTTTATTGCATTTCAGTAATTATTTACAGATTATAAAAATAGGCTGTACATTAGCAGAGTGACTGTTGGATGACCAGCTTTTGAACAGTCTCCCACAAGATCCTACTTGGCTTTGTCACCAGGTCCTCGTGACATTATTAAAGTGAGTGGTGGTTATTGCACTCGCATTAAGTGTGTACCCGTTCAGGCACTTCTCCGCCAAGCTTTTTCAGATGGTTGTTATTGTTATATATTTGTTTATATAGTTACATTTATCACTAACACATCTCCACCAAGTGTTTGGCTTTAGAAATTCAAATGTTTGGTAAGTTTTACAATTTCAACATCTTCTCTCAGGACTTGGAAGAATAGTTGCACGTGTTCACGTATGTACATTGCATATGTTCTGATGAGGCCAACTCCGAAATGTCCACTTTCCTCAACTGAGGATTCCCCAGCTCTGTTGTCAACAGGGCCCTCAACCAGGTCCGACCCATCTCCCACACTTCTGCCCTCACCCCTTCTCTTCCCTCCCACAACAGCGATCGGGTTTCCCTTATCCTCACTCACCATCCCACCAGCATCCACATTCAGAAGATAATCAGACACCATTTCTACCAACTCCAGCGACGTGCCACCACCAGATACACATTCCCCTCCCCTCCCTTGTCCGCCGTCCGCAGGGACTGTTCCCTCTGGGACACCCTGGTCTCCACTTCCTTCAACCCAACACCTCCCCGTAGCCTTACAGCACCTTCCCCTGTAACCGGCGAAGGTGCAACACCTGCACATTTACCTCGTCCCTCCCCGGTATCCAAGGGCCCAAACATACCTCCCAGGTGAAACAAAACTTCACCTGCACTTCACACAATCTAGTCTACTGCATTTGCTACTCACAATGTGGTCTCCTCTACATTGGGGAAACGAAGTGTAGACTTGACGACTGCTTTGCAGATTATCTACGCTCTGCAAGCAAAAAAGACCCTGAATTACCTGTTGCCTGCCACTTCGACACACCATCCTGCTCACTAGCCAACATCTCCACCTCTGGCTTGCTGCATTGTTCCAGCGAAGCCCAACACAAGCTGGAGGAATAACACCTCATTTTCTGCTTGGGGACCGTACAGCCCTCTGGACTCAATATTGAGTTCAATAATTTTAGGGCCTAAACTCTCCCATGTCCCAGCCCCCTACCCCACGCACCAGGCCTTGTTAGCACATAGGCTGCTAGTACAAACCCCCAGTTGTTAGTCACTAATGGTCCCCATTAACAACTATTCACCCTGTTAGCCTGATCGTTAGCTACTCCTATGTCTGTCCAACTGTCTTTCCCTCTGTCTGGGCTCTATCCTATCGTTTACTCCATACCCCACCCACCTCCCCATTTTCTGCATATAAACTGATGTTTTCCCAGGCACCATCAGTTCTGAGGAAAGGTCACCAGACCCAAAACGTTAACTCTGTTTTTTTCCTTCACAGATGCTGCCAGACCTGCTGAGCTTTTCCAGCAACTTTGTTTTTGTTCTTGAAAGAATAGTAATTTGTTTAGTAGAGGGCAGTTATCTGGGATTGTCTTTATGAAAATTCGGAGTTCTCTTCTGATCTAGATAATCTCTAATCTCTTATTTTTCACAAAGAATGTCATCCCCACCAGCGCAGTCTCTTTTTTTTTTTTCCTTTGCGATAGTTTGAATCTTTAGACATTGCACGTCTTCTCTTAGTATTGCCTTCCAAGGGATGGTATGAACCATGTCTTGAATTTCTGTCAATGGAGATTTCTTCTCAGACATCCCATGTAAGTGTGTAGACGGATTCTACTGCCACTTGTTGATTAGTTAGGACTTCCTCATTTGCCCTCCGTAATTGAACTATCGGTGAAACCAACTTGTACACTTCCTCAGTTGTGTTAATCGAAGATTCCTTAATGCTTGAAGTGATATCCATTATGGTTATTGAAGATCCATCTTTGGAAGATGGGGAGATCAGATATTTTACTTTGTCTTGTCCTTTGTTAATCATCTTGGTATCTTTGTGTAATTTGGATCTATCATATCCAGTTCTTAACTGCACCATGTTGTAATCTGACTTAATACAGCTGCAAATGTTTCATTTGTCTTGAATTAGGCATACTATTCAGTTGCTGTCTCTTTGCTTATCTTTCTTCCCAAAGTTTCTTCGCACTTTGACTCTGAAGTCTTTCCAGTTTTGGTGGCAGTGGAAAACATATCTGCCAAACCTGTGTAGTTACTGCTTTCTAACTCATTGACTCTTTTTTTTTTTAAAGAAAAATCTTCCAACATAACCTCAGATTTTCTTTTCATTTAGGTTCTGCTATGAAATAATGGAGCCTGATAAAATCTTCTGACTGTTCCTTCACTTTTTGTTGCTCAAGCTCTTGAAGTTCTTGAATGAGATAGAGGCCAATGCATGTCTTTATATTTAGAACTGAAAATTCCTGGTTGTGTAGTGCACATAGCTTTTCTAGAATTTGTTCTCCTCTGGATAGTTGCTTTTTGCATTCCTGAACAATAAGTGCACTGCCTCTCACTATGTAGTTGAATATCTGTCAAATGTAAACAGTTTTTTTTTTTACCAAATCTCACTATCTCATAATATTATAACACTGCTCCTGTGTTCAACTTGAAATTTGTGATTATACCCATTGACAAATTTCAGTGTGCCAAAATGATTGGAATGGGTCATTGAATTCCCTTCAGAAACTTTGATTTTGTGGATACTTTTCTACTTCATTTACCTCTTTGTGTGGGTAGTTTTTCAGTTTCTTTTCCTCTCTGTGTTGTCTCCTGATTTGGCACATTTTGTGAAAGTGGCATATTTTTTAAAAACAAATGGTTTTATTGTAATAGCTGGGAACTGTTTGCCTTGTGATGCTACTTTGCAGAACAGCGTTGGTATGAACTGTGTCTGGTGAAAGACCTATCCACTGCATTGGCTTTTGTGCGTCTCTTTGACAGTTTGTATAGAGCACCATGCTGTGTATGCTATCACCCGAATCTTCAGTGTATAGGTTCCTTAGGGGCTTAGATGGCAATTTGTGTGTGAGGTGTGTCACATTTCTGATCTAATGAGAAGAGCCTACTAGAGTCATCAAGATGCATCTCTGCAACTCTTCTGGTTACTAGAATAAGCCGTATATCACTTCTCCCAAAAGATCCACGTTTTCTCTCTCTAACTCCTTATGACCGCATCAGCGTGGGTGGTATTTATTGCACTCAGTGGTAACCCTTTCAAATGGACATATAAATATTTTCTTTCACTCTGCAACAAGGCTCGTGTGACAACATCTTCCAAACTTGTGCTATCTGGCAGCTGTAAGCTATGCACCATCCTGACTTGGTACCACATCACTGGTCCTTCACAGTCATTGGCCAAAATCCTGGAAATATCTCTTGTGCAGTGAGTAAATTTGAACCAGGTGGAATGCAGCAGTTCAAAGAGACAGCTCACCAGCCTTCTTGAGGACATTCAGGATGGATAATTAGCAAGCCAGTGATGCCCACCACCCACAAATGAATTTGTTTGAAAACCACCGATGAATGTCCAAATAAGGATAATAGTGGTGAATCCACACCATTCAGACTGTTGGAAGCAGAGCTGGTAAGGTTCTGGAGAACTATACTGTGTTGAAGATTGAGGATTGTAGCCCTGGAGCTAGGTTATTTGGAAGCTGCAATCAGACAAGAATCAGTGGCTGAATCTTCAAAGAAAAATGGGCTGGAAGTCTACTGAGGAAGAACAGAACCTTAAAGGATTATGCCTGAAATAGGTGCCATATGTCCAGAGTAGGTTGCCAAATTAATCTTGGATTATTCTTTGCAATTTAATGTGTAATTCATAGTATGTATTAACTTATTTATCTGTTTATGCATGTTTGTTCATTTCGATTTGTTAAAGCAAAAGTTATAAAAAGTGACGTCTTGTGCATTGGTTTCTTATTGGATTCCTTTGGTAAATTTTGGTTCTTTTGGCTTATTGGTCTTCACTGGAATCATGGGTGATAGGTATGAAGTAAGATCCCCATGGAAGATTTAAACATGACCTATTTTAGTCTGCACATTCTTGAAGCACCCTGATCATTGTTAATTACTGTCAGTCAATCTCTGCTGGTGAAAATTACCATTGAGTTTGGCATCTGTTCCTAGAAATTTTAATTGTTTAACATTTTAAAGCAAGTAAATTTATCTTTTTGTTTTATTGCTGACACTTTTCTCCTCTTAATCCAATGTTTATTCCCTTTTCAACATATCTCTTTCTGCACCTGATACACTGAATTCATGTTGTTGTTGTTGTTATACAATGATTTCTTCTGCTTGGTCCTTGCACTGTTACTTTCACAGTTCTTTTGATTTGACTTATTAAGGTGAGGCATGGTAATAAAATATGGACTATCAGCTTTTGATTTTCATCATCTGATTTTAATCATAGAATCCCTACAGTGTGGGAGTAGGCCGCCCAGACTCTCCCCTCCATCCTGTCCCTGTAACCCTGCATTTCCCATGCCCGATTCACCTAGCCTGCCCATCCCTCGACACTGTGGGACAATTTAGAATAGCCAGTCCCCCTAACCTGCACACCTTGGCACTGTGGGAGGAAACCGGAGCACCCAGAGGAAACCCATTCAGACATAGGGAGAATGTACAAGCTCCAAGCAGTTGCCAGAGGGTGGAATTGAACCTGGGTCCTTGGCACTGAGGCAACAGTACTGACCGCTGAACCTCTGGCCACCCCTTTAGTGCCAGGGATTTTCATGGAGTGAAATGGTTTCAAAGGGGGAAAAGAAACACTGACTTAAAAATGGTTATTATGATGCCCTGACCCCCAGGTTGAACCAAGCTTCATGAAAAAATCAATAAACAGGAACTAGTCTGAACTCAAATTAACATGTTATCAAAGTAACTGAAATCAGTCATCTAGATCTGTACCTTGAGTTTGATTTGTGTTTTCTTTGGAAAAAACAACTTCTGAGATTAATCCACTTGGAAACAAGGAACTCTGATATTGGGATACACAGAGCAGTTGTATTTCTGGGAGCTTTTGTTTGGCAGAAGCGAAATATAGATGTGTGACTGGGTAAGGAGGTCTTGCTCTCTCGCATGCACACACAGCCAGTGATAACACCACTCTGAAGAAAGATCCAATTACTGAAGGGTCTGTTTCTGTGCTGTATGACTCTGACTCTGTACTGAGCCAAGAACTCTGATACCTGCAATATTCACAGTTGCTATTGATACGAGCCTTTTCTAACTATCCAGAGTTTCGGGTAAAAGCCTAATACCTTGAACGCCTTAAGCATTTGAAACTACATGCTCTTTATCTTAATTTTCCACTGGACTGCAGCAATTTAAAACTTTGTGCTTGTTTCTGTAACTTTTATTTCTTGGAGTTAGCAAGTAATAAAACTGTTCTTCCTTTTCACTCAAGAAGAACCTTTAAATTGACTCCTTAACTGGTTTCTGGTGAACTAGTTAATTTACATATTTATTGAACTAAGATGTGTTAAATAGAATACTAAATCATTGTGGCCAATAGGGATGTTGAAAAGAGGGCTTCCAATTCACCCCTGTTCCCCTCCTAACAATATCAATGATTATCTGCCTGTTGGCTTAGGTTCCAGAGTTTGCAGAATTTGCATTGCTGTGACATAGTCAGTCCCTGAATATTCAGCAACTTTCCTTTTAAAAATAAATGCATTAACTAATGGCAAACTCCTTTTAGATGTGCTTCTCTACAGCAGTTTATGGGCTTGTGTTTGCAGACAATATAAAGATAAAGGTCGGCAAATTATCTTCACATTCAAGGCCAATATGTTGGGGAAGTTAGAGTGGCTACCATCTCAATTATTCCTTTTGGAGTCATACTCCTTGAATAGCATTGGTAATGCAAGTCATAGACACATGTAATAATGACATAGACTCAAGTTTTCTGTTTCTAATACTATTAAAGCTAATAAAATTATAACTAAAGCACATCAGCCTATTTGACTGGTTACCAGTTTGCAATACAGAGTGACAGCAACAGTGTGGGTTCAGTTTCCACGCTGGCTATGGTACCATGAAGGACTCTTCCCTCACTTGAGGGATGGTGACCCTCAGGTTAAACCGCCATCAGTTGTCTCTAATGAAAGAACAGCCATATGATTTGGGAGGTGTTTTTTGTTTTGTTTTGATTTAATTTTACTAATAATATATTTACTTCTAAGTTCTGAAATTTGTTGCAGAGGGAAGATCGTTCTACAAGCAACGCGCCCGCATTGTCGTGGCTCCAAGACTGTGTGATCTCACTCTCACCAACAAATGATCTTATGGTAATAGCAAGGGATCAGAAAGCTGTATTTCTAGTGCGTAAGTATTAGCTTCTTTATGAATATTTGTTAACTTACAGTAAATGTTTAAATTTTTTTTTTGTGGCTTAAGCTTACTTTTATTGGAATATAATACTGGATAATTCAAAAGCAAATCGCTTGTAGCTAGTGGTGGGGTGGGGAATCTCCAGAAAATGTTGCAAATATTTACTGGGTCAAGTAATATCAATAGAAGGAGAAAGAGTTCATTCTTCCCCCTCCTTGCATTTGCCTTCTCTGCCTTGCTGACTAGCTGAATACCTCCCATATCATTAACTACTTGGTTCTGATACATATACTCTTGAAGCCTTTCTTTGTTTAAAGGTGCTGCCTGACTTCTTCCTGAGTATTCCAACATTTTCTGTTCTTAATTATTGTGTAATTTAGTTTTTATTGTTATGGTGCTCTTGCTTGTAAAATTTATGACCTTTCCAGAAATAGGTTGCCTTCTAATTTATGAATTTTCTTTTTTAAGCAAAATGGAAGCCTAATGAAAAGGCTAAAGATGAAATGCAGTATTGTGTTACGTGGAGTGGTATCTTGAGCGTTGAAGAAGGGTAGGTATAGTTCAGTGAGAGTACTGGAGTTAATGATGGTATTTTTGATCACATCATTTATTTAAATGGATGATTGCCTGCAAGCGAAGAACTTGTGAATCTTTGTCACAACATATATTACATAAATTTCTTTCAATGTAATTTTGTTTTGTTTAATTGCCAAATAAATGTTCGCATGTTGCAAAAAAAAGGGATCTGTTGGATTTTGTGTTGATATCCCAATGTCGTGTGCTGCAAAACCATGAATCACTTGTATTCTGCAATATGATCTCCTGCATGCTGATGTTTAATCATAGGATACCATAGAGGAGGGAAAAGCAGATGCCTTGGAGGCTAAATTCAGAGTCCCCTTAGGATCCCATCATTAAGATGTACTTGATTAGCAATGGCCTATGAGCAACTTATTTGCGTGGTTTGGTCATAGAATAGTTTGTGACTAAGGGCTAAAACAAAAATCAAATCCCAGGATGGCGTGAAGAAAAACTCTGTACTTTTTTGACTGATTAAATGGCACTCATGGAGATCCGCATGATATTACATGCTGTAGAAAATGTACAGTCATAAATCGGGCTATATTGTAAAATCAATTTACAGTCCACAGGTACTTGTAACTTGAAATACTTGCAGGTGGAAAGAAGAGCTGTTTTGCACTTGGTATTGATTTTGTTGTGATCCTGGATGGTTATTTACTTTGAATAAATTTTGTTAACTTGCATCTTTTACAGTTATATTTTTAAAATTTAAGAACCCCTATGTAGCTTTATTTGATGTTTGAATACTATACAATTAATGATCAAGCACACTGCAGCAAATTGGAACAAGTGTACATTTGTAGTAACCGATCTAAAAGATATGAGGCAGAACCTTGGACTGTATGTTAAGAACTTCATTTCTGGTGTAGTGTATGTAGCTTTCTGTGTGAATATTGCAAGGGCTTTCCAATTTCACAACTAAGATTCATGTAATTTGGAATAGTGAATGGAAAGCTGTAAGGAAAAGCCTGGGAGCTATTTACCTGTGACATCAGTGGTAGGTCAGTTGTTGGAGGTGATTCTGAAAGATAGGATTTGCATGCATTTGGAGAGGCATGGACTGATTTAAGGATAGTAAGCATGGCTTTGTGCAAGGGAAATCATGTATCACAAACTTAATTGAGTTTTTTGAGGATGTAAACGAAAAGGATAATGAGGACAGAGTGGTAGACGTTGTTTACTTGGACTTAACTAAGGCCTTTGACAAGGTTCCATATGATAGAGTAATTAGTAAAATTATCTCACATGGGATTCTGGGTGAACTTGACAATTGGATACTATATTGGCTTGACAGTAGGAGAAAGAAGGTTGCGGTGAAAGATTGCTTTTTGGACCAATGGCCTGTGACCAGCAGTGTTCCATAGAGATTGGTACTGGGTCCACTTTGCTTGTCATTTCTATAAAGAATTTGGATGAGAATTTGGGAAGTGTGGTTAGTAAGTTTGCAGATGATGCAAATTTATGGTATAGTGGACAGTGAAAAAGATTATCTAAGATTGCAAACGGATCTTGATCAATGGGCTGAAGAGTGGCAGATGGAGTTTAATTTGGATAAATGCTAGATATCACATCACATCTTGGTAAAACATGTAAGGACAGGACATATACAATTAATGGTAGGTCCCTGGGTAGTGTTATAGAACAGAGAGACCTAACTCTTTGAAATTTGTGTCACATATAGATAGGGTGGCATGCTTGCCTTCATTGCTCAGACCTTTGGGTATAGGAGTTAAGACATCATGTTGAGGTGAAGTAGGATGTTGGTGAGGTCTCTTCTGGAGTGCTGTGTGCAGTTCTGGTCATCCTGTTTATGGGAAAGATATTATTAAACTGGATAGGGTTCAGAAAAGATTTACCAGGATGTTGCTGGGAATGGAAGGTTTGAGTTATGAAGATAGACTGGGATTTTTTTCAGTGAAGTGTAAGAGGTTGAGGGGTGATCTTAAAGATGTTTAAAAAATGATGAGGGTCATAGATAAGGCGAATAGCCAGGGTCTCCTACCTAGGGTATGGGAGTTCAAAGCTCAAGGGCATATTTTTAAGGTGAGAGGAGAAAAATTTCAAAAAGACATGAAGGGCAGTTTTTTGTTTACATTGAGAGTGATTTGCATTTGGAATGAACTGCCAGAGGAAGTGGTAAATGCAGGTACAGTTCCAAAATTTTAAAAGGCATTTGGATAAGCTCATGGATAGGAAAGGTTCAGAGGGATATGGGCCAAACACGGGTAAGTGGGACGAGTTTAGTTTGCGAACATGGTCAGCGTGGATGAGTTGTACTGAAGAACCTGTTTCGATGCTGTATGGTAGAGGGTGGTGCGTGTTTGGAATGACCTGCCAGAGAAAGTGGTGGAGGCTGGTACAATTACAACATTTAAAAAGCATTTAGATTGGGATATGAGTAGGAAGGGTTTAGAGGGATATAGGCCAAATGCTGGCAAATGGGACTAAATTTATTTAGGATATCTGGTGAGCGTGGACAAGTTGGACTGAAGGGTCTATTTTCATGCTGTATATCTCTGAGACTCTATGACTAGTCCGAAGCAGGATTAAACATGGAGCTTTTTAAAGGGACATGCGGAGTACTTGCAAAGGCAGAATTGTATTTATGACCGCAAAGCTGTAGAAGCAAGAGAAGGAGGAAGATGAAAGACAGCACCCTGGTTTATGGATACAGCAGATGACCTTGGTGTTGGAAATGGTGAGCACACAGGCTCTTTTTTTCCAGAAAATGGCAGTAAAGAGGCAACCAGCCAACCTTTCCAAGTAGATCATGGAGATGGTGAGCAGCTGAAGTGAGGCACAGAGGATGTGGATTCATCTTTCACTGCAGGATAGTACAAATCCCAGGTCAGGTGCAGAAACAAGGGTGTAGAGGCATCCTTGGACATAGTGACAGCAATAGATGAGCAAGCCCTCGGTTGGCAAGGTACCCTCACTTCAGTTTGCCCCTAATAAGAGAGAGTGTCATAGCAACAGGTGAAATTTCAAAAATGACATTTGTAGCTGCCTCTGACGTGAGTATAAAGAACCGCGCTCACCTTTAGGAGAAATATAATGATCAGAGAAATACAAGGACTTCACCTTTCAGTCAGCTCAGTCCATGCTGATTAGTTTTGTTTTTGATATCCTGAAAGGGCGTGTCTGCAGATACAGTGGGAGATGAGGGAGACTGACCAAAATTCAGGAGGAGCAGTACCCTGAAGAAACACCATTAAATGACATGCATCTCCACTAGCACAATACTCTCACCTCAGAGGGCCCAGCATCACAGACAGAAGGGATGGTGCAAGCTGTCTTTCCAGAAGTAGATCTGGAGACATCTATGAAAACTCTGCAGGGAGTAGGGAGGTATCCAGCTTTGCTAAGCTGAACACAGTTGCAGAGTGCTTGTGTGCTTGTGGAGCAGAAAAAGGAAACGCGTATTGAACTGTCAGAATTACCAGAGGCAGAGTAATTTCTTCGTGCTGAAGGTGCAAGGTCCATTATTTCCGTGAGTGGCCTGCCAGAATGTGAGGCAAAGAATGGATGAAGATGCCCAACAATGGTCTTCATATAATGGTGGTTTAATTTGAAAAGCATTCAGCAAGCAGCCACTTTGATGACTAAATACCACATTCAAGTGCGTTGAAATATTTCTCCTACTCTGTTTGCAAGGAGTTGGGAGATTGGCACAGGGAGAGAAATAAGAGAAGTAAGCAGAGGTGATGGCATTGGGGGCCCACCTCAAGATGGCCACAGCACTTGTGAGGAGGGCTAGGTATGTGAAGATGTGGTGTATGTGCCAGGGAAATTGAGATTATATTCCCCTCAGTTGAAATGACAAGGATGAAGGTGTCGCAGGATCCTCTAGCATGCAGGGCTATCCCTGGATGTGTCAGTAGCACCTCTGTTCCTGCCACACCAGCCCATCCTCCATCTTCTTTCTCTTCTGAAGGTTGTTTGATACCAATATGTTCTACTAGATTTGAATTGCTTGCTGTGTTGAAGCTCTGGTAGAAGTACAACACTTGGTGAACTTCACTGCAGAGGTGCATGAGATGTGGTGCAGTGGTATCAGAAACCAGAACCTCTGGTTTTATATCTTGTCATCCAGCAGCCATTCAGAGACTGTGAGGCCTTTCAACTGCTCAAAGGTAAAGGCGTCATGGCCCAAAAAAATCACATTCATTATAGGACCTAATTATGATTGCATACTAGCTGCACATTGAATAAGTAGAAACCTATTCATTTTTGGGAAAATACCTGGTAGTAAGCAATGTACAACTCATTTACTGTTGATTTTCCCCTTTTGTATGTTGCTCCCGTAATTGTCTACTGAGCTTTGACTTTCCACTGAGCACATGCCGCCTTCAGTTTGCTGTGAACAATGAAAAAGAGGTACTGCGCAAATGAGATTTAATAGCATTGTAATTACCATATCTGTCAATGCTTTTCACTCGTGCGGATTCCTATCATTCAGATGCTGGGAAATCCCAGAGCAAAGTAGAAAGATGGCAGATAATTGATCTAACGCTTTATGCAATTTTTCCAGCCTCTTTAGCACTGATCCAAATGCCTGGTAAACATCCATGCTTGCAAGTCCAAATTCCCAGATTCTCTCCTTTTATTCTCCTGTTTTACCGCTGTCATTGCCTGCACATTGTTTGCTTTAGTTTGAATGCTGTAGACTCAAGATCAGAGATTGAATGATGGGAAACTAATAATTTGGGGATGGTGAGAAAAAGTTTTAATTTGCCTAAAATAAATTTCTAATTACATAGTAGAACTGTTGCAGATCTAAGTTTAGCCCAAAAATGTAGTTTTCTTGAGGGTATAAATGCAGCTTTAAAGGTTAATGAGGACTTCAAGTGATTTAATGCATGACGGGTATGCTAGAGTAAACTTCTGCATGCTGTATCATACTTCTCTATCTCTACTGAGAATGCTCCCATGATTTACACATTAAGTACCTTATTATTCCTAGACCAGAGTAGTAAATCTATCATCATCCTAGTTGAAATCAACAAATTATATTATCATATGATTGGGAACCAGTACCTGTTATTCTTAAAGTAGACTGTAAAGACTGTCGTCTTATTTCTGTGCTTTTTAAAACCCAAGGATTTTCAAGGGTGGCTGTGTATTTTGAAAGCAAGGAATTAAGTGCCAATTGTGAACCTTGTTTGTGTAGCTGTGGATTCTAGCAATGTGCAAACTCAAGCCAAGGGGATGTTTGAGTGAAGCTGATTGATCCCTAGTCCACAAACCAGTTATCGATGACAAAGATCTCTGATGATAACAACTATGGAATCGGTTGTCAGATAACCGGGTTGTGGATGTGATGGAGAAAAGCTAGTCAGGGCAGAAGAGAAATCAGCAGCTAAAAACTCTAAAATTTCTGCAGCAAGCCTCTTTAAACCAGAAGAAAACCAGCTTATCTTTCCTTCAGCAGAAGCTGCATATTGTGATTTGAAATTGGACAGGTCAGGGTCCTTCATAAGTGAACCACCTACCCTGTGCCTCTTGGAAACTAGTGGAAGCATTTGGAAAAAGGAAGGTTGAGGAGGTACCTTCACATCAGCAAGAACGAACCCAACTTGGAAGGGGGAAGAGAGAGAGGAGACAGTGGGTTCACTGGAATATTACTTGGGTCTCTTGGATGAACAGTCCAGTGATAATACCACTAGGGGACCCAGGTTTGAATCCCACCATGGCAGATGGTGGAGCTTGAATTCAATAAAAATCTGTAATTAGGAATCTAATTATGACCAAGAAGCCATTGTCGGTTGTCAGAAAACCAATCTGGTTCTTTAATGTCCTTTTTAGGGAAGGAAACTGCCTGCCTTAACTGGTCTGGCCTACATGTGACTCTGGACCCACACCAGTGTGGTTGACACTTAACTGCCTCTGGGCAATTAGGGAAGAGAGTGTCACTGGCTAGGCCACCCTGTGAATGAAAATAAATATTCACTTCTCCTCTTGCAGCCATATCTCTATAATGGCTTTCAGATCATAGTTGTTTATTTCAGTATGCGTTATAAACTTGTTTACTTTATAAATGTGGTGTGCATTCATACAGAGACTTTAATTTTAATTTTATTTTTGTTATCTAGTTTTGACTATTTGTGTATCCCTTCTTTTTTCTCTGTCCATTACTGTCATTCTCTGCCCCTGTGGTCTCTGTGATTGTGACCCTGACACTGTTGCCAACTGTCATAAAAATCCATCTTGTTTACTAGTGTCACATTGGGGAAGACATCTGCCATTCTTAGCTGATCTGGCCTACATATGACTCCAGACAAACAGCAAAGTGGCTGACATTTAACTGCTGCCTGAAATGAGCTAGCAAGTCACTCAGTTCCAGGGTAATTAGGGATGGGCAAAAATTGGTGGCTTTGTCAGTGACTCCCATGTCCCAGGAAAGAATAAAGGAAAAGCATTATTGGACCCTTGC
The DNA here is from genome assembly GCA_024137785.1 of Ginglymostoma cirratum. Classification (NCBI taxonomy): domain Eukaryota; kingdom Metazoa; phylum Chordata; class Chondrichthyes; order Orectolobiformes; family Ginglymostomatidae; genus Ginglymostoma; species Ginglymostoma cirratum. Next base: position 32,752,738 of record JAHRHZ010000018.1, read on the forward strand.
TCTGTGAAGGAGTTGCTACACATAGCAGGCCCAAAGCAATTGGCTATTTAATTATATGCCAATTTGAAGCCTCTGGAATTCCCCAAAACCCTCTCTGTAGAAGTATTAGATAGCATGAAATGGAAGTTGGGGAACTGAGTTTCTATTCAAGAGAAAATTATCTGTATGGTGAGGCCAGTTTGAAAACAACACAATGTATACACTTTTGCAGAGGATTATTTGTAATTTAGTGTCAAATTAAGATATAAAATTCTTCCAATGGATTTGCCTTGGTTGAAAATAAGAATAATTGAATGCTTACTGCCTGTTGCTCCCCTGATTTATTTCTGACGCCAACAGGCAAGTAGCAGGGAGACTCCAATTTAGTCTGAATCTGAAATATTCTATTTAACTGCGCAATTGCTACACAGCCATATTATGTTTTTTTAATTGCCTGTTCAACAGAACGTTTAAGATGTTCCTCCTTTTGCTTTCTAATCAATTAATGGAGAAATAGAGGGGGAGAAAGTTGCCTGGTGGCAGTGTCACTGAATTAGTAAACCAGAGGCCCAGGGGCTAAAGCTCTGGGGAGGCTTGTTCAAATCCCACCATCACAGCTAGTAGAATTTAATTACAATCAATAAGTCTGGAATTGAAAGCCATTTCAGTAATGGTGTCAGTGAAACTATCATTGATTGTCATAAAAACCATCTGGCCCCCTTTAGGGAAGAAAATCTGGTTCATTTAGTGCCGTAGAGAAGAAAACTGCCATCCTTACCTAGTCTGGCCTACATGTGATTCCAGGCCCACAGCAATGTGGTTGATGCTTAACTGCCCTCTGGGCAATTAAGCATGAGCAATAAGTGTTGGCCTAGTTAGTGACATCCACAATCCTGTGAATGAATTAAAGAGACTTCCTGTCATTGGACTTCCTCCCTCCTATTCTGGTCAGTTACCCTCCTTCCTGGATCTGCTGTCCAAGTATTTTTCACCAAGATATCTATATTCCTGTGTTTTTTCTGAACCCTAATCTTGCTCAGTTATATCAAACAAATACTGCTTTTGGGCTGTCCACCCCACACCCACACATCCCCTCAAACACATGCACACGCGCACGCACACACACACACACACTGTACTTACCTATTAATTGTGCACATTCCCTCTTTCAGTCAAGCCCTTCACAGCTGTTCTCTTTACCTAGAACCATTCAATTGTTGAGTAACTACCCCAACTGCTCATACATAAAGCCCATATAGTTAGTAGCACAGTTGACAGCAGCTGTGCTTAATATGAAGTTCTGTCTTTGTTCTCCAGTTGATTGCCCCTGGCTGTGCACTCAGTGATCCCTTATTTCCCTGCATGACTAATTTAAAAACCTTTCAATTAGCCTCACCTCCCAGAGAATTGCATGCAATTCATTTTGAAACAGTAAAATATAATAAATCTGTAAAACTTTCTGTATGCCTTGAATGTTAATATGTTTCTGTTCTCACAATGCTGACTTTCCACATCAAGAAACAGAAATTCATCTTAGCTTTTTTTGGCCGGTCTTTTTTTTTTTTAAGCCATCTTTTCTTTCGTTTCTAAGCTCAACATGAACTTTATTTGAAGACCAAGTTTCAAAAATTTTTATGAAAAAAATCTGTAGTTATTTTTGATGACTAAGTGAAACAGTGCTTTTTGGGATGGGGGAAGCTGGGGGAGAAGGGTACAAGTATTGAAAAAATTTGAGGGAATTTGTTGAATATGTCAAAATGTGATTACTTGGGGAGGTGATGGCCTAGTGTTATTATCACTGGGCTGTTAATCCAGAGACCCAGATAATGTTCTGGGGACCTGGGTTCAAATCCTGCCATGGCAGATGGTGGAAATTGAATTCAGTAGATTTCTGGAATTACGAGTCTAATGATGACCATAAATCCACTGCTGATTGTCAGGAAAAACCCATCTAGTTTGCTAGAAATTGGTCTGGCCTGCGTGTGACTCAACGCAATGTGATTGACTTTTAGCTCCCCTCTGGGCAATTAGGGATGGGCAATAAATGCTGCCCGGCCAGCGATGCCCTCATCCCGTGAATGAATAAAAAGAAAAAAATTAAAATAGCGCTAGCGGCTTGTTGAGGCATTCGCAGTGTGATATCAACATGCGGTGTTGCCATTTATTTAAACGCGACACAGGAAGCAAAGTTTGAGAGATTTGGAAGTGTCAGCTGTGTTGTGTACAAGACACGATGTACAAAGATGATATTAACAATGTACAAGTATACTACAGCAGCCTGCTGCAGTTTGTCTCGTGTGATTTCTGGCGTTGGATGATCAAATACTATAAGCTAGGGTGTAGTGGTAATGTCACTGGATGAGAAATTCAGAACTCTGAAAATGGATTCAAATCCCACCATTGCAGATCGAGAAATTTGAATTCAATAAATATTTGAAATTTAAAAAAAACTATAACCTGCTGGTGACCACATAACCATGAAAACCGACTGGTTCATTGGAACCCAACTGGAAGGGAACCTGCCACCCTTAACTGATCTTGTCTTTTTGTGACACAGACCCGAGAAATGTGGTCGAGTCTGAATTAAAGATGGGCAATAATTGCTGGTCTTTCCTATATCCCATGAACGGATAATTTTTTTAAAAAAAAAGCAAAAAGTTGGATTTTGAAAGCCAAATTGGTGCTTTTGGACCTGATGATTCAGGCAATCTATCTTATGTTAAATACATAATTATGAATATTAAATATGAATATTAAATAAGAACAAAAATTAAAGTCTGAATCACTTGTATTTGAGACGAATTGTCTGAGTGAACCTCTTGTACCTAGTTGAATTATTAAATTAACCTGTGAGTTTAGCTTTTTGAATTTAGTGATGCTTTTGTTCCACTTGGTCTATGATGTACATGACAAGTGACTTCTAATCTGATTGCTTATTATCTTTTTTGACAGAGAATGCATCAATAGTACAATTTGTATTCCACTTGCAAGTCAGAAAAGGTAAGTGTTTTTGTACTTAAGGATCTCTTTATATCGGTGTAAGTATGGTCAAAACACAAAATCTTCATTAAATAAGAAATCTTTAACTTCTTTTTTATGGTACCTGAGCAATCTTATTTCCATTTCAAAAAAAATTACAGATGAAGATTGATTCTTCCATGTTCATTTTGTAATCATGATACTCAAATCTTTGACTTATTTACTTGTCTAAAACTTAGCTGGAAAGATCTAGTTGGAGTTTTTTCTCTGTCAGTGAGTGACCTTGACTTAAAGCAATTTTGTAGGCACCATGTATTGAGGTGGCAAAAACTAAAATTATTAATTAGCATGTGTGCTAAATATTCTGCCCTTTAATGAGAATAAACTGAAGCTTTAAAGTAATCCAAGAGTTTTCTTCAGTGATGCCATTTAAAATAAGAAACCACTTATGCAACCCTTTCGTGGGAGTCCTTGTGCGCCAGCCACTGAAGGTAAGCATGCAGCTGCAGCAGGTGGTAAAGAAGACAAGTGGTATGTTGGCCTTCATTTGAGAGAGGTTTTGGGTACAGGAGCGGGGATGTGTTGTTGCAGTTGTACAGGGCCTTGGTGAGGCCGCACCTAGAATATTGTGTGCAGTTATGGCCTCCTTTTGAGGAAGGATGCTTTTGCTCTCGAGGGAGTGCAGCAAAAGTTTACCGGGATGGTGGGTCTGACTTATGAGGAGAAGTTGACTAGGTTGAGATGGTTCTTGCTAGAGTTCAGACAAATGAGAGGGGTGCTCCTGGAGACTTACAAAATTTCTAACAGACTAGACAGGGTAGATGTAGAGAGGATGTTCCCGATGGTGGGTGTGTCCAGAACCAGGGGTCACAGTCTGAGGATTCGGGGTAGATGACTTTAGGTTGGAGATGAGGAGACATTTCTTCGCCCAAAGAATGGTGAGCCTGTGTAATTCATTACCACAGGAAGTAGATGATGCCAAAACATTGAATGTATTCAAGTGGCAACAAGATATAGCAGTTGGGGGGAATGGGATCAAAGGTCATGGGGAGAAAGCAGGATTAGACAATTGATTTGGACGATCAGCCATGGCCGTGAAGAATGGCGGAGCAGGCTCGAAGGGCCGAATGGCCGCCTCCTGCTCCTGTCTTCTATGTTTCTGTTTGTTCTGTTCAGAATTTTATTAACAATTTGGCTGTTTTTCAGCAACGCTGGCTGTTGCCTTGAAACCTTCTCATGCTTGTAAGATTTTGGTCTGTTGAAATTTATTTTTTTCCAGAAATGGTCTCTTAGGGGGTCTGGGAATATTTGGTTGATTTCAATAACTAAATCTCAGTTTTATTGTTTTGCAATTGCACTGTTGCTATAATAGATTAGGCTCTTCATTGAGAATATGTGGTTCAGGATGTCACTGCCAGCTAACCTGTTTGCTTAGTGTTGTACTGGTTCTTTTGATGTTATTGTAAATAATGTTGACCTACTGATGTAGCTGTAACTAGCAAGGACTTTTTAAAAAAGAATTCTTTCTTTGCTGCTGTGCCTTGCCAGTTGTGCAGAGACCTTTTAGGATTAGGAGTTGAGCTGCTTGCCACAATGCCCAACCTCGGCCCTGCTCTTACAGTGGCATAGTTGCTGCAGCTGCTCAAATCAAGCTTCTGGTCAGCAGTAACCATTCGTCAAGGTAATAGTAGGGGACGTGGCGATGGTGTGGTTGAAGGTTGACAGCAATAATAGTAGTGACAATAGGATGGCATGGCTATCTGTTTTGTGTTAATATTGATCACTGCTTGCAAGTAAGTATATGTATTTCTTTTCGTTTCCATACATTCAGATTTCCCATTCCTAATTCTTAAATAGTCTGCCTTAACTACTATTCTGTCACTACTCCAGAAGATTTATCTTCAGTCAGCTATTTTCTTTTGATTTGCAAATTCTGATATGTTGCCTGTTGGACTCTTGAACTCGAAGTTGACAGCCCCAAAACTGAACCTGTGCAAGTTGTAATCCATTTTTCTTGAAAAGAAACAATAGCTATTAGGTTTTCTGTTGGGCTGCGGGAAGTGACTAACGTTCTGTCACGCATATACCTTAATTTATCAAACCGTTTCTTTTGAAATCCATTTTTAATTTCCTCAATTTCATTATAAGTGTATAGTGTTGGTTGCTTAAATTCGCAGACATAACCTAAGTTTAATCAAGTTATGTTAGATGTCCGTACAATGCCTTGCCAACACTTGGCCATGACTGATAAACTGAAGCTACCCAGTCTATCCCTTTATATAGTTCTTCATAGAAACCCTGCAGGGTGGAAGCAGGCCGTTCGCCTCATTGAGTCCATACATTCCATCCCAAGAGCATACCATCCAGACCGCACCCCCATCCTATACCTGCATTTCCCACCCTAGACACTAGGGCCAATTTAGCATAGCCAGTCCACCGAACCTGCATGTCTTTGGACTGGGAGGAAACCAGAGCACTCAGAGGAAACTCCACACAGACAATTGCCGGAGGGTGGAATCGAACCTGTGTCCCTAGTGCTGTGAGGCAGCAGTGCTAACCACTGAGCCACCGTGCCGCCCCTTAAACAGAGGTGGCAAGTATCTCAAAATCCTCTGAGACGACAACTGTAAACATCTTCATATATTGTGAGGATGTTTGCAAGTTTCTTCCTTGTTCTCCGGTTGCTAAGAACATGCAGTTGTGCCTAAACTTTGGGTTCGGGCTGTATTTGTATGATAATGGTATATGTGCTCTAGAATATATTGTTTATGATTTTGAAAAATTTGTGACAGTATATACTTTAAGTATGAAAACTTTGAGTTAAATAACCTTTTTGTAATGATTGACAGAAGCTCCACAGGCCGACCAGACTGGACATGTATAATTGTTGGTTTTACTTCTGGATATGTTCGATTTTACACTGAGGTAATTAAGTCAGATTTTCATTTTGGAGATCCATGTTGAATTTAAAAGTTAATACAATGGCAAAATAAAAACAATAAAATGTTTGAAATATCCATATCGGGCAGCATCTATGAAGAGAGAAACAGTGAGCATGTAAGTCTATGATCTTTTGTAAGAATTGGAAAAGTACAAATGCAGGGAAGGGGGAGCAGGTGAGATTGTAATTTATGGCCCAAATGTTTTTCCCAGATAGCAGCTTTGGTAACTTTTTTTCTTTCTCATTTTCACACAACTTGACCCATCTCCTGGGTTCCCATGGAGTCTGCTGCATTGGACATCCTGCGGTCCCAATGTGAGACACTACTTCAAAGCTCATGACCCCACTTGAGTTGCTGACCCTTACTTTGGGAAGCCCTGGATTAGAGGATCAAAGGTTACCTTTGGGAAATGTATTGTGCAAAGGATAGAGGTCCAAAGTTCTTTCTATTTTGTGGTAGAAATAAGGCAGTTTGACGAATAATCATTAAGGAAAATATGAAAAACATGCTCTTCACCAACTGAGATGAGAGAAGTAATCACCTTTGTATAAATGAGATGACCATCCTGCACAGACTTAGATGAAAATAAAGAATAGCTGATCCCAGAATGCTGAGAATGGATATGGAGGTGGTTTGCATTACGTTGGTTTCCTGTTGCACTTTAGCTATCAAGTAACTCCCTCTAAAAGAAGATCAGTGTGAAGTCCTGTCATGCTGCTGTTTCTGTTTCCCATGGTGTGGTTCTCTTATTGTCTCCTGGTGTTTCTATGTTGTTCCAGAACCTGTTCACTTCTGTTTTTCCAAGCTGCTCTTGTAAATCATTTTACATTGATGGATACCTGATCATTGCTTGGAAATTCACTCCCTGTTGATTAGTTTCATACATGTTTAAACTGGGAGAAGCAACAACTCCATTTCAAAATCTAAGTAAACACGAGTAATTTTAAAATAGAGAATAACATCAGCTCATGCTGCCTATAGCCCCGATCTAGCCTGTACTGGAAGTGAAGATAAAGATGTCATAAAGCTTGTTTGCTTAAGAAGATGGATGGTAACAACTGTTGTTACTTTATATGTCTGAAGAATTTTCCAATTCTTTTATTTTTTTCTTTAGAATGGAGTTCTTCTTTTAGCACAACTTTTAAATGAAGATCCAGTTCTGCAACTGAAATGTCGGACTTATGAAATTCCCAGACATCCTGGTGTTACAGAGCAGGTGATCACATCCACATCATTTTAGAAACTGCTGTATAAAATAATCTATTAATTATGTAATGCACATATAATACAAAGATAATCCTATCTAATACTGTACACTGTGTTAGTGAAGATATATATTAAGTATCTGGAAAAAAAATACTAAATTACTTCAGTTTGCTCTTATCGTGTGAAATACTTGAATGTATGGCTAATAACACAGTTGCATAATTCAACCTGGTGAAGTTTGGTTCAAGAACATTTGCACATTTAAGAACATATTCAATCATTATTATCATGTTTGTGTTGTAATGCTGTGGAATAGCTTACCCCAAAATTGTTGTACCACGTGGTTTTCGTCAGTTAATAGAGGGAAGCTACTTTGGATTTCTTATTGGGAAAGTGCAAAATGATTTTGGTGTCCGATTTTCAGAAATTCCTGAAAGGGTATATTTGCTTGGTGTCTAGAGTTGAGTAAAAGAGATTTGATCACCTTGTTTCGTCACCTGACTGATGGACAGACAGACAAAATCTGCACAAGTGTTTGAACAACTTGTGGAGAAGATAGGAAAAACTACAGCCAAAATGCCTCTGAGACTTATAATTCACTCTAAAGATGTTTTGCTTGATTACTGACGACTGTAATTTTTTATTCTGAATTTCCAAGCATGAAGAATTGAGTATCCTATATCCAGTTGCCCTTGTAACAATAGATGGATTCAGCCTCTTTCAGTCTCTTCGGGCCTGTAGAAACCAGGTAGCAAGAGGTAATGTTTTTAGTAATGTGATTGCATTATTTGTGCTTTTGGTAAAATTATTAAAATTAACTGTGAATTTCTTTTATTCCAGCATCTTTCAAGCCCCACTGTGGGATGGGATTGTTAGAAATGTAGTTCAATGTCCCCAAAATCCAAATCCTGAAATGAAGTGTCGGAAAACTCACTGGATCAGGCATTATTTACACTGAAAAATACTTCTGGTCGATAGCCCTTTGTCAGATGAAGGACCATCAACCTGAAACAGTGGCGGAGGGTTGGGGGCGCCGTGTTAGATATCATCACAGCAGAGAAAATGGTGACTGGGCCCATGTATTCACATAGAGGCCCTGATTTGGTCTTGCAGAAGAACCTCTTCTGATGAAGTTGGAGTGAAAAGGGCTGATGCAGATTCTCAACTGATGGTTCCCCCAAGCCCTCCGTGGTTTGGTGGTTCAGTGATTAAATAGGGGTACGTGAGGGGTACTTTCTTGTGCCCTCAGAAGGTTGGGAATCCTTTTAGGTTTGCCAGCAGCTTCCTGAGAGGTGCAGGATCCCTTTTTAGGTACTCAGTGCCTGATGAAGGAATCGGGTATCGGGAGAGGATTGACTGCTGAAAACCATCATCTTGCCTTTGCCTCTGACCATTCCATGTGATTCTCTCCTGCAATCCGCATCTCACCTACAGCCACCTTTGTCTGAAGCCCCGTGAAGGTCCTGGGCTTTTAGTGCATCCATTACTGCCAACTGCCATTATTTGCTGTGGCGCTATGGCATTGAGAACTTGCTGACCTCTGGTCAGAAGGTCTGTGAGAGTGAGAGTGAAACCAGGGCCCTGGGGAATGTTGCTGAACAAAGAGACCAAGGGTGCGAAGGGCTTTAGCAATTGATGCATGAATTCAGGGGGAAAAAAAAGCTTTGTACTGTAGATACTGGAAATCTGAAATAAAAGCAAAATGCTGGAAACATAAATATCAGGCAACATATGTGGGAGAAATGGAGTTAATGAGTGGTATTCTGTCAAGGCAACAGGCGCTCACTAACAGTTCCTTGAAACTGGAGCCACAAGTAGGAAGGGTGGTGAAGAAGGCATTTGGCATGCTTACCTTCATTGGTCATGACATTCTGGAGGAGTTAGCATGTCATATTCTGACTATACAGGATATTAGTGAGGCCACTTTTGGAATACTGTGTACGATTCTGGTTGCCCTTCTATCGGAAAGATGTTGTCAAACATGAGAGGATGCAGAAAAGATCTACAAGGATGTCAGGACTGGAGGGTTTGAGCATAGGGAGAAGCTGAATAGGCTGGGGCTTATTTTCCCTGGAGCATTGAAGACTAGGAGGCGACCTAGTAGAGATTTATAAAACTATGAGGAGCACAGATAAGGTGAATAGCCAAGGTCTTTTTCTCTCGGGAGAGGAGCCCAAACCTAGGGGGCATGGGTTTAATGTCAGCAGGGAAAGATTTATAAAGGATCTGAGGAGTAACTTTTTTGTGCAGAGGGTGGTGCGTGTCTGAAACAAGCTGCCAGAAGAAGTGGTGGGAGTGAGTACAATTACAACATTTTAAGAGGCATCTGGATGGGTATATGAATAGGAAGGATTTAGAGGGATATTGGCTAAATGGACTAGGTCAGATTGGGATGGTGTGGATACGTTGGACTGAGGGGTCATTTTACATGCTGCATGATTCTATCAATCTATTTTGAAGAAATCTGTTATTTTTACCCCAGCAATGTTATGTTCCCACATTTGTAAGCTTCTCACCTACTACAGTAGAATTCCGGTATTTGTACAGTTCATTTGTGAAGAATCTTGAATTTGGAAAATCATCTTTTGTGAAAAAATGGTTTAATGATCAGAGGTATAGATAGAGTAGACAGCCAGAGACTTTTTCCTAGGGTCGAGGTAGCTTTTACAAGGGACATAGTTTTAAAGTGAAAGGAGGTAGATATCGGGGAGACGTCAGAGCTAGGCTCTTTACTCAGAGTGGTAGGGGTGTGGAATGCATTGCCGGAGAGGGTAGTGGAGTCAGCGGCTATTAGATAGGCATATGGATGATAGTATAAGGTAGCGGTGGAGGTTAGATAGACCTTAGGTTTCGAGTAAAAGTTCGGCACAACATTGTGGGCTGAAGGGCCTGTAATGTGCTGTAATGTTCTATGTTCTATGCTCTATGCAGTGAAATGCATGAAACTGCCAGAAATAGAAATGGTGTCTGTGTGTGTTTTCTCATATTTTACAGATGAAAAAATAAAAAAGCATGAGTTGTCTTTAAATCATTGCAGTCCATTTGCTTAGTCTAGGTGATTTTTATTTCAGGAGCTGGATTGGAAGTTGTTTTGTAAGATGTAAGATTTACCATCTACCTTTTGTAACTAGATTCCAGACCCATCAGCATTGGTCAGTTGTATTTATAGGTGAATGGTAAAAGGAAAAGTCAAAAGGAGTCAATAAATAAGTCAGGTAATGAGAGAGCATAACCTTGGTCTGGTAGTGATAGATCATGAGTGATTTCTCAAGACTGAGGAAGGTGACTGCAGTACTTGCCTAGTGATTGCCTAGATCATCATTGGGCCCTAGTCCAGATGCTGTCAGGTTCTGGAAATCCTAGTTTAGGTGTGACATTAACTAGAAGAATCCTTTCGAAAGTAAACTCTCACCTGTCAGCACGAAGGGAATCAAATGTTGTTAGGGATAGACAGGAATGTGGAACTTGAAACATGAACAGGTCAACTATGAACTTGTTGAATGGCGGAGCAGGCTCGAGGAGCCCAATGTCTAAGTTCTGCTCCAATTTCATACATTTGTAAAAACATTGTTGGGTCAGTGTTGTGGAACATCTGGCTTATTAAGCTTCATATTGTACTGAGAGAGCCTCATCACATAGACTGTAGTAGTTCAATGAGCCATAGAGCACGGAAAACTTCACCTTCTTCTCTAGAGCAGCTCAAGATCAGAAATAAATCCTGGTCTTGTTGGCAATGCTTATATCCTGAGGATTTTTTTTTATACTGCATGTCATATTTTATAGCCACCAACCCACTGCAACTAGAAATCTGGCTCTAAAGCTGTACTTCCAATCTTTAGGCCATCTCTCTGGAGCGTCTCCCACCAGAATGAGTAGATACTTGCTGTTGGTTTCCTAGTGGCCTTCTACAATTTGGTAGTAACACAGTACTAAAAATTACAATATCTCTGGTAGAATTTGTTTTTTTTTAAACTGTTTAACACTCCTACTCTAATGAGTGAATTTGGTGCTTTATTTTACTGCACAAAATAAATGAATTTAGTTCCTTACAAAGTAGTATATTTTACTAATTTTCTTGGTACATTACACTTTCTTACAGCTGCAGCTTCAGGTGCTGAAAGCGTACAACCTCCACCGTTAACTTACAAGAAATGGGGCCTGCAGGATGTTGATATGATAGTGGACCATGCAAGCATTGGTAATAAAACTATCAGTTTGTTTAAACAAAAAGTGACAGTATTTCATAAAGCTTAACTTTGTGGGATAATATCTGTAGACATTAACAGCATAGTTTAACTAATGACTTCCAAATATGGGGAAAATTACATTTCCGTATGTCGCCAGCGGTTCAACCTCGTGGCTGAAAGTGTAGCAGCATCTGACTGCCTCCTTTGAAATAATTTGGAGCAATTTCCCATTTGATTGGTTAAACATACTTAAGTACAATGCCTCAATATAGAATGGGATGGGAAAAGAAGCTCTGAATTGTTGAAACCCTGGAAAGTAGTTAACTACTTAAGTCATATAGATAGTTTTCATTTCGTGTTGCCTTGCTTATTGTTATTTTGTCTTAAAGTTGTTTATTCTTAGGACCTTTTTTCATTTTTGCTCTGGAATTGTTGGCATCTGTTGCTGTCGCACATCAGTGCCCAGTACTGTACTGCCCACATCCCAGACACACGCTCTTCCTTTTGTTCTGGCCATGGGCACAGAATCTTGCATCTGTCCTGGCCTTGCTGCCTGGCCTAATCTCCAGGCTTGTTCCACCCTTGCCGCATCACTTGCAGGCTTCTTCGTCCCCCACTAGTCTCTTGTCTGTAGTCTGGCTCCACCCCTGAAACTTCCTTCTCAGCCTTCACTCATCTTGGACTTGTACTCTCATCCTGGCCTTCCGTTATCTTGGGGCTCATGTCAACCCTGGTCTTATCCCCTGTACCTCATCTGGACTTGTTACCTTTGCCCCAGACTTGTCTCCCAACTCCATTTGTTTTTGGTTGTTTTATAATCAACCTGTCCAGATGCTATCTCTCACCGGAGGCAGGTACACTACCACTGCACCACCCCATTCTTGCCCTTTAGTCTTCAGATCTAGCGTCCCTTTGCTGTCTTCCCGGGTCCTCACTGCCCTCCTGAATTTGAATTGAGCCTGGGACTTCATCTAATGGCAGATACAGTCAGTGCAGGTAATTTTGGGAGGCGAGTTACCTAACAGTACTGAGTACTGTTGAATATTACACCTTTACTTTTAAACTTATTTTATGTTCTTATTGCATCTAACAATGTAGGAACTTAGCCATTTAAACTACAGGTGGTAATGAATTTCAGTGGGAGTAATGTTTTACCTTGCTTACCACTGAAGAAAGCCCTGTGTAAGCTAACTTCAGTTTGGAGCACTGATTCCCACAGGATTCAGTGTTAATTTGTAATCTATTTCTAATTTGGTGATCTATGGTGCATTTAGTATTAAAATATTCTTCAGGATTTGCATTCATGTTCAGAAGTGATTTGATCTTTATTGATAGGCTTCAAGTATGTTGATCATCTGAATAACCCTGTATATTATGGTAATTTAGTTCCCTGCAGTTAGTGAAATCTTGTGCTGTGCAATTGGCTGCCATACATAGGTCATTAAAAGAGACCAAGATGTAAAAGGAATGAACTGATCTGAAGGGCTGTGGAATGCTTTATGTTGATGGAATCATAAAAAAGCATTCATAGAATCCCTACAGTGTGGAAGCAGGCCATTCGTCCCATCGAGTCCACACTGACCCTCCCAAGAGCATGCCACCCAGACCCAGCCCTTTACTCTGTCCCTGTAACCCTGCATTTCCAATGGCTAATCCACCTAGCTTGCACATCCCTGGACAGTACGGGCAATTTAACATGGCCAATCCACCTAACCTGCACATCTTTGGACTGTAGGAGGAAGCCATGCAGACACGGGAGAATGTGCAAACTCGCAAGGTTATTCCAAGGCTGTATTTGAACCTGGGTCCCTGGTGCTGTGAGGCAGCAGTGCTAGCCACTGAGTCATTGTGCTGCCCATTGCATTGTTTTATTTGTATCCTTGCGACTCTGAAGGAAGCTTTAATTGAAGATCATTTGGAAAGCAATGCACATGTAATGCATATATTTCCATAGATCGGTTTACAATATCCCTGAAAAGCTTGTATTTTCTTTAATTTATTCACTCAATTATTTGAAAAGTGAGCAGAACGGAAGCTAATATGCTCGAGCAATTACGCTCTTTAATGTTATATTCACAATGGAATATGCTTTAATATATTTGTAACGTTTTTCTGTTTTACACTAGGTATTATGACTCTTTGTCCGTTTGATCAGTTGAAGACTGCTTCTGTTTTAGGTGGATTTAATGCCACTGTGAAAAGCAGCCCACCAGCTATGTCAGAATATGTAACAGTTGGATCTGGTCCATTTGCTGGTTTCTTCTATGCTTTGGAGGTGAGTTTTTGAGTTTCTCACAGTTTAAGATTTCTGTCTTAGAAAATGCATGAACTTAAATAAGCATCTTGACAGGAAATAATTCTTCATTTGAATGTGTTTTGCATAACTAATTTTCAATTTAGAATTAATTGATGTACTAACAGGGAACATAGTTGCAGCATTTGAAAGGACATTTCCGTCACTTTGATAAAACACTTTTGTTTATTTATTTGCAGGGCAGCACCCAGCCATTGCTATCGCATGTTGCTTTAGCAGTTGCTAGCAAGCTTACATCAGCTTTATTTAATGCAGCTAGGTAAGAAAGCAGTTTTCTTTGATTTTTTTAAAGATTAAATTTAAACCAAGTAAATTACTGCTAGATTATTTTTGTTTCAATTTTGAAACTTTGACTCGATAACCTTGATTACCTGAGTCTTCATGAATGCGTTATTTCGCTCCTCGGATTTAATCTTGAATTATCTTTGTTTTTGAATTGTGCTCTATTTAGGTTTGCATATTGCATGATTAATTTTTAGATGTGATGCATCGTTGTATCGTCTTCTGGAGAAGACAAGACTGCAATTCATCATATCTCTTCTTCCAGTTAATGAACACCACTTACTCATCCTCCGTTATGTTTCACATCCTGTTGAGCTGTTTATGTCCATCTGTTGTATTGGTCACATTTTGGCTTATGTTGATTTGATGTCTCCCATAACCTTTTACCTGTTCTCCTGGATGTTGGGTAGAATAAATGTTGGATTATGCCCATGTCTATAATACAGTTGTCCTTTATCAGGTCTTTCATTACAAAAATATAACAAAGTATTTACATACAATCGAAAATATGTTTAGAAATGGAATCTTGTATTTAGAGTAGAAATTTTAAGTGTATTGGAAAGGCTGTAAGTAGAATTGTGTCACGAAAATGGCGTTGTTCATTTCAGGTGTTTCTTTCTACGTTAGTGCCTTTTCTTGGCTGGTTGATTAAGAATGCCAAGTGTTTGGTTCTTTTAATTCTGTAAAGGTAATATTTTAAATGAATGTTTGGTTGGCAGATTTATGTTCTGCATAAAGCTTGCCAGACACTGATTTTTTTTTCAATGAAAATTTCTTGGTGTGCTTTCTAGTGGATGGCTTGGTTGGAAAAGCAAGCATGAAGAAGAACTGGTGCAGAAACAGAAACCAAAAGTTGAGCCAGCAACCCCTCTTGCTGTAAGGTGGGTAAATGTGTCTTTAACAACAAAATAGAAGAAGGAATGTTAAGATCTCAGACATGTCACCTTATCAAATGTTTTCTAACTGTTTGTAATAACCTTGTGAAGCCATTGTTTTTGCAACATGAACCATTATGGATAAAAGTGTCCAGGAATACTGCAAGATATCTTACACTGTGTGTGTGTGTGTGTAAAATGGAGTAGAATTCAGAATTTATTCCTTCATGGAATGGGTTTGTACAGGTTCTTTTGAAAAGCAATCCAGTTAGTCCTATTCCCTTGCTCTTTTATCATTCCTGCAATTATTTTTCTTCACACATATTTAGCCAGTTCACTTCTGAAGGCTACTCATACATTGGTATCTCTCACCCTTTCAAGTCACGCCTTCCAAATCCTAACTGTTGATTATGTAAGTGGTTTTCTTCATGTTGCGCCTTGTTCTTTTGCCAGTCACTTTTAAATCTGTTCCCTCTGGTCATCATTCTTTCAACATTAAGAAACAGAATAAATAAATGGAATCTCATTAACACTTGAGAATTCTAAATACATAACAAATTGTTATATTTCAGATATGTTCCAAATACATTCCAATGGCCTCAGTTCCTTCATCCAGATAACTAATGTATAATGTTCCCAACACTGATCCCTGTCGAACTCAACTAGTCACCAACTGCCATCCTGAAAAAGACACCTTGTCGGAGGTCTTCTGGAAATTCAAGTTGCTTGTTACGTCCTCAAATAATTCTAACAGATTTGACAGGCATGACCTTCCCTTCCCTTGACTAAGCCATGCTGACTCAGTCTATTTTACCGTGCAATCTAATCCTTAACAAGTCATTCTAAAATCTTAACAACGACTGAGGTCAGGCTAAAATGGCCTGTAGTTTTCCATCTTCTGCTTCCCTCCCTTCTTAAACAGCGGTGTTACATTAGCCATTTTTCTGCTCTCTGTATGGCTGACAAGGGAAGTCAGGCACAGCATAAAAACAAAAGAAAAAGCATACAATGTGGTGAAGATTAGTGCAAAGCCAGAGGAATGGGAAGCCTTTAAAAGCCAACTAAAAAAAGCAATATGGAGGAGAAAATGAAATAAAAGAAGGTAAAAGAAGATTGTAAGAGTTTTTTTTAGATATATAAAAAAGGTAAGAGGCAAGAGTGGACATTGGACAACTGGAAAAGGAGGCTGGAGAAGCCGTATTGGGGAAGAAAGAAAAGGCGAGGAACCGAATAGGTACTTTGCATCAGTCTTCATGGCGGAAAACAGCAGCAGCATACCAGAACTTCAACAGAGTTGGGGGGAAAGAGGTGGGGTGTAGTGGCCATTAAGTATGCTTTTTCTTCCTTGGGATGAATTTATGCTGTGCCTCCTGAATTATCCTGAAAATCTCCTGCCATTGCTGCTCCACCATCTTCCCTGATAGGCTTCCCTTCCGATCAGCTCTGGCCAGCTTCTCCCGTTCAAACTGCAGAGTGAATTCTATGATATTATGATTGCTGCCCTCAAGGGTCCCTTCACCCTAAGCTCCCTAATCAAGTCTGCGTCACTTCATTTTAATTGCCTGTTCCCTAATAGGCTTGACCACAAGCTGCTGTTTTAAAAAAAAAACTCGTAGACATTCCATGAATCCCCGTTCTTGAGGTCAGCCACTAGTCTGATTTTTTTTTTTTCCCAGTCCACCTGTGTAATGAAGTCTTCATGATTATTGTAATAATGCCTTTCTTAATGCCTTTTCTATCCACTGGTTTATTTTCTGTCCCAAATCCTGACTACTGCTCGGAGGCCTGTATATAGCTCCCATGAGGGTCCTCTTGCATTTTGTGGTTTCTGAACTCTACCTACATGGATTCTATGCTATTAGACTTTGTATCACATCTTGCTGTTGATTTAATTTCATTTCTTGCTAATGAGGCAGCCCTGCTCCCTGTGCCCATTTGGCTATCCTTTGCAATAGGGCATGTATCATTGGATATTTAGTTCCCAGCCCTGATCCCCTTGCAACCACTTCTCTGTGATACCCAAAACGTCGCCCCTGCCAATTTCAATCTGCACTGCAAGCTCCTTTTATCATGTTTCGCATGCTGTGCATTGAAGTACAGCACCCTCAGTCCTTTGTTGGTTGTCCCCTTATATGCTGTGCCTGAAGTTAGATTCCTGACTCTTTCCCTACTCTCTGACCTATTACTTGTTCTGGAAACTAATGATCTCTGCTGAGGCCTCCCCTGCTTTTTAACTTTTTCTATAATTTTCTGTGCAGCTGAACCCACTCCTTCACTGTTCAGTTTAAAGCCCTATCCTAGAAATTGGTTCTGCTATACCACCTGTAGCTTCTTAATGCACCGTGGCAACCATAGCTAGAAACAGTACTCCAGGTGTTGTCTGACCAGCATGCTACATAGTTTGGTGGGCTGTTCCTCTGACCTGTAAGTATTTCTTCACCTCTTTATATGAATGGAAATGACTTGTTGTAATAAAAACTGAAAGAACTACGGATGCTGTAAATCAGGAACAAAAACAGAAGTTGCTGGAAAAGCTCAGCAGGTCTGGCAGCATCTGTGAAGAAAAAATCAGAGTTAACGTTTCGGGTCCAGTGACCCTCTCTGAGGAAGGGGCACCAGACCTGAAACGTTAACTCTGATTATTTTTCTTCACAAATGCTGCCAGACCCACTGAGCTTTAACAGCAGCTTCTGATTCGTTGTAATTTTATCGCAGCTGCTAGTAAGCTGTGCTTTGTGTTTTATTTATTTTCTAGGTTTGGTATTCCAGACTCTCGTCGACGTGGAGAAAATATTTGCCTTTCACCTTGCAATACCCTCGCAGCTGTGACAGATGATTTTGGGCGCGTCACTTTATTAGATGTGGCAAGAGGTGTGGCAATACGCATGTGGAAAGGTGAGGCTGACATTTTATCTACAGTTCTTTCAACAATAATTGGAATATCAATTTCTCACGTTTTCAAATTTAAAGATTTAAATTTTAGATTGAAGATTTTAGTTATCAATTCATGTGCTTATAATTATCTATTTCACTGTAAACAATAGTTTAATTTTCACTTATCCCATTGTTTTTCAATGAATAACATGTAATTGTTGGTGATTAATTATCCTGCCAAATGCCCTGGATACTTTGTAGAAAGTATACAGCAGAAATTTCATTAATATAGTAAATTTTGTTTTCTAAAATGTAAACTTTGATTACATTAAGTCTATACACATGGTAGAAATAGAACATGACAAATTGTAAATAGCTGACTGAACTGTATCCCACATGGTGATGCAGTAGTACAACAAGTCTAAGATTTGGGGTTCGTTTTATGACGCGTCAGTTGCAACTAATTTTAATCAACCTGTTACATGTTGGATATATTATGACATACCAGGGCAGTTGGGACTTGAACCTCTGCCTTCTGTCTCAGAGATAGGGACATTACCATTGTGCCATAAGACTCTTTTCAATTACCATTATAGACTGAGCTTGAGGGGGCTGATCCAGAAGGTCCTTTAGTCCTGATAAGTTAACAGAACCATTCCAGGCACAAATGTATTGTCACAAGTCTCTCAGAATTTATGAAATTGGTCACAGAAGGTACAAAAGAATGATGCTCAATAAGACAGTTGGTTTAGGCAGTGTATATCAGAACACTGGCTCATGACCTCTGGCTGACTGGGTGTATGTCTCCTGTTGACTGAAGTTCTGTCCTGTTTTCTTCCTTTTATCTTTGCACACTCAACTGCCATTAGTTATGGCTTAAACCACTGGCCAGCTAACTCTGGCTTGCCGATGCACAGACAGCATGGAATAAGAATGTACCTGTAATTCCGGATTGGTATGCTTGTCTTATTGATATCACTTCCTGCTGTCTCCTGACTAGTTCCTTGAGACGTCTGTCACTTAGCTTACTTGCTTCATGGATCTCTACCAACGTAAAGAGGCACTAATACAGTTAACTGTGTGTCTGCTTAGAGGCTATGTAGTGTCAAATTCTAATGACCAGTGTTCTGATGATCAGTGTTCTAACGAATAAATTTAAGACTTCTAGAGAATTCCAAAGTGTATCAGTATGCTTTAGTTCACTAAATTAACTACATTCACTTTAAAAAGACATTCCTGTCTATTTTGTTCTGCCAAACTAAACAAATACTACTTTACCAAGACTTGTACCTTGATTACTATACTGAAGCATGTTAACGTTGAGGTGACAAAATAATATTGCTAAGCGCAACAAATTACAAAGATCAAAATAACCATACAAGATTCGTACAGAACTTGCATAGTTAGGCTTGTCACGTACTTTAAGTTACAAAAGTAAGCCAATTTAGGAAGTAGCTTTGGCTTAAAACCCAAAGCTGTTTTCAGTTCAAAGGTCTCAACATCTGTTTTATCATAAATAAAACCATGAAACTGATATGTTATTGTACTTATTTATTTTGATTCCAGGGCAGATTACACTTTCCAGTTACCACAGAGCAAATGTTGTGACAGAATGGAATTTTACAGACCACAATTGAACAAAACATTGATTTATTTTCTCATTTTTTTTTTGGATCATGTCTCAATTACTGAAAGATCAACTTGATTCTACATAAGTAATGGTTAAATTTTGATGATTAGAATCGTAGACTAGTTACAGTGCAGAAGGAGGCCATTAGGGTCTGCCATGGTATGTACTAGCCCTCTGAAAGAACAGTTCACCTTGTGACATTCCAATGTCTTTTCTCTGTAGCTCCTTTTTCAGATAATGATTCAATTGCCTTTGGAAAATTTCAATTGCGTTGCCTTCATCACACTGAATCAGTAATTCAAGCCACTCACTTTGTTAAACTGAGTTTCCTCATGTTGCCATTGCTTCTCTTGCCATTTTACTTTAATCCTGCACTCTCTGGTTTTTGACTTCCCCAGTAACGGGAGCAACTTCTTCTTAAGTACTCTGTCTAAACCCCTCATGATTTTAAATACATCTAGCAAATCTCTCAACCTTCCCTCCCCAGGAAAACTTCTCCATTCTTTCTACGTAGTTGAAATTCCTCATCTGGACCCATTCCTTTGAATCTTCTTTGCTTCCTCTGTGACACCTTCACATTCTTTGTAAAGTGTGATGCTGACAACTAGAAACAGTATTTGGTTGAGACCAAACCATTGGCATATATAGGTTTGATATAATCTCCTTGCTTTTGTACTCTTTGTCCCTATTGCAGAAGTCTGAATTAAGCAATGCTTTATTAGATGTTCTTTCAGCCTCTTCTGGTGTCTTTGGGACTGCTCATGCATCCAGGTCCCTCTGCTCCTGCACCTTGATCAACCTAATTTGTTACTTCATCAAACACTCAAGCAGGTTGGATAAACATGATTTTCCTGTGACAAATTCATTCTGCTTTCCTTAAATTAACCATTTTGGAAAATGCAGGTTAGTAATGTTATCCCACATGATGGTTTGTAAATGCTTCCCAAGCCAAAGTTAAACCAACTGGGCTGTTTGTCCCAAGGTTTCCTTTACATCTTCTTGTTTTTGTTTTAATGTTTTCACTTCTCCAGTCTGCTGGCACTTCCCTTCAACCTATGTAGTTATATTAGAAAGAGAGCAGAAAAGATGCATTGAGCAGTTGCAATATTGTATGCTTGTTCCTAGAACATAATTAAAAATCACTCTTGGTCCAAGGCTGGAGAGTGAAATGTTAAATAAAAGTTTAATCTTAAAGACAGTCCATTTGAGTTTGCTCGAGGACTGGATGCTCTTACTCTGTTCTGTGTTTTGTTTTAAATTCTGTTCTTTTTTTAGGATATCGTGATGCACAGGTTGGCTGGATCCAGGTTTTAGAAGATCTTCATGAAAGAGAAGCAGAGAAGAGCAATTTCTCACCTTTCAGGAGTCCTACAGGCCTAAGACGAGTAGCTCAGTTCCTAGTGATCTATGCCCCAAGGAGAGGAATCCTGGAAGTGTGGAGCACTCAGCAAGGTCCAAGGGTTGGGGCATTTAATGTAGGAAAATACTGCAGGTCTGTAAAGTGGAGCAATATCTGCAAATGGTATTTTTTGTCACACTTAAATGCTTTTTCTGCATGAGTGGATAGGTGAATGGAGCAGGTTTGCAATTTTAAGCATTTTTGTAACAGTATTTCTGTTAAACTTGAATATTGCATATTTTTAAGGGGAGAAAAGACTTCTGTCTTTAAAGGTGGTTCACGAAATTTTGACAATTTGTATTCCGCCATGGAATTGCATGCATTTTTCATACTTTTGTTACTAAAAAAAAAATTACTGAACTCAATGGGAACCAACTAAGGAGAAACCTTTCTTAAAACAAATTTACATGTTATTTGGTTAAAATAACTCAATTGCTGATGTGCAATTTGAGAAACACTATCTCCTGAGTTAGGTGAAACTAATGCATCCCGTTCAGTTGTGGGTTTCTTTTCCATCCAAATTAATTTTTATTTTTACTTTCTTGGGTGACATTTATATTTGAACTGAAATGTGGCTTCTACTATTTTGAAGACGTATACTTAATAGTACCGACTGACATGTTTTTTTAACATGTAAATATGATAAGGAATAAGGACAGATTATTTATTGCAAGAGTTTCTTCTCAGCGTGCAATCCTTTAAGATTGTGGGAATCAATGTATTGATAAAATTTTCGATGGTGAAACAGTTAAGAAGCACAGGCTTTTTATCTACTGTGGAGAATTCTAGGCTAGGGTACAAATTTCTTTTTCTTTGTGGAACAAATGTGAAGTGTTGGTGATTCAAGCAGGTAACTAGATTGAAATAATTGCTGCTGTTTGATGGAATTTAGTTATTAAATTTCATAAATGGTATAAAGATATGGGAATTAAATGGTTGAATTGAATGGGCAGACTAGACAGACCAAAAATCATCTACTTTAAACCTTTTTATGGTGTTCTTCAAAAATTTTTATTGTAGGTAGAAATATATTCACATCTGAACATTTTGAATTATTTTGCTTTTGTATATTGTGAAGTTAGATAGTATTCTGGATATTTTATAACTCTTTTTAAATGTGCCTTTTTTAGGTTATTGTATCCTGGATATAAGATTATGGGATTGAACAATGTGACCAGCCAGGGCTGGCAGCCACAAACCTTTCAGATTTGTCTAATTGATCCAGTGGATGGTAACGTGAAAACTGTTAATGTTCCTTTCCATCTTGCTCTTAGGTACTTTATTTCATTTTTTTCCCCCACCATAAAAACTTAGAACTGAGAAATAGACAATTCAGTACGATGGATCAGTGTTGGTTTCGTTACTGTATCAACATGTAATTCTATTCCCTCTCGTTCATGTATGCCTCAAGCTTCCCTTAAATGCATCCATGTTATTTACCTAAGCTACATCCAACTTCTCTTTCTGTAGAGAAGATTCTCTTGAATTATTTTGAGTTGTTTTAAGATTGTTCTTTGTTCTTTGTTCTTTATTTATGACTGCTGGTTCTGAACTCCTCCCACACGTGAAAACCTACTCCACTCAAAGTATCAAACTTCTTCGTAGTTCTCATGATCTTTAGTGAGGTTGTCTTTTTTGGCTTTGCTGAAGAAAAGAGCCTGATTCTGACTGTCTTTCCTGATGCCTGTAACCTGTCAACTCTGATACCTTGCAACCGTTTATCCATCTTCCTCCCCACTTCAGGCTACTGGATTAATAACCAGTGTTGCCGAAGTAATAGCTGATATGTGATATGTGTTGTGCTGCTGATTGAGTTATCTAGTTGGCTGTTTAGGCACTATTTCGCAACCAAAATCCACATTTCTCCTCTCAGCTGTAATTACTAATGTTTATAGAGCCAAGACCAGCTAGAATCTTGCTTCACCTTATGACCATTACGTAGCAATTAGAACATTATAAATGGTAGGATAGGATGGCCTGCTAAACAAAATTGTATCCTTAGTGTGTAAATCAGTATTTATATCTTAAAATGCAAAAGATTCAACATTTTTCAAGACTGATATGACATTTTAAAACAATTACTCTAAGTTATTGATATATGGAAGTAGTACTTTGTCCATATGTTTGGAGTTATTCAGGTGCAGTTATGTATTTAGAACTAGATATGTACGCCTACTGATATAAATTTAAAGTATGTATTCTACTTAAGTATTTCTAATAAATAAAGCTTTCTGGGTGTTTGATTTTAATGGAATGAGACATCCTTTTTTAGAGACAAAAAGGAAATTGCTGATAAAACTCAGCAGATGTGGCAGCATCTATGGGAAGAAAGCCGAGATGAATAACCTTTTCAAGCCTAGTGATTCTTCCAGCAATTTCTGTTTTTGTTTCCAGTCTGCAGCATTGCAATTCTTTATTTTATCCTTGTAATCAGGTGACTAATGCATATACTACTTTTCAGTGATAAGAAGAGTGAAAGAGCAAAGGATATGCATCTGTTGAAGCGGCTGACTGCCTTGTTGAAGGCCAAAGTCTCAAATCCAGGTAATTACTGTATTTAACTGATTGTAGTTTTAGTACCTTTATAAATGAAAATACAGTAGTAAAATGTTCAGTACAAAATTGTGAATTGCTGCTTTGAGAATGTCTTATTCTGATTAAGCTAGATCGCAATGTGCATGCAGGATTTTGTAACACTCATGTATTTGTCAAGTTGGATTCATGTTAGCAACTTTGTATATACAAACTGGCAGAAACGTAGACTTAAATTTTGTGCGCATTAAATTCATGAACACAAGAGTAAGGCACTATTGCTTCAAATGAAATACGTAGAAAAAGTTGGGTTCACATCACAAGGAGTTGAAGATTGTAGAACTTGATGCATGTTGCTGTTAGTATTTGAATTGAGTTAATTCTGAATTTTAAGTATATTGATACATGTTAATTGAAGCAGGAGCAAAAATTGCCTTGGAATAGTATTGTAAAACAAGCAAATCACCATCCTTTATACGCAGCGTCAGGTATTTAACTCCATTCACTAATTAAATATCAGACGCTGCAGATAATGGTGCCTGATTTGTTTCTGCCTGTTTTCACCATTGCCTGAGACTAATTTCTGTCCCATAATGTTTAGATCAATAACTATACTTGTTGCTGTGAAAGCTTATGTCTTCCATTTAATTAATAAATTTGCAAACTATTATTGTGTATCCATATTTCAGAAAATATGGAAACTGAAATAAAGATGCATCTTCTTGATATTAAATATCCTGCCATGAAAAAACAGGTAATTAAATCATCTTTAAAAAATAGTTTCTTAAACTCTCTGTCCTATTTTGTAATTGCAAGTTTTTTTTTCTTACAAATGCAGGCCTTAGAAAAAATGTTGGCGAGTAAAAATATCCCATTGTCCTGCTTAACAAATTTAATTCAGGCATTGTTGGACAGCTTAATGAATCAAGGTAGGTGTGAATTCAAATAAGTATATACCTGGAGTCCTCCTTTGTGTTTCCCTCTATTCTTCACTCCGATTATAGTGGAGAACAGTATTATTATATTTGCATGCATCTTTTTTGTGATTTACCTGATTATTAACAAAATTTTGTGGTAAGACATTTGTAAATGTTGGTCATGTTTCTGTGTATTTTGATTTTTGTACTATACCACTTAACATGTAAGCTGCTTGATTAGCCTGTTCCCACTCCTCTTGGCCTCATGGGTAGTTTATATGTACGCCAATCAATAAGTTGCATGTTGGAGTTTCAGGACTTTAGGTTGATTTGTTATGTGTTGAGGATTTTTCATTCCGTATCATGGGTTACTTTTGTAGGCATTCTTCAAGTTTTCTACAAACTAGAGTTTATCTCCAAGTCTAAAATTTCGGTGACTGCAGTAGAATCTGAGAGTACAGAATCTTTTAACATAGAGTAAATCAAATATCATTATTTCTAAGATAACAAGGTGTAGAGCTGGATGAACACAGCAGGCCAAGCAGCATCAGAGGACCAGGAAAGCTGACGTTTCGGGCCTAGACCCTCCTTCAGAAATGGGGCAGGGGAACGGGTTTCTGAAATAAATAGGGAGAGAGGGGGAGGCGGATAGAAGATGGATAGAGGAGAAGATCGGTGGAGAGGACACAGACAGTTCAAAGAGGCGGGGATGGAGCCAGTAAAGGTGGAGAGTTAGGGAGGGGATAAGTCAGTCCAGGGAAGACGGACAGGTCAAGGAGGTGGGATGAGGCTAGCAGGTAGGAGATGGGGGTGGGGCTTGAGGTGGGAGGAGGGGATAGGTGGGAGGAAGGACAGGTTAGGGAGGCGGAGACAAGCTGGGCTGGTTTTGGGATTATGGTAGGGGGAGGGGAGAAATCCACATTGATACCATTGGGCTGCAGGGTTCCCAAGTGGAATATGAGGTGCTGTTCCTGCAACCTTTAGGTGGCATCGTTGTAGCACAGCAGGAGGCCCAGGATGGACATGTCGTCTGAGGAGTGGGAGGGGGAGTTGAAATGGTTCGTGACTGGGAGGTGCAGTTGTTTAGTGTGAACCGAGCGTAGGTGTTCCGTGAAGCGGTCCCCAAGCCTCCGCTTGGTTTCCCCGATGTAGAGGAGGCCACAACGGGAACAGCGGATACAGTATACCACATCAGCAGATGTGCAGATGAACATCTGCTTGATGTGGAAAGTCTTCTTGGGGCCTGTGATGGGGGTGAGGGCGGAGGTGTGGGGGCAGGTGTAGCACTTCCTGCGGTTGCAAAGAAAAGTGCGGGTGTGGTGGGGCTGGAGGGCAGTGTGAAGCGGATAAGGGAGTCCAGGAGAGAGTGGTGCCTTCAGAAAGCAGATAAGGGTGGGGAGGATAATTGTCTTTGGTGGTGGGGTCGGATTGCAGATGGTGGAAGTGTCGGAGGATGATGCGTTGGATCCGGAGTTTGGTGGGGTGGTACGTGAGGATGAGGGGGATTCTGTTTTGGTTATTATTGTGGGGAGGGGGTGTGAGGGATGAGTTGCGGGAAATGCGGGAGACACGGTCGAGGGTGTTCTTGACCACTGTGGGGTGTGGGGGGGTAGTTGCTGTCCTTGAAAAACGAGGACAGCTGAGATGTTCGGGAGTGGAATGCCTCATCCTGGGAGCGGATACGGCAGAGGTGAAGGAATTAGGAATGGGGATGGCATTTTTGCAGGAAGGTGGGTGGGAGGAGGTGTATTCTAGGTGGCTGTGGGAGTTGGTGGGCTTGAAATGGATATCGGTTTCCAGGTGGTTGCCAGAGTTGGAAACAGAGGTCCAGGAAGGAGAGACAGGTATTAGAGATGGTCCAGGTGAACTTCAGGTTGGGCTGGAAGGTGTTGGTGAAGTGGATGAACTGTTCAAGCTCCTTGTGGGAGCACGAAACGACACCAATACAGTCATCAGTGTAACAGAGGAAGAAGTGGGGTTTAGGGCCAGTGTAGGTACGGAAGAGGGATTGTTCCACGTAACCTACAAAGAGACAGGCATAGCTTGGGCCCATGCGGGTACCCATGGCCACCCCCTTTGTCTGTAGGAAGTGGGAGGAATTGAAAGAGGAGTTGATGAGGGTGAGAACGAGTTTGGCTAAGCGGATGAGGGTGTCATTGGAGGGGAACTAGTTGGGCCTGCGGGACAGGAAGAAGTGGAGGACCTTTAGGCTATCAGCATGGGGAATGCAGATGTATAGAGATTGGACGTCCATGATAAGGATGAGGTTTTGGGGACCAGGGAATTAGAACATAGAACATTCAGCCCTTCAGCCCTCGATGTTGCGCCGACCTGTGAAACCATTCTGAAGCCCATCTGACCTACACTATTCCATTATCATCCATATGTTTATCCAATGACCATTGAAATGCCCTTAAAGTTGGCGAGTCTACTACTGTTGCAGGCAGGGCATTCCACGGCCTTACTACTCTCCGAGTAAAGAACCTACCTCTGACATCTGTCCTTTATCTATCACCCCTCAATTTAAAGCTATGTCCCCTCATGCTAGCCGTCACCATCCGAGGAAAAAGGCTCTCACTGTCCACCCTATCTAATCCTCGGATCATCTTGTATGTCTCTATTAAGTCACCTCTTAACCTTCTTCTCTCTAACGAAAACAGCCTCAAGTCCCTCAGCCTTTCCTCATAAGACCTTCCCTCCGTACCAGGCAACATCCTGGTAAATCTCCTCTGCACCCTTTCCAATGCTTCCACATCCTTCCTATAATGCGGTAACCAGAACTGTACGCAACGCTCCAAGTGCGGCCGCACCAGAGTTTCGTACAGCTGCAACATGACCTCATGGCTCCGAAACTCAATCCCTCTACCAATAAAACCTAACACATCGTACACCTTCTTAACAACCCTATCAACCTG
Organism: Ginglymostoma cirratum; assembly: GCA_024137785.1. Classification (NCBI taxonomy): domain Eukaryota; kingdom Metazoa; phylum Chordata; class Chondrichthyes; order Orectolobiformes; family Ginglymostomatidae; genus Ginglymostoma; species Ginglymostoma cirratum. Next base: position 32,779,769 of record JAHRHZ010000018.1, read on the forward strand.
GGTGGCAACTTTCAGGGATCTATGCACATGGACACAGAGATCTCTCTGCTCATCCACACTACCAAGAATCTTACCATTAGCCCTGTACTCTGTATTCCTGTTACTCCTTCCAAAGTGAATCACCTCACACTTCTCCGTATTAAACTCCATTTGCCACCTCTCAGCCCAGCTCTGCAGCTTATCTCTGTCCCTCTGTAACCTGCAGCATCCTTCTGCACTATCCACAACTCCACCGACTTTAGCGTCATCTGCAAATTTACTAACCCATCCTTCTACGCCCTCATCCAGGTCATTCATAAAAATGACAAACAGCAGTGGCCCCAAAACAGATCCTTGCAATATACCTCTAGTAACTGAACTCCAGGTTGAACATTTTCCATCAATCACCACCCTCTGTCTTCTTACAGCCAGCCAATTTCTGATCCAAACCGCTAAATCACCCTCAATCCCATGCCTCCGTATTTTCTGCAATAGCCTACCATGGGGAACCTTATCAAACGCTTTACTGAAATCCATATACACCACATCAACTGCTTTACCCTCGTCCTCCAGTTTGGTCACCTTCTTGAAGAACTCAATGAGATTTGTGAGGCACGACCTACCCTTCACAAAACCGTGTTGACTCCCCTTAATCAAATTATTCCTTTCTAGATGATTATAAGTCCTATCTCTTATAATCCTTTCCAACACTTTACCCACAACCGAAGTAAGGCTCACTGGTCTATAATCACCAGGGTTGTCTCTACTCCCCTTCTTGAACAAGGGGACAACATTTGCTCTCCTCCAGTCTTCTGTCTACGGGAATAGTTCCAATGACGACATAAAGATCAAAGCCAAAGGCTCTGCAATCTCCTCCCTAGCTTCCCAGAGAATCCTCGGATAAATCCCATCCGGCCCAGGGGACTTATCTATTTTCACACTTTCCAGAATTGCTAACACCTCCTCCTTATGAACCTCAATCCTGTCTAGTCTAATCGCCTGTATCTCAGCATTCTCTTTGACGACATTGTCTTTTTCATGTGTGAATACTGATGAAAAGTATTCATTTAGCACCTCTCTTATCTCTTCGGATTCCACGCACAACTTCCCACTACTGTCCTTGACTGGCCCTAATCTTACTCTAGTCATTCTTTTATTCCTGACATACCTATAGAAAGCTTTAGGGTTATCCTTGATCCTACCTACCAAAGACTTCTCATGTCCCCTCCTGGCTATTCTTAGCTCTCTCTTTAGGTCCTTCCTGGCTAACTTGTAACTCTCAAGTGCCCTAACTGAGCCTTCATGCCTCATCTTTACATAAGTCTCCTTCTTTCACTTGACAAGAGATCCAACTTCTTTAGAAAATCACGGTTCCCTCACTCAACCACTTCCTCCCTGCCTGACAGGTACATACTTATCAAGGACACACAGTAGCTGTTCCTTGAACAAGCTCCACATTTCAATTGTGTCCAGCCCTTGCAGTTTCCTTCCCCATCCTATGCATCCTAAATCTTGCCTAATCGCCTCATAATTGCCTTTCCCCCAGCTATAACTCTTGCCCTGCGATTATATACCTATCCCTTTCCATCGCTGAAGTAAATGTGACCGAATTGTGGTCACTATCACCGAAGTGCTCACCTACCTCCAAATCTAACACCTGGCCTGGTTCATTACTCTGTACCAAATCCAATGTGGCCTCGCCTCTTGTTGGCCTATCTACATACTGTGTCAGGAAACCCTCCTGCACACATTGGACAAAAACTGACCCATCTAAAGTACTCGAACTATAGCATTTCCAGTCAATATTTGGAAAGTTAAAGTCTCCCGTAACAACTACCCTTTTTCATTTCACTCCTATCCAGAATCATCTTTGCTGTCCTTTCCTCTACATCCCTGGAACTTTTTGGAGGCCTGTAGAAAACTCCCAACAGGGTGACCTCTCCTTTCCTGTTTCTAACCACAGCCATACTACCTCGGTAGACGAGTCCTCATCAAACGTCCTTTCTGCCACCGTAATACTGTCCTTGACTAACAATGCCACACCTCTCCCCCCTTTTACCACCTTCCCTGATCTTACTGAAACGTCTAAACCCCGGAACCTGCAACAACCATTCTTGTCCCTGCTCTATCCATGTCTCCGAAATGGCCACAGCATCAAAGTCCCAGGTACCAACCCATGCTGCAAGTTCACCCACCTTATTCCGGACGCTCCTGGCATTGAAGCAGACACACTTCAAACCACTTCCTGCCTGCCGGTACACTCCTGCAAACTTGAAACCTTATTCATGACCTCACTACTCTCAACCTCCAGTACACTGGAGCTACAATTCAGGTTCCCATCCCCCTGCTGAATTAGTTTAAACCCCCCCGAAAAGCATTAGCAAATTCCACCCCCTGGGATATTGGTACCCCTCTGGTTCAGGTGTAGACCATCCTGTTTGTAGAGGTCCCACCTACCCCAGAATGAGCTCCAATTATCCAGGTATCTGAATCCCTCCCTCCTGCACCATCCCCATGTTCAACTGCTCTCTCTCCCTCTTCCTCACCTCGCTAGCACATGGTACGGGTAACAAACTAGAGATGACAACTCTGCTTGTTCTAGCTCTAAGCTTCCACCCTAGCTCCTTGAATTTCTGCCTTACATCCCCATCCCTTTTCCTACCTATGTCGTTGGTGCCTATGTGGACCACGACTTGGGGTGGCTGCACCCCCTCCCCTTTAAGGATCCCGAAAACACAATCCGAGACATCATGGACCCTGGCACCTGGGAGGTAACGCACCAACTGCGAGTCTGTCTCGTTCCCACGGAGTCTCCTATCTGTCCCCCTAACTATGGAGGCCCCAATGACTAATGCTCCCAAAGCCTACTGCACCTGGAATTCCCAGATGGTCTACATTCCAGGTACTAACCAGGCCTGAGTCTGCTTAGCTTCTGAGATCAGATGAGATCGGGCATTTTCAGACTATTTTGGAAGTTTTGGAGGAGGTGGAGGGCATGGGTGGTGTCACGGACGTAGGTAGGGAGTTCCTGGACCAAGGGGGAGAAAATGGAGTCGAGATAGGTGGAGATAAATTCGGTGGGGCAGGAGCAGGTGGAGACAATGGGTCGACCAGGGCGGTCAGGTTTGTGGATTTTGGCAAGAAAATAGAAGCGGGTGGTGCGGGGTTGGAGAACGATGCGGTTGGAGGTTGTGGGTGGGCTTTTTAAGATGAATGAATAATACTGTTTAAAACTGGTGCAGCCTTTTATATTATAATTACGTAAAAATTAAGTAAGTGTTCATTATGAACAAAGCATTTAAATTAACTGCAAAGTTTTATTAATGATCATGTCTATAAGTATTGGAGAATCCAAGCTGAATACTGAAAATGGAGTACCTGTAATGGAAAATAGGAGCGGCAAAGAGAGTGTGTGAAAATGTTAATTGGTGGGTAAAGAAAAGGGAATCCACAACCCATAAGCATTAAATGTTAAAACAATTTTAAAGGAAGAGTCAATATTTTTAATCAACCTGTTCAGGGATATTACGTCTTCCCTCTGGTGGGGATGGAACTTGAATCTGGGCCTTCTGACTCAGAGAAGGACATTACCACTGTGCCATGAGCGTCTCTTCAAAGGAAGAATATTAGAGGAGTACAAATGATACCTGTTCCAAAATAGGGAGGGAACAAACTTGGTAACTGTAGACCATTCAGTCTCATGTTAGTGGTAAGGAACCTTTAATTCAGGACAAAATACTTGGCTTAATCAGGAGCAGCCAGCTTGGATGAGTTGAAGACAAAACGTGATTAATTTATAATTGAATTCATTTTTGAAATAAGTGTTGATGAGGATAATATGGTTAATATTGCAAGCATTCCATCTCAGTAGCGATCCTACTTTCGAACCAGTGCAGGACTTGGAGTGATGCATTATTACAGTTGTTGTATTTGAGATGGGATGCTAAACCTAGACCCCCGGCACAACAGAAGATTTCATGGCATGAGATTGATGAAGAGCAAGTAATTATCCTTGGTATCTCTGTCAATCTCTATAAGCCCATCAAAAAAACAGATTGTCTGCTCAGGATCACATCAATATTTGCACGAGTTTCTGTGCAAATAGTTGCATGGTTCCTAGTTGAAAACAATATCTGCATTTCCAAAGTAGTTTATTGGTGATTGTGAAAAATTCGATGTAAATACACTTTTTTTCTCTTTTAGTATATGACTTCCGCTAAACTACCACATAATAGTGTTAGCAAGATTAAAGCTCATGGGTTTAAAAGCAATGTGACAGTGTGGATGCACAGTTGGCTGTCGGACAGAATGCAGAAAATAGTGAATAATTCTGAAGGAAAGGTCCTTCCATATAAAGGTCCCACACCCACTTATTACCATAGTCAAACCACTGCTCCTTTTGCTATAAATTTATGTGCAGAATACCAAAACTCAGTTCAAAATTTCAAAACTTGGAGAGAGCACCTAACTCTAACAAGTGGTGGACTGTGAGAAGGGTACTAGCAAACTTCAGGAGGATATGGGCAGACACAAGGCAGGTGACATCTACTGCAGATAGATCTATTTTTGTTAGAAAATCGGCAAGTTAAACTAAATTGTCCAGTTATGACAGACTCATGGAATTGGAGCATTGCTGCAGAGATCTTTGAGGACAAGTTAATGCTATTCAAAAAATCAACCAAAAGAATCCCTCTCTTTATAATTAGAGGCACAGAGTAAAAGCAAGGAATTCTGTTCAATGTTGAACCTCAGTTGGAGTATTGTGATTTTTAATCCTGGATGCCCATTTAAGGGGCAACAACATTCTTGAGCTGATTCCTCACAACCTTGCATGTACCTTCGTACTGAATGTGTAAAATATACAAAAATTTATGGTGAAGAAGGCTACCATTCTACCTGTTATGCCACCTAGCTTAAATCTGTTTTCCAGCACTTGGTCTGTATCCCTGAGGGTAATGGGACTTCATGTGCATGGTCTGGTCATGGCAACTGAACATTGACAGGTTATTTGATCAGAGAGTCATAGAATCCCTACAGTGTGGAAGGAGGCCATTGGGCCCATTGTATCCACACTGACCCTCTGAAGAAACAGCTTACCCTATCCCTGTAACCCTGCATTTCCCATGGCTAATCCCTGTACGCTGGGCAATTTAGCATGGCCAATCCATCTAGCCTGCACATCTTTGGACTGTGGGAGAAAACCAGAGCACCTGGAGGAAACCCATGCAGACATGGGGAGAATGTGCAAACTCCCCACAGACCGTCACCTGAGGGTGGAATCAAACCCAGGTCCCTGGCTCTGTGAGGTAGCAGTGCTGACCACTGAGTCACCATGTTGGGGACATCACAGCCGAGCATGATTATTGACTGGTTTGCACTTTCCTCAGAGGTTACTTGACAGTGAGGGGGGACCAGAACCCTTGCTGATTATTCCAGTCTCAATAATGACACTGTTTTCTTTGTGTGAGATCTGTAATTCCAGTACACAGCTAGGATTAAATGTGGGTGCAGCTATGCATGCTTTTCTTGATTGTGCTGCTCAGCAATGTTATTTTTGACATGAAAATGGATAGTAAAGTATGTATAGTGGGTTGTCAATTCTATATTGAATGCAACATTTTCTCCCATGTGTCTTTATCAGATCCTGAAAGTGTGGATGAAGGATTGTTGCAGTTTTGTCTCAGCCAGCTGAAACTGCTTCACCTTTATACGTGTGTGGACAAGCTCAACTCTAAAGATTTGGAGAATGGTGTAGCCAAAACTAGCGATGTAAGTTTAAAGAAACAGAAGTTGCTGGAAAAGCTCAGCAGGTCTGGCCGCATCTGTGAAGGAAAAAAATCAGTTAACGTTGCGGGACTGGTGACCCTCCCTCAGAACAGCACAATTGAAGGACCAAAGTGGGGTACAAACATTTTGAAAATAGTATGACAAAGGAGTTTCACCTCTCTTTGGGGTTTGGTTAGCATCTGTGAATGGAGAAGGGCTGAACAGTACACAGTGCAGAAAAATTTTGTATGTTTAAAAAGATAGCAAAACTTGACAAATGTACTTAATAAATCAACTTAGTTTTATGTTAGTACTGTTGTCGAGAAAATAACCCATTCTGAGGAAGGGTCACCGGACCCGAAACGTTAACTCTGATTATTTTTTTCATAGGTGCTGCTGAGCTTTTCCAGCAACTTTTTGTGTTTGTTCCTGATTTGCAGCATCTGCAGTTCTTTCGGTTTTTATTTAGCAATGTGAGTAGTTGTGTGAAGGTAAATTCAGTGTGATTGAATGTAAATAGTGTTTAAATTGTTAAATTGTAAAGGTAATTTTAAAAAAAAAACTAGAATTTAATTTATACTTGTTAGCATGTCTTCAGTGAATGTTCCCTCGAGTATGTTTTGCTTCAAGAGGAGTAATTATGCCATTAGAAAACACTGGAAACATTAAACTTTTAGAGACAATAGTTAACGCTAACATCCCGTTTGTTCCTTTCACATTTTTTGGTGTTGTTTTGTTGGCAGGACCTGGCTACTTTGCTGCGACTAGAAGAAAGGGAAGTTGTAAAAATTCAAACACTGCTGGATAATTACAGACGAGGAAACACCAGAAGTACGGTTCATTTTGAGGAGGACAAAAACTGTAAACTACCAATCCAAATGTTTCTGGAATATCTTGAATATGAAAAGGAAGTAGTCAATGTGAAGAAACTAAGTGAAGATGAGTGTGTGGCTTTGGGTAAGTATGCATAAATAAATCTTTGTGACTTAGGAACATTTAGATGCTCTGTGTTGTGCACAGGAATGGATACAAAATTATTGCAAAAAAATACACCCACTTACTATTTATCACTAAGTTTTTCTGATAATAATGCTCTGCTGAAAAAGCTAATCATTGTGAATATATTCTAGAAAGCAGTACTAACATTAAACTAAGTTGATTTATTTTGGAAGACAGCGGAGGTAGTGGTAATGTCACGGCACGTGATCCAGAATATCAGGCTATCATGGCAACTAGGGAATTTGAATTCCCTAAATTACTCTGGAATAGGTATCTCGGTCATGGGTTGTAAAACTAATGTGGCTCACTAATGTCCTGAAGGGAAGGAAATCTTGTTTTTTTTTTTACCCACATGTGACTCCAGACCCACAGTGGTGTAGTTCACTGCCCTCTGAAATGGTCTGAAAGCACAAAGTTCAAAGGCAGTTCGGGATGGGCAGCTGATGCTGGCATTTGCAATGACATGCACATCGCGTGAAAGAATTTGAAAAAATAGAAACTATATAGTATATCCATATCTATACGTAACTTAAGTAGAAGTTGTGATTTTTTTCATTCACAGGAATGAGGGCATTTCTGGCTAGGCCAGCATTTATTGCACATCCCTAATTGCCCAGAGGGTGGTTTAAGAGTCAACCATATTGCTGTGGGTCTGGAGTCACATGTAGGCCAGACCAGGTAAGGACAGCAGTTTCCTTCCCGAAAGGACATTAGTGAATCAAATGGGTTTTTTCCAACAATTGACAGTGGATTCATGGTCATTAGTCTCCTAATTCCAGATTTCTTTTCTCCACATGGAACTCAAATTCCCACCATCTGCTATGGTGAGATTTGAACCCAGGTCCCCAGGACCTTACCAAGTTTCTGGATTAATAGCCTAGTGATAATACTACTAGACCATTGCCTCCCCTATATACAAATTACTTTCATGTCATGACATAATGCTACAACACAAGATTTTGCTCCTTTTATCTGTCGAATAGATAGCACAACACAACTAAAGGACCAAAGTGGGGTACAAACATATAAAAATGGTATGATAGAGGAGTTTAACCTCTCTTTGAGGTTTGGTTAGCATTTGTGAATGGAGAAGGGCTGAACAGTACACAGTGCAGAAACATTTTGCATGTATAAAAAGATAGCAAAACTTGACAAATATACTTAATGAAACATTGTTTGTGTTGCCACAGGTAAGGATTAGTGAATTTTTTGACAGTTTTGCATAAGTAAATTGGAACAAAAACAGAAGTTGCTGAAAAAGCTCAGCAGGTTTGGCAGCATCTGTGAAGAAAAAGTCAGAGTTAACGTTTCAGGTCTGGTGACCCTTCCGCAGAACTGGAAGAGTTATCGGACCCAAAACGTTAATTCTGATTTTTTTTCTTCACAAATGCTGCCAGACTTGCTGAGCTTTTCCAGCAACTTCTGTTTTTGTTCCTGATTCACTGCATCTGCAGTTCTTTCAGTTTTTCTAACTAAATTGGAAACTAGCTTTGATTATGCATTATAACTTATGGTCTGAACTTGCCTCTCTTTAGGTAATGCAGCATCCCATCTAATTCAATTACTTGGAAAATGTCAACCGCAAGATTTATAAGATATACAAGATACTTATACAAGATTTATATGTGCACATTTTTTCCTCAGTGCTCTAAGTTATTATCTATAAATTGTTCTTGTGTGCTTTCATTTGGCATATTTGATGGCTTTTCTTTATTACAGTTAATGTAAACTGCTTGGTATTGAGTGAAAAATATAATAAGAGTTCAGCAGTCCATGTGAAGTGAAATTTATTCTTTTTTTTTTTCCTTTTTTTTGTTGCAGGAGATTTCTTTTTCTGGAAGTGTCTCTGTGGGGAAAGCTCTGCAGAGGAAGTGTGCCATTTGCTGGAGTCTGCAGGAGCCAGGCCTCAACAATTCTTGGTAAGTTTCTAGTACATTGCAGGTTCATGAGGCAAATAAATTTGTCTTTACCTCATCCACATCAGAAGATAAGTGAAAAAGAAACCCAGGTTTATATTTTTTGTTATAAACCCCAGCTCTGTATTTGTTTCCAGTTTGTGATATGGTATTAATAGGATGTAAAACATGAATTGTCTGTGAAGAAATCCAGCCCACAGCAAACAAAAATTGCTAGCAGGCGTGTCTGGGAAATAACTCTATTCAATTTACATTGAGCTATGAAACATTATGCTTAAAGGTCTATGATGGTACTGAGCAACCATTTCTATTGCTGTTCCAAAGGTTCAAACCTGTCAATTCCCCTCTTGTTGGAAATTGATAATTATTTACTGAATTCTATCAATGAAAATAATAAATTTGCTGTTAGCGTGGCATTATCTTTCCATGATTTATCAAGGAAACAGTGGTAGTTCTGAACATCACTACTGAATATCATCGATTCCAATGACTCTTCTGATGGGAAGTTTCTTAGCAAAGTATTTGTTAATATATTACGTACCAAGTTTGAAATCAGCCACCAAAGTCTTTACTGTTTTGATGTATATTACTGATTTCATATTAGTATACTGATTTAATAGCCACTTTTATCCTCCTATGTATTGTAGTTTAAATCGTATTGCAATCAATGTTATGGGATTAGGGTTGTGTACTTCATTGTCAACATTGGAGTATGATAATATTTGACTTATTTTTCTATGACTTGGAGATGACACAATATACAGTCACAGAGCAGCTTTAATGACACGTATTTTCTTTGTCTTGCTGTCTGTCTCCAGACTTTACTTCTCAGTATGTGGCTGTTTAAAGAGAGAGAAATTCTCAAGAACCAGGAATCCATTCACTACCTCCACGTTACGTTGTCTGTCTTAAACCAGATGAAAGGTAAGGTGTCGATTATTCATTATCAATAAGTAATGTTATGGTTTATTTTTAAAAATAAAGTGCTGGAGAAACACGGCATGCCTGGCAGCATCTTTGGAGAGAAAAACCGAGTTAATCTCTGGACTCAATGTTAACTGTCTGCAGACCTGTTGAGTTTCCACTTACCTGGCTAAACACAATTTCAGAAACACTTGGCTATTCTCTAGGGCAGAGGAGCTCACTTGCTACTGGATATGCTATCAGCCTCTCCATCACGGTCACACTGTGGCTGCTGTACGCACTGTACAGAATGCACTGAAACAATTTGTCAAACTTAGTTCAAGAGCACTTGCCTTTCTTTCAGCTTCTCATTAGTGAAGAGCACAAAAGCAGTAGTGCAGCACTTTCAAGCTTCTGTCAAATCACTTGCCATCCTATTTTGAATATACACCATTGTTTGCCAATTCTGTGTCAATATTTTGAATTCATTATCAACACAGTCAACACCAAAGATGTAGTGATTCCACAAGGGATTCACAATAGTTACAACTTTCACAACATTCTCAACCACAGCAATTTTAAAAAGTAACAAATAAAAGTACCACAACTTTCTTATAAGAAAAGTTATCTTATTTTCTCCGTTAATTTTTTTTGCCCAAAAGCAATTTGAGTCTGAAAATAACTAAGTGCTGTAATTTAGTCTGTTTTGGAATTTTTCAAAATCGTTCCAAACATGTTATTCTTTGGATTTTTATTTGGCAACACTATCTAGGAATGTTTACACACCCTTCGTATTTATCTTGCAACCAAGAGCATTTAGCCAATTTTAGTGTTAGTTTCTGGAGAATTAAGGAAGTTTCAGGTCATCACAACTCTGTTGCGGTGAGGAGGGGATGTCTTTTATTTCCTTTTTTTTTTGCTATATACTTTGAATTTGTGACCTAAGGTTCCTGGCCCTCTTACAGGATGGAACTGTCACCCCAAAGTATCAAAAAAGCTCTCATAATTTTGAATATCTCTATTATCCGTCTCTGCTATTAGGAGAACAACCCCAGCTACTCCAATCATCCTACATAACTGAAGTCTCTCATCCATGGTATATCCTAATTAATCTCTTTTTGGAACTGCTCTAAGGTCTTGAGGTCCTTCCTAAAGAATGGTACCAAGAATGGAAAGCAGTATTCCAAATAAGACGTAGACAGTGGTTTAAAAGGTAGAATCGTAGAATGGTTATAGTACAGAGGAGATCATTCTGCTACCCTCTCGCTTCAACGCTCTTTCTCTTCTCCCAAATCTGCGCACACAACTGCTTTCAACAATTTTATTAAGTATTCACCCAAGTTAAGAGAAAGGAGCTTCAACAGATGAGTTTATAACAAATTATTTTCACAGACCAGACAAGGAGAAACTGTTCCTGGGGTGGAAGGATTGACAACTGCGAAAGAACTAAATGCAATATGAGGAATAAACAAAAATTACTCTGAACTACTGTGATACGGAATGGACTGCTTTAAAAGCTGAGGAATGCTGATTCAATAATAATGATCAAAAGGAAGTTGTATAAACAATTAAGGAAATAGGGATTAAGCGGGGCTGCTTTGGGCGCAGTGTCGCCAAAGATTGTGTTCTTAGACCTTGCGTTCAATCAATTGTGACAGAATTATGGCATGTGAGCTTACCTGCTCCTGCTGAATCACAAGCTATGCTATAAGAACCCTTGCATGCTTGACGAAGCTGCTCCTGACTCCATTTTCATGATCAGGTCTCCTTAGTGCTGAAAATCTCTGGTCAGCATTGGACTTAATCCCCAGCAGGAAGCCTAATTTGGGCCCCCATTGCACAATTTTGAATTTGTAACCCCTTCTGCCAGAAATGTATTTCATTTAATTGAAGAGCATTTGCTTCGGGTTCTTCATGTTGAGTGCTTACTTTGAAACAAAGTTAAGTGTAGCTGTATAACAGGATTGTAGATCCGATTGTCTGTGTGCCTGTGCCTGTTTGTACTGGCTTGTTCATAGGCGGTTGCATTAAAAGCTACAAAATCTGAAGTTATTGTTAATCCAATTGTAATTCATGTTTCCCTGCAGGTGCGATAGATAACTCATGGGACCTTCAGTCAGTGAATCCATGGTGGCAACAGATGCGCTCTGTGTGTGCACAGTCAGAGAATGTTGGAGCTGCATTGTTAGCTGCACTTGTTGGAAGAAGTGTGGCCATCAGTGCAACAAACAGTCTGGTTGAAAAAGACGTGAGTGGAACTTCTGTTTATTGTTAAATTTTTGAAACAAACCAATAAGCATTTCATTCTGTAGTACTGGTTGTTGCAAGAGTTATCTCATGATCTTCTGCTTTACAGAGCTCATGTGTGTCACTTCACTATTTTTGATAATTACTTTGGAATTTTTCTTTGGAATCTTGTGCTATGCTTGATGAATATTATTCACCTCTGTTTGCAAATTGGCTTGCGGTTACTTGGACATAGTACAGAAGAAAATGCCTTTCTGTATCCCTGGTCCTTGGGGAAGCTGCAACAGATCAATTTCAGGCTTGAATCTAAATTGGCAGAGCTCAATGGAGGATATTAAACAGTATAAAAATCTTATGGTTGGTTGGCTCGTCAAGCTGGTTCTACTCTAAAGCCTTAAATATAAAAATCTGCATGAGTAGAAGAACAGCTGAGGTTGAAGAAAACTTGGCAGGCATTTGGACAGTTGAATTAATGAATTTTTGCTGTATTTGAGGAGCTGAACAGTCTAAATTAATGTTTTGGCAAAGATCTGTAGCTCAGGTTGTGGATGAGTTTGTTGACTTGCTTGCTGAGCTGGCTCGATTTTGTCCAGACGTTTCGTCACCATGCTAGGTGACATCATCAATGGATCCTCCTACGAAGCGATGTTATTCTACTCTGCTTGGAATTTATACTGTCCGGTCTGTTATGGTGAGTAGTGTCATTTCTGGTTTTGATCTGTATGGGTTTGTATATGGGGTCCCTGACGCTGTGAGGCAGCAGTGCTAACCACTGAGCCACTGTGCTGTGCATATGTTATTGTTGATGAGGTGGTGAGCCTCTTCTGATTTGTTGTGTTTAACAATGACAAACTGGATCCACAGTTTAGGTTGAATGTGGGGAAGGTGGTGTGTTCTAGTCTTTGCATGACTTTTTCTGCGATGAGCCCTGAGATAGGTGACCCCATTGGTGTACTGTTGATCTGTTTGTATATTTGACCATTAAAGACAAAGTGTGTGGTGAGGCAGAGGTCTAGTAATTTAAGTATGTTGTTCTTGCTGATGGAGCTGCTGGTCTGCGTTGCTGTTTCCTTTAGTAATGTGGCCACTGTTTCTTTGGCTAGTGGGATGTCAATTGATGTGAATAAAGCTGTGTCCTTGAGGGTATTGAGGAAATATTGGGTTGAGTGGATAGAATGGAGTGATCTGTCTATTAGGTGTTTCGGTCTCTGTTGTAGATCCTTGGCCAATTTGTGTGACGGTGTGCCTGGTAGGGAGACGGTGGGTCTGAGAGGGATGTTTGGTTTATGTACTTCAGGCAGCCCATAGAAGCAGTGGGTGTTTGTGCCTTCTGGATTCATTCTCATTAAGTCTGTCTTGGTTATCTGCCCTGCATTCATTAGTCGCTTCAGTGTCTGGGTGATCCTGTTACCTAGCTGTGGTGTTGGGTCTATCGCTGCTTGTTCGTAAATGATTGTATCTGCAAGCAATGTCTGTGCTTTCTTAACGTAGTCTGGTTCGTTCATAATGACGGTCATGCACCCTTTAACTGCTGGTAGGATTATGATGTTCTTGTCTTTCCTGAGTTTATCTAGTCTTTTCTCTTTGCTGTGTTCAGGTTGTCCCCTTTGTTCCTTCTATGTAGTGTGAGGATTATAGTTTGTCAGTTGACTTGTTGTGTTTCGTCCGTGAGTTTTCAGTCTTTTTAATGTATTCTCCAGAATGGCCATGAAGTCTGTTCTGTTTGCATCTTTGTGGTTATAGTTCAGTCCCCGTAATAGGACAGCTCTCTCAGTTTCTGTGAGTTGCCTCTTAGATAGGTTTCCTTTACAAGTGTCCAGTTTGTTGTTGTCCTTGTTTTTGTGGACGAACAGTTCGGTGAGTTTCCCCTGTAGTTCATGTCTCTTATTAGTTTTGGTTTTGTGTTGATTGATGGTGATGGCTTGTTCTAGGGTTGCAGTCCGTTGCTGGGGCAAAGTAACCATAGTAGCCCAAGCCAAACATAGAAATGCATGGGAATTCCTCGAGGCATGGTTCTCCACCCATACTTCAATCAACAAACACAGAGAATTGGACCCCATATACAAACCCATACAAATCAAAACCGGAAATGACAGTACTCACCGTAATGGACCGGACAGTATAAATTCCAAGCGGAGTAGAATAGCATTGTTTCGTTGGAGGTTCACTGATGATGTCACCTAACATGGTGATGAAACGTCTGAACCAAAACAAGCCAGCTCGGCGAGCATGTCAACAACCTCTAAACTAATTTCTGTTGCTGGGATTTGAATTCAGTGGGGTGCATTATTTTGTTTTACCTTTAAGTTAGTTGGACTTTCATTCAACTTTTTACTCCTGTGCCACCTTACTTCTGACTTTTTCAGCTTTTGTTTCCCAACAGGTGGAAGTTCAGATTTCAGATGGAATGACTGATTCTTGGGAAGCATTGTCCCTCGATATGGAACATTGGAATCTGTTACTGAGACAACTTGAGGATTGCCTTATATTACAAACGTTGCTGCACAGCAAAGGGAAAAAAACATCCAGTACAACCTGCCAGCATTCTGAACCACTTGCCAGTATTTCTGTCAAAAAGCTTTTGGAAGGTGGTCGAGGTAGGAGCTTTGTTCCTTGCATGTGCTCGAAGCTTTGCTCATTTAGTTCAAGGCCTAGAAAAGGAATTCTGATGTTTCCCAAGGAGGTTCTCCCTAACTTAAGTAGGGCAGCTGACCTAGACACTAACAATGCTTTTGTTAGAGATAGTAAGAACTGCATATGCTGGAGTCAGAGATAACAGTGTGGAGCTAGAGGAACATAGCAGGCCAGGCACCATCAGAGGAGCAGGAAAGTTGAAGTTTCTTAATATTTCAATTTTCCTCATTTGTATATTAGCATTGACTTTGATTTCTAGATTTTGTCTTTCTCACGCTTGTCAACTAAGTTCCTCTTTCGCCACCTTGCTTTTCATTCCGTCCAGTTTAATAATTTTTGTTTTAACCCTGTAAATTCATTGTCTCTGTTTTTAGAGACACCTGTGCCAGTGAAAAGTAATTCCATTTATCTGGTTGCATTAATATAATGGTTTTTAGCTGAAGGTTCAATCATACAATGTCTCTGTTTCAGTGGTTAAGAATTTTGAGAAACACTGAGGGTATCTGCCTAACTGAAAATCAAAAGCTTAAGACTGGTGATTCTGTTAAAAGTTTCAAATGCAAGAATGAAACAAAAGTCAAACCATGTTACAACCTCAACATTTTTGAATAACTATGTATTTAATTGCGTGCTATAAATCAAGAAGTGATACAGCAAAACATTTTACCAAACTACTTTGACCGTTTTGGTTGCAAGTAAATGCATACTGCAATAGAATTTTGTACAGTGTTCTAACAAGGCATATAATATTTTAGTGTTTTAGTATTTTACTGTGAAATGATTGAAAGTTAGAGAAATAAACTATTTCAGTTGGAGTAGTGCTTCATTAAACAGAGGCAAAATGGGAACTTGTCAAAAGGCTGCAGTGATTATCATGGGGGTTTAACCTACATAGACGAGAAAAATATTCTGGATGAGGAATTGATTCAGTGTTTTCAGAACAATTTCTTGGATGGCGTTGCTTTCACACCAACTCGAGAGAAGGCTATACTATGCTGTGTCCAACTGTTTTACTGTGCCTTTGGGCTCTATCTCTGCCTATCGTTTACTTCTTACCGCCTCCCCCCACCATATCTTCCATGTAAAATGCGACTTTTTCCTCGCTACCATCAGCTCTGAAGAAGGGTCACTGGACCTGAAACGTTAACTGATTTCTCTCCACAGATGTTGCCAGACCTGCTGAGTTTTTCTAGCGATTTATATTTTTGTATATTAGACCTGATTTTACCGTAAAATCAGATCATAATATGATTGAATCTTACATATACTTTAAGGGAGAGCACTGCAGATCCAAAACTAGTATTTTCAATTTAAATGAGGACATGAAAACAGCTAGCAAAATTTAAATGGCAATTTAATTTAAGGGGTACGTTGATAGAGATGCATTAGCAAACATTTGAGGTGATATTATAGAAAGTGCAAAATAGATGCGTTGTAACAACTAAAAATTTCTCAAGGATAAACCCACCGTTTGTGGGTTCACCATTTTAAATAAAGTCAAAGATAGTTTTTCTTTGAGTTTGATACTGTAATTGTGCAAAAATAGGTGACAGGTCAAAAGATTGGGCAATATAAAACAAGATAGCAAAGAATTATTAAAGGATTAATAAGGAACTGAAAAATTAGAATATGAGAACTGGGTGCCAAAATATAGAACAGATACGAAAAGCTTCTTCAGGCATTTCAAATGGAAAAGATATTTAACAGAGTAAGTGTGGGTCCTAGAGAAAATGAGTCTGGGGAGTTAGTGATGGAGGATAAAGAGATGGCAGGTGAATTGAACAGCAGGCTACACTAGGGAGGATACAAGTAATGTCATGGAAATAGCTGTAAATCTGGAATTGAAAGGAAGGAGGAGCTCAAGAAAATTACAATTGCCAGGAAAATAGTTCATGATGAATTTTATCCAAGGGTAGCCCATGAGATGTTGATGCATTGGTTTTAATTTTTCAAAACTCGAGAGATTTGTGATAAGTTCCTTTAGATTGGAGAATAGTTAATGTAACTACTTTTATTCAAAAAGGGAGGGAGGCAGAAAGCAGGAAACTACAGGTCTGTTAGCTTAGCATCTGGCATGGGGAAAGTATTAGAAGCTCTTATTAAAGATATAATAACAGGGCACTTGGCTAAGTTCAAGGCAGTCAGTCAGAGCTAACATGGTTTTGTAAAGGGGAATATGTTTAACTAATTTATTGGAGTTCTTTGAAGAAGTAACTTGTGGTGGAAAAAGGGAGCCAGTGGATATATTGCACTTGGATTTTCGAAAAGTTGTTTGATTAATGTACCACATCAAAAGTTATTGTGGACAATAAAAGCTTGTGGTGTTGGCGGTAACATATTGAAATGAACAGAAGTTTACTTACAGGAAGGCAGGTATAGGAATAAGTGTGTCTTTTTCAGTCTGGCAAGATGTCACAAGTGATGTGCCATAGGGATCGGTGCTTGAGCCTCAACGCTTATCAGTTATGTAAAGGATTTGGACAAAGGGGCTGAAGGTAAGATAGTTAAATTTGCTGATGACGCAAAGATAAATAGGAAACTGAATTGTGAAGAGGACGTAAGGTATCTATAAAGGGAAGTAGATGGGTTGAGAGTAGGAAATAGCCTGGCGAATGGAAATCAATGTGGGAAATTATGAATTTTCTATTTTGGCAGAAAGAATAAAAATGAAGCATATAATCTAAATAGTGAGATGTTGCACAACTTGGAGATGCAGAGACATCTGGATGTCCTAGTGCGTGAATCACAGAAGGTTACAATACAAGTAGAGCAAGTAATTGGCCAGGTAGGGCTTTACTTTAATGCATCATCCAAAAGACGACACCCCTGGTAGTTCAGTGTTCCTCGGTATTGGGCCTGATTTAATTTTTACTTGAGCTTTGCAGTGGATCTTGAACCCAAAACCCTTTAACGTAGAAGCAAGCGTGCTACTGCAGTTGAACAATAAGAGGATTAAAAATTAGTTTTGCTGTTTGAGCAGATTGTTACACCTTGGATATATAGTGTTGATAACTATTTTTGACAAGCAATAAAGTGTGATTGTTTAGCTACAATTTACCTGGAATTGCTGTTTTGATCTAACAGTTGAATTATAATGTGTTCTGATTTTAAGTTGTATTTCTAAGCCAGTCGTTTGAGGTCACAAGATAAAAGTAGAAAAGGATGATCATTCATGCCAACTTGTCAATTTTCAGATATAAAAAGCACAAATTTCTTTACTCCCTTGCACTCCCTCTGAACTGTGGCATCTAATTGCCTCCAGGAACCGTGGGAGTCGTTAACAATGCATGTGCTAGCTCCGTTACCAAATTGGGTGTTGCTAGTGAATTTCTGTTGGTTCCACCTTTCCACCTCTTCTTTAAATATTGCTATTACATTAACCTCCCACCAGTTCAATGTTAATTCCAGTCTTTAATTGTTAAATGCATAAGGCCGTGGCTCATTCACACACTTCCCACTTTTACTTACAGCATTCTGGAGTGAGTGGTGTTAGACCCAGCAGTTCAGTCAGATTTGAGATTTTTTTTTAAGCTTTTTAACATTTCACTTGGACATTCTCTGTTTCAGTATTGTCTGCACATCATGCAAACGTCCTGTATGACCTGCTTGTAAAGCACGTAAGACAACACTTTTCACTGTACCTCAGTACATAGGACAATAACAAATCAAATCAAACTGTATCCTAGTGAAGGAAGACTGCTGCTAAACAGCCATTTAAAAATACACCGGTTTGCTTTGGAGTGTCTTTTACTGACCTTGTCAGATCATTTATTGTTTTGTCGTCCAAACATTTTTTAAAAAAAGGATCGTGCCCTTGCTGTCACAGTTACCCAGTTTCATAATTACTCGATCCAGAACCTTCTGAATTTGCAAGGACTTGTGATTCAGTTAGTTTAATTTATGAATCTTAATTTACAGATTTGAAAGTGTGTTTATCAAAATCCAATATGGCCTTTAATTGTTCTCGATTCCACCCACAGGGAAAATTATTTTCTCAGACTCCTAGCGTGTCAGTTCTGACAGTGAAGAATTTGTTATAGGCAAGTGTGTGCGAAAGGATATATCCTGTTTCATATTTTGAAAGCAGTGCTTGATATTAATGTAAAATCAAACAAAATTGAGGTGAAGAAATAACTAGATGCTTTGCCAGTCACCCTTGCCTTTTGGCAAAATCATCTATTATGTTAGCCAAGTTGCTGTATTATTCAACCAGGCTTGAATGTGCTGCATTCCATTTTGTTTGCCTCTTACTGTAGAATTTGCTTAGATCTGTTTTAATTGATACCGTAGGTAAACTCTCGATGCTATAATAGAGGATTTTGACCTAACAACGCTGAAGGAATGGCAATAAATTTCCAAATTGGGATGTTGAGTGGCTTGAAAGGGAACTGGCAGACTGGTATCTTCTGCCCTTAATTTTCTGGATGGAAATGCTTGAGTTTGGAACGTACTATCTAAGGATCCTGAGTGAATTGCCACTATGCATTTTGAAGATGGTGCACAGTGTTGTGATTGTGCATTAGGGATGGAGGGCGTGAATATATAAGGATATGGTGTCAGTAAAGCAAGCCAGTAAAGGAGATACTTATGGAGCTTCCTCCTCGGTAAATTATTTAATTACCCATCATCATTCATGACTAGATACGGCAGGGTTGTGGAGATTAGATCCGATTTGTTGATTGTGGAATATATTTCACTGTCTGTTGCTTGCTACATGTGCTGTTTGGTACATAAGTAGGTCTGTTTTACAGGTATATCAAGTTGACTTCTAATTTTTAGGTCTGCCTGATGCTGATTGTGATGGGGACTCTACACTTCTTTTAAACCATTCCTTTCATTTGCTTTTCTCAAACACAGTGAATTACAAGCTTAACTTCTTCCTTTCTTTGTGTTGATCTGTTTCCAGCATTCATGATTGGTTCTGATTTATTGTAGATTCTGACTTCTTCAATGTTTGTGAAATCCTCTATATAAGTAATCTGGCACCCTGAATATATTTAACAGTAGTGTCTTGAGCCTGTGTTAAAATTTAGTTCTACTTTCAAAAGGTGTTGAATTTCATTAACTCACATTCATTTTTCTGAGATTATTGTCATTAACAATCTATATCCCTCTATCTTTCTAAGGAGTTGTTGCTGATGGTGTGGCAAAATGGGTTTTCAACTTGAATCTTGTTCCAAGCATCCTGAAACAGGCCCATCAACCCAAGGAATTAGAGAATGCAGAAGAACCAATGGAAGGGGAGAACAACGTTCTTATAAGTGAGAAGTACAAAGAGCTTGACCTAGAAAGGATACTTGGTGAGAAGAGTGTTTATTAATTTCACTGTAACATTAATGAATATATTGTGTGATTACGAGCAGTAAGGTTATTAGGAAAAAAAATTGATAATCCATTCGACTATTCAGGTAATATTCATCAAACAGACAGTGGAGGACAGTGATTTTAATTTAAAAAGTCTGGTTGCCAGGTAGAATATAAATTGTTTTATTGCACGTGATATCGTTCATAATCCCAGAAGTAACTCCGCGGCCAGTATTAATAATATGCAATCACGCTGTTGCATCTATTTAGTTTTCTGCCAATATTTAGCTTTGTCTTATTCTCCAGCTGAGTAAGCAAATGAGCAGTGTCCTACCAATTCTCTATAATGGATACATTAAAACTATTATTGATGGTCTTTATTTTTTCTCATTGTTTTAAAGATGGGCCTTACTTCCAATTGAAGGGAGTGATAGGTGTGGGGAGGCACGTGTCTAAAGTACGACAGATGGCTACCCCATGGCTTTTTCACCCAGCCCTGATTCATTCTTCACTATACGGTAGATGGGTAAGGTGCCTAACCCCACCCCCCACCCCCCACCCCCACCACCACCAGAATCTTGTGCCTTTTGAGTTAAGGTCTTAATTTCATCCCTGGTGTCATAATACTGTCAGTGGATAAGACTGGGCAAGTGTTTTCTTTTCACCAGTTTTGAAAATGGAACACAGAGGCATATCAACTTTTTGTGGTTGGTGCACTGTGTGGTGCAGGTGCAAACCGCACACCCTTCCACACGAAAAGAAATGGTATGTCGTCTTTTTATGCCTTTCTCCTAGCCTCCAAAACCCTATTTCCTCCAACCCTCCCGCAGTGTCTAGTACATCCCCTCCCAAAGATCCTGAACAGTCCTAGTCCTCATTCTAGGCTTTCTTTTTCTTCTTCAAACTGGGGCATGCAGCTGCATTCACTACTGAGTTATGGTGGTGCTGGGACCAAAGAGCTCACGACCCATCAAATTGTCCTGGAATTCTCAAGGGTTTAATGTCTTCCATTGACGGACTGTGTTATTCCAGCGGATCAGCCAGTTTTCAAGCCATTTGGAATGTGGAGGGGATAGGGCCAAGCAATTCACTACACTTCTATAAGCATCACCCAAAAAATTTCAAAACTTATTCAATTTATTTGACTATATTCATGCTGTGTGGAAGTTTCTGGCTTGACCAGCATTTTGGCCATCTGCAATTGACTTTGACAAAGCAATAGAGTTGAGCTGTTGCAGCCATTGTAGTGTTGATATCCCTGCATAGCTAACGGGAAGGAGTTTGTGGATTTTGACCGAGCAATGATGAACAAACAACCGTATTTCCAAATCAGGATGGTGTATCTCTTTTTGGAAAGCTTTATGCAGTGGTGGTGTTTCCATCCATCATCTGCTGTTGTCCCTCTGTGGTACGGATCAACTTTGAAAAAGTTGGAAAAGCTTTAATGATTTGCTGCATTGTGTCTTGTAAATGGTTTACACCATAGCCACACATCTGTGGTGCTTGGGATACCAATCAAGGGATCTGTTTTGCACTGGACAGTGTCAAAATTACTGAGTACAGTTTGAGTTTCGCTTGTCACAGAGGGGAATATTTATTCAAATACCTTTTATTTGTGGAAAGGCTTTGGACAGCCAGGAAGTGAGATGTTAGCCACATTAAATGCAATCTGTTGATGTATTCTTGCAGGCAGAGTATTTACTTTGTTGGCCGAGTTAGGTTTCTGATTAAAGGTGAGCCCCTTGGCAATATTCCTGCTAAGCTATGTGGCTGTGCAGCTACTGGGAAGCACCACACATGTCAGTTCTATTGTGAGTCCAGGCAATCTGCAAGTGCTATAACTGATGGTAAAAGCCATTGCAGCTCTGACTTTATCGTCATCTTCAGTGACTTCACTTTGGAAAGAAGATCATGCAGGAATAACAGGCCTGCAATGATAGCAGATTGACCTTGTGTTTGTCTTGTATTAATCATTACTATTAATGTTTGTATCTGTAATTTAGCCAATATAAATTGGAATTTAGAAGAATAGGGGATCAATCTTATAGAAACATATAAAACTATGAAGGGAATAGATAGGATAGAAGCAGGGAGGTTGTTTCTACTGGTGGGTGTATTTAGAACTGGGATCTAAAATGGGGGTTGAAAATGTTTTTATTGTTACAGAGTTGCTCCAGCTGGCTTATGAGCGATTCCCCTGCAGTCTAGAATCTGATGCTCTTCATGCCCATTGTTGCTGGGAATATGTAGTGCAATGGAACAAAGATCCAGAGGTAAAAACAAATATACAACTTTTCAAATTGTATGGATTGTAATATTGTACATGATAAAATTCACCAAATGGCGGCTTTATGTTGTGTTAAAATAACAACTGCGTGAAAGCTAGCATAGGAGGAGTTAAAATTCAGTGTTCATATAAATTTGCACTCTAGTTTGTGTTATAAAAGGATTGTGAACTAAATAATTGTGCTTTAGAGGATAATCATTGTTGTAAGTGGTAAAGATTATTTTCAAGAACTTCCCCCTATTGTGGCAGTAATGTTTGTCTATGATACCAATGAAAAATTGTATTTCAAAAAATATATTTCAAGATATTTGACTTTTAATTACTAAGCAAAAACGTATTCTGAAATTGACGACTGCTATTTGCTGCAAGCACATTTGTTTTGGGAAATACAGTAACAGGCAGCTCGCAGATGCCCATTAGTTTAATGAGCACTCCAAAAGCAAATGATGACTAACTCAGTATTTGAATTTCATTATACAAAGTCTGAGTTCTAGCTAATAATATTGAGTGAGAAATCTGCAGGCTGAAAGTGCAATGTTAAGGTTTTCTATTAATAATCTATGCAGTTTGGATAGACATATAAATATGAGATAGAGCTCAAGCAGCTCTTTTGTTCCAATCATAAACATTGAGACCTTGCTGAATTGTTGGATCATTTTAGGATCCTCCTCCTGTTATCTTGTTGGGCTGGTAGTCCAGCTCCACCTCTTCATAAAGCATGAAGGGTAACTCTGAGTTTCACTCTTGCAGTTTATCGTTTATGTCTCCGTTACATAGTGTTCCCTTCCACAAGTGTTCCATAATCTCATGTCCAATTCCATTTGCTTTTTCTTGCTGTTGTTTAACAAAACTGTTTGAAATGTTGATATCATTATTGAACCAGTGCGGTACTTCCAAATCCATTTCATTACCATCATGACTGCCCACCCACTACTCGGTTACCTCTAAAGTTAACAGTCCTAATGCTGTCCTTCCATACTCCATACTCCACTCTCCTCCAATTTCAATTCACCAAAACTTTGCTTGTATTTCACTATGAAACAAATCCTGCTGACCATTACCCCTGTGCTTGGTTTGTCTTCTGCTCCACATGAACCTCTGATTTAAAATATCATCTTTGTGTTCACTCATTTCTGTAGTTTTATTCCTACCAATCCCTGTAACCTCCTCCAGCCCAACTACTCTGAAAACTCTTTATAACTCCAATTCTTAAGTCCCTCTCTTCCTTTGATTCGTCGTTCGTGGTTGTTTGTCAAAATCCTAAACTGTGGAATTCTCATTGGAAACCACTTACACTTCTAGGCCCTCCCTGATTAAATTTTTCATCACAACTCCTTGTTTTTCCTCTTTTTGGCTCTGTGTCCGATTGTGTGTATCTGTTAAATATCTGAATGAACATTTGTTGTGAGTAAAAACTTTGTAGAGCAGTTTGCAATTAGATGATGGCTGTGAATGTGCAGTTATAAAATGCTGTTATTTAAAGGCTTTTCATACCCTATCTACATTCTGTTTGAATTGCATATAGTGCATTTGATGTCTCAATGCAAAAATATTATTTTGTAAATATTTGACTTTTAGGGGGTTTTCTCTATAAAAGTTTAAGTGTGATTTCTCAGTATCATCTGTTTTTGTCTTTTGACTTCTAGGAAGATCGTTTTCTGAGCATATCTGTGGATCATCTGAAATGCATTGGCAATGCTCACGTTCAGCGAGGTTAGTACTCGCTATTCTATACCAGACAGAATGCAATAAATATAGTTAAAGTGTATAAATAAAGGAAATATTAATGTGTCTGAGAACCAAACACCAGCTAGGATTGGAACTCCATGCTTTGAATTATACCTAGTCATCTTCGGTTCTCTTAAACCCCAGAATTGCTATATTCAATGCCAGGAGCCCTACTCCAAACTCCAAACCTCGTTCCATAAGTTCAATGCTACCTCCCTTCTCCTGCTGTTTTCAACTTGCTCTTGTTTTTGCTGTTAAAAACCTGTGACCTATGAGCAACTCTTCCTATCCTCCCTCTGTGTCTTCATGTATACCCTTTGTTGATAAAATGTGATGACTATTAAGTACGTTAATAATCCATCATATAGGAGGACTTACACATTTAGTGGAAAGGTCCTGAGGAGTGTTGCTGGGAAAAGATACCTTAGGGTGCAGATTCATAGTTCCTTGAAAATGGAGTCGCAGGAACACAGGGTGGTGAAGAAGGCATTTGATACGCTTGCCTTTATTGGTCTGTGCATTGAGTATAGAAATTGGGAGGTACTGCTGAGTCTCTCCAGGACATTGGTTTGGCTACTTTTGGAGTACTGCATTCAATTCTGGTCTCCTTGCTATAGCAAAGACTATATAAAACTTGAAAGCGTTCAGAAAAGATTTACAAGGATGTTGCCAGAGTCGATAGGTTTGAGCTATAGGAAGAGGTTGAATAGGCTGGGGCTGTTTTCCCTGGAGCATTGGAGGCTGAGAGGTGACCTTTTAGAGGTTTATAAAATCATGAGGAGCATGGATAGGGTAAATAGCCAAGGTCTTTTCCCCAGAGTATGGGAGTCCAAAACTGGGGGGCATAGGTTTAAGGTGAGAGGGGAAAGATTTAAAAGGGACTGAAGGAGCAACTTTTTCACACACAGGGTGGTGAGTGTGTGGAATGAGCTGCCAGAGGAAGTGACGGAGGCTGGTGCAATTGCAACATTTTAAAAGTCGTCTGGAAAGGTACATGAATAGGAAGGTTTAGAGGCATGTGGGCCAAATGCTGGCAAATGGGACTAGATTAATTTATGATATCTGGTCAGCATGGATGAGTTGGACTGACGGGTCTGTTTCCACACTATATATCTTTTGACTCTATAATAATAATGAAGGCCACTTAGTTTTAAAGAAAAGTTTTCCGAATCATAGGTAAAATCCAAAAATACTGTGCTATTCTGTTATTCGGCCACCTTAACCTGTCATGGTTGATCAGATTTTAACCTCAACTCTATATTCCATATACCCAAGATCATAATTCATCCCATTAGTAATCTCTGCTTTATAAATACTGACAGATTCTGCCTTCACTGCCTTTTTGAGGAAGGGAATTCCCAATTTTTTCCCCCTATCGGTCTTAAATGGGTGACCCCTCATTTTTAAACTATAATCCCTATTTTTAGATTCTCCCATGAGAGGCAATGCCCAGTTAAATCCTCTGAGGATCTTGTATGTTTCAATTAAGTCAGCTGTTACTCTTCTCAACTCCAGAAGATACAAGCCTAGCCTATTTAGCCTTTCCTTGGAAGGCTATCTGCTGACTTTCAGGTATTAGTCAAGTAAACCTTCTCTGAACTACTTCCAGTGCAATAACATTGTAGTGGAAGTACAGTGGCTAGTACTGTACACAGTACTCTAGATATGGTCTCACTAATGTCCTGTATAACTGAAGCATAATCTCCCTACTCTTGCATTCGATTCCCTGGCAATAAAACACAACATTCTATTAGTTTTCTTGATTACATGCGTACAAATCTTCAAACCTTGGAAACATACTTTCTTTAAGTCAATCAAAATATTGATCTTGCAGTGATGGCAAGTGGCCAGTAGCAACAATGGAATTATTTATATCTTTAAAAATCACCAGCAATATGATAAGTAGTAAGGAGATGTCATTTTGACATTGGATTTCTATTTATTTGTTCCTACGAAGCAGACACTGGCATTATGAACCAATAGGAGGGCTACTAAGTGAACTGGGTAATCTTTTGCAGCAAGTGTAGTGCTAGTGGGGGCCTAAACTGGCAGAAGAACAATAAAGTGAAGTGCTGAATAGACGCACTTTTCAGATGTGAGAGACTGGGGCTTTATCCATAAACTCAAAGATGAAACAAACCAGAAAGGGTGGAATATCAAGATCATTGAAAAAATACAACTGGTTTTCAAAAAGATGATAAAGAAAATGAAATAGTAAATTTTAAACTTCAGTTACGGGACCCAAGATGGTAGGGTAGTGGTGCAGTACAGGAAATAACAAAGTGACAGACTACAGACATTTAGTTCCACGTTACGGCTTAATGGATAAAACCCACAACCCCATTGTTACAAGCATGATTTCAATTGTAAATATTTACACAGCAGAATTTAAATATTAAACCCAAGCTTATTTCATAAAATTGAATATCTTAATATTATCCTTAGTGGTTGAAATATTTGGCTGAGTCATTGTAATCAGCTCCACCCCAATAAATCATTCTTTAATTTGCAGGAGTTGCTGTAATGATGTGGAACACCTTTATTGTAAAGAGACTGTCAGCTGCTGCTTATCTAATGGATAAGGTAAAGCTGAATATTTAATTTCTATCGTAATGTTGACGTTATTGTTTAAGTAGATAAATCGTTGTAACAAAAATGATGATAAGAAACAGATGAAGTAGCAAAGAGATCAAATTGAAAACAGTGTTAGTGTAACAGATTATAAAGTGCTGTTTAGTCTTGAATCAAACTTCCAGAATATATTTGAGTAAATGCCAACAGATGTCTGCGTTGTTTCCAATAATGCCAAGAAGTGACAGCGTGATGTAGAACGAGTCCTGGACAGAAGCACTGTAAACCAATCTCACGGTTTGTAGAAAAATTGCATTTCAGGATTGAACAGAAAATTTCACAACCAAGGTTAAAAAAAATTCCTTAACTTGAATAAGGAGCCCACAGGCAGCACCGTGCTAGCACTGCTGCCTCACAGCGCCAGGAACCCGGGTTCAATTCCATCCTCAGGTAACTGTCTGTGTGGGTTTCCTCCCACAGTAAAATGATGTGTGGGCTAGGTGGATTGGCCAGGCTAAATTGCCCATAGTGTTCAGGGATGTGTAGGTTAGGTGGGTTATATGGAGATGGGTCTGGGTGGGATGCTCTGAGGATCAGTGTGGATTTGTTGGGCCAAAGGGCCTGTTTCCACACTGTGGAAGGATTCTATGATCTATGGTATTTTGTTTGAACTGCATGCTCTTTGTTTTTGTTGCCATCTAGTGGACATGTTCATTTAAATCAGTGATATCTGAAATTAATAATGTTAAGACTGAAATACTAACAAAGACAATACTCTATTGTCATAGGGAAGCAATACTAGCTATATCTTTGGACTGTTGTATAGAAGTAAGGATTTTTATTTTGTGCACCTTGTCAAACTGCAATATTCTGTTGCTGCAGTGACTAGGTGCTTCCAAATTGCTGTAATACCACTAACTGTTTTACATCCAGGTTTTACAGGTAGCAGCATCACCAATGTAGGTTGCGAGATTCCTATTCCTGGTTTCCCTGGAGCACTTAAGTTTGTTACGTACTGAGTAATTGAGGATTATAAGATTTCTAATCATTTAACTTTTACTGATGAAATGGGGCATTAAAGCTGTTCAATGTTTTTTTAAATAGGTTGGCAAGGCGCCAAAAGACAGACTATGCAGAAGAGTGAGTATTTTGAAAATATTGAGAGATCTCATTGGTAATTTTTCACCGGCATTAGAAACCTTTTCCAGCTTTTCTTTGTTTATTTTGAATTGAAGTTATGGGAAGGACAGGAGGAGGCAACAGCTCAACTTATCACTGGGCTGTTAATCCGGGGACCCAGGTTTGAATCCCGTCATGACAGATGGTGGAATTTGAATTCAGTAAAAATCTGGAATTAAAGGTTTAATGGTGACCATAATACCATTATTGACTTTCAGGAAAAACCTGTCAGGCCCACTAATGTCCTTTAGGGAAGAAAACTACTGCCATTCGGCAGTAGGCCTGGTTTGGCCTACGTGTGATTTCAGACCCACAGTAATGCGATTGACTCTTAACTGTCCTCTGGGCAATTAGGGTTAGGTAATAAATACTGCCTAGTCAGCGATGCCCTCATCCCATGAATGAATGAAATAGGCTGTGAGAATATAGTCAAGTTTGGGACCTGAAATTAAATCCAATCTAGAGAGATGGAGATGAACCTTTCTCTTACCTGGAAAGAGGAGAAAGTGAGATTAACCTGCAGTGTTTCAATCAGCTTTGTTGTTCAACAAAATGTACCATAGTACATTACAACTGAACCAGAGCAGCCTTTCTACCTCTGTATTTATAACACAGTAAAATTGAACTGTTGAAGATCCCCAAGTAGTCACTCCAATGGTTCCTAACCAGAATCTTGAATCTCAATCCCAGACTTAATGAACAATTAATCTCCAGACACCAGTTTTATATCATAAACAAAAGACTTAACAATTTATTAAGTATAGTCTAATGTTAACCGTGAGAAAATTAAACAGCACTGTAAATGGTTGAACGTCTGTGCTTTAAACATAAGACATTTGTTTTCAGCCCCATTTACAGAAAAGACAGGCAGGTAAACAAACAGTTAAGGGATAAACAAAATAATAAAACTGGCCAGATTATTTAAATGTCCTTCAGGATGCATTGTTCACAGGCATAAATGTGGACTTCTTGGTTGTTGTTTTTTCCCTAAAATGTTGATCAAGCAAAGGCAGTGATATTTCTAACTCACCTTTCTACCCTTTCACCTTCTGGAAACTGGTGTAGCAGATGAGGTAGGGAGCGTTCACATCTTCATGCTGTCGAAGCAGCCTTCCAAAACCATCTCTCAGAAAACATGGTTTTAAAAAAATACAAACTTTAATTTTGGTTCCATTCTGATAGACACTCCCCGAGGCATCAGTCTCCATTCAACAACTGCCATCTTTTGAACATAAGGCGTCTTTCAGACTCTTTGGAACCAATTCCCAGGTACCGACCTTGTTAATAGCCAGTTTCTGAATCTGTTTAAATATAGTTCACTTCCTGGTAGTCATTGTGTCTGTTAGATCCTTTTAGTCAAGGCTTAGCCTGCAATTAGCCTCCACGCCTGGTCTCTCAAATAAAAAAAGCCTGCCTTGGTTTGTTCTTTTTATCCTTAGCTGTCCCAAAGTCCATCAGTCATTTCCAGCTCATAATTGAAAATTAAATAAGAATAAATTAAAATCATGAAAAATTGCTGAGGGTTCTAACAAGTAGTATATAGAAAGCATCTTTTAAAAAATTGATAACTTCTTTCAAACCTAATTTTGATACTGAAGTCTTTGATTCAGCTTAAATAAACATATAATTTAACTTAATGGATTTCTGCCAGTATTTAATATTGAAATCTAATGTGCTGCTGGATAAAACTGACAGTTTCCTGTGAGGGATGAACTTTCTGCCAAGACTTGCAAACTCCACCTTCTGAATTTATCTGCGAGCTGGGGTCTTAACCTTGCAACTTGTGAAGCTCTGTGTTCAGCCTACTGAGTAAATGTTGATTACTGTGCAGATGCTCTGTTTCAACTCTGTTTGACTGATATTTTCTAACACACTATTCTGGTCAACCAGTCTGGAGTATTACACTCACTAACTTTACAGGTCCTGTAAATCTACCTTTTTTTTAAAGAGGACATTGTTATTAAAATGTTTCTGTTTGTGAAGTATGCAGTGGAATGATATGCTTAGGACAGAGACAGCATCTCAAAGTGCTGAAGATCACTGCTCCAGTGTACCAGTCCTTAGAACTGAATTTTGCCAGGTTTCTCCTCCATTCTTGACAAGTTACATATCCCGACTCTGTAGTGGGGGAATTTGAGAAAATGGAATGCTCTTCTTAGAGATGGGGAGAAATTGAGGCACTGCTTTATGTTGTTGTTCGCATACTTTTCAAAGCCATTATCAAGGGTACTGATGAGAAAATAAGGAAGAAAAAGGAGGCATGTGACACATACCGGAATAATAATAACAAAAGAAATCAGGAAGAGGATCTCAAATGTAGGAGAGAAGCTAATGCTGAAATAAGGAAGGCAGAGAGAAAGCATGAGGAAAGGATGGTAGGCTGCACTAAAACAAGTCTTCAAACAAAGTCTTCAAGTTCTTCAAACATGCCAATACTAAAAGATTAGTGAAGGATAGAGTGGGGCCCATAAGGAGCAAGCACAGTAAACTGCTCACTCAAGCAAGGGATATGGCAGAATGAATGCTTTGCTTCTGTTCTTAACAAATTAGAAGATGGTGACAATGGCCTAGTTGTAAATGTAGGTATTCCACATATGAACAGTAAAGTGATAGAAAAAGAAGAGGTACTAAAAAGGCTGGCAGCACCGCAGGTAGAGAAGTCACAAGGCCTGGATAGCATGCCTAGAATTCTGAGAGAGGTAAGGGAGCAAATTGTGGACCCATTGACAGAAATTTTCCAGGCTTCTCTGAACACAGCATTAATCACAGTAGACAGGAGGATTGCACATGCGGGGCTGTTGCTTTAAATAAGGGGCAAAGGATAACACAGGAAATGACAGATCTATCAGCTTGACATTAATAGTGGGGAAACTGATGGAAGCCATAATGCAGGATAACAGAAACATAAACTTAAAGAAAAATTAGTTAATACTAGACAGTCAACATGGCTTTGTCCAGGGCAGATCATGTCTGACAAATTTAGTTAGGTCTTTCAATGAGATGACACAGGCAGCATATGAAGGTAGTGCTGTGGATGTTGTGTATATTTGGACCTACAGTGCCACATGGCAGGTTGGTTAGCAAATTAGAAATATTTGAGATTGAGTCCTTTGCAGCATGGATTAGAAGTTGGCTAATAGAAGACAGAGGGTATGTATGGATGGCATTTCTCAGACTTGAGAGGAGTTGAAAATGGTGCTCCCCAGGAATCGGTATTGGAGACCTTGCCTTTTATAATTTATATATATAAAAAAAAAAAATTTGGAGGTGGGTGTTGAGGGCAAAATCTTTGAATATGTAGATGATACCAAACTTGGGAGAATAGTGAATTGTGAGGATGACACTGAGTGGCTTCAGAGGGACATTGACAAGTTGGCCAAATTGCAGACACTTGGCAGATGAATTTCAATGCAAAGAAATGTAAGGTAATGCATTTTGGTAGAAGAAACTTGGAGAGACAATAAAGGCTCAATGGTGCAACTTTGAGGGGAGTACAGAAGCAGAGGGACTTCAGGGTTCATGTGCATAATTTCCAGAATGTGGCCAGGCAAGATGAAACCATTATTAAGAAGGCTTATGATCCTTGGGTTTATAAATAGAGGCATAGAGTATTAAATCACAGAAGTGATTCTCCACCTCTACAAACCACATTTGGAGGATAGTGTTTGGTTCTGGGCACCTTATTTAAGGAAGGATGCTAAAGCCCTCGATAGAGTGCAAAGGAGATTTACTAGAATGATACCAGGAATGGAGGGATTTTAGATACAAAGAAAACTTAGGGAAATTGGGCTTATTCTACTTGGAGCAGAGCAGTTAAGGGGTGACGTTATTTAAAATAGTTAACAATTTTGACAGGTTAAAGGTTATTCAGTTTCCTCTAGTTGCTATGTCGGTTAATAGGCATTACAATTTCAAGATTGTCAGCAAAAGAGCTATGAGTGAGATGAGGAACATCTTTACTGAGAGTTGTTAGGATTTGGAATATGCTGCCTGGCAGAGTGGTGGAGGCTGATCTATAAGTGGTTTCAAAAAAATGGCTTGACGTATTAGGAAATGATTAATTTTTAGAGTGCGGTGGAGGTAGGGCTGGAGAATGGGACTAGCTGGGCAGCTTTAAAGAAGTGGTACAGACATGCTGGGTTCAATGGCCTCCTGTACTGCAAAATTCTATTACCAGAAGCTTGGAATCTAATCATCTGCCCATGCATTCAGCATGTACTGGTACAGGATGCATTGGGATCTTGGGAGGAGAAACATGCTACAGACATTCTTAAAACAAAGGGAGATGTTGACTGATTTTAAGTGCCCTATTATAAAGTTTGATTTTTCTTTTTCTGAACAGGATGTAGGCACGAGTGATACCTCCATGACCTCTTTCCTTGGTTCTTGCTCATTGCTCCTTCAAACTTTAATGGAGGTAAAGAACTTACATTTTAAGTTATCCTGTTTGGAATGATTTTTACATAAAAATATAATTATTGTAGAATCAATTATAGTTAGTGTTGCTTTCACCTTTTGGGACTTGTGTTTCAATACATATAGCCAGTTGTATGGAAAATCCTTCAATTTAGAAGCTTTTGGGAATTCTTTGTGTTTGGGCTTGAACAGCCCACCAAATCACTAATGTTTGAAACCAGATAATGAGACACCATTAAACTGAGAATCCTGAACCTCAGCAGGCTGCTACTGGTAACAATAGGAATTTTAACTGGGAAATAAAGAAGTGCATTAGTAGGACTTTTAAACTCACTGCTATCCCTTCTTAAACCAGGAGTGTTTAATGCAGAAGTCGTATGCAAGTGGAAAGGAACAGTTCTCAAGCTTAAACATCAGGTCTTAGTAATGGTCATAAACATATACGTTGCAAAACATTACAAATTGATTTTCTAGGGGTGATATTGGCTTTAGCATGTGAAAAATTTAAATATTTCAGTCTTGTCTGGCATCTTCGTATTATCAAAGATACGCTTTGACAACCTTGGCAATAAAGTTCGTTGTCTTGAAATTAGTCCTAAATTTTTTATTGTAGGTGGAGAGGGAAATGAGTATTTAGTTGGGTGTGCAGTGACGTTGGAATTCTGCCTCAGGTGGCGTTGGAGCTATTAGAATATTTTTAAGGTGGAGGTAGGCAGATTTGTTGAAACGTAGAAAATAGGAGCAGAAATAGATTGTTAGGCCCTTTTGAGCCCACTCCACCATTCAACATCATCTTGGCTGATCCTGATTTCAACACCATACTTCTGTTCTCTTCCCCAAGTCCCTTTACACCTTTTTATTTTATGGAAATATGTTTATTTACTCCTTAAATCTATTCAGTGACTTGGCCTCCGCAACCTTCTGTGGTGGAGAATACCACAGGTTCATATCCCTGAGTGAAGAAATTCCTCATTTTAGTCCAAAATGGCCTATCACATATCCTGAAACAGTGATCTCTTGTTCTGAAGACTTCAGTGAGGGAAAACATCATTCCACATCAGAATTTTAATATGTAACAATAAGGACCCGTCTCAATCTTCTGAACTCCATTGAATACACGTCCGGTTGACCTAGTCTCTTTCCCCATACGATAAAACTGCCATTCAGAATCAGACTGGTGAACTTTCACTGCACTCCTTCTATGGCAACTATATCTTTTCTTGGGTAAGGATAGGTTCTTATTGATTCATTACCTAATTGTCATTGGAGATCGGTGGGACTGTGGAAGACACAGATCAGCTGTGATCTTATTGACTGGCAGAGCAGGCTTTAAGGACTGAATGGCTAACTTCTGCTCCTAATTCATCTTCATGAGCAAGGTAGCCTTTTTAAAACGTATCAGTATTTGTACACCATCCTACGATAAACAATAATTAACCTTCACCATGCTTAATGTAACAAATGGCAAAGAATATACATGTGAAAAACATCTTTTTGTCACAGTTGTTATAAAAGGCAAGGTGAAAATAAACTGACTGCACTTACAAGTAGAAAATGTAACATCTTATGATATTTTTAATTTGACAGTTTGTTAAATAACTGAAACTCATTGAGTAAAAGAAAAGCCTCGAATCAAAGGAATTTTGAATTTTTAAAAATTTTAAGTTCATGTTTGTTAACAATTGTTGAAAGAAAAGCATAGATGTATTTCAAGGGAGCTAGATAAACACCAGAGGATAAAGGTAAAAAGGTTGATAGAGTTTAGTACAGAGAACAGGGGGAGGCTCACAAGGGGCATTAATACCAGCAGGATAAATTTGGCCTAATGGCCAGTTTCTTTTTGCTGTAGATTCTGTAATTGAAATTTTATGCTGGTTTAACTCTTTTGTTTATATAGTTGTTACAAAATTTTATATGTGATACTAAATTGCCCTTTTTAAAATATTTTCAATGTATTAGGCTGAAGTTAGCAGTGATGAAATGAAGGAACCATCTCTAGACATAGAAGATACTTGGTCATCTGTGGAAGGTCCAACATCAATAGTGGATCTGGCTCTAGAACAAGGACATGTCCATTACCCATTGGTTCAGCACCACTATGTTTTGGCTGTTGTTATGCATGGAATAATGCTGTTTGGGATGAAGTCTGTCAAAATATTTAGTCTCTTTGACAGTAAGGTATTGTATAATTTCTTGTTTAATGTTTTGTAGGCATTTAAAGGGGTTTTAAGTCTGCTGCTACAAATGTATCTGCTTTTCTTAAAAGTGTGAAACTGAAGATTTAATATTAGAGAATAAAATCTGAAACAACTGCGGATGTTGTAAATCAGAAACGTAAATCAGAAACATAAACAGAAATTGTTGGACAAGCCCAGCGGTTCTGGCAGCATCTGTGGAGAGAAATCAGAGCTAACGTTTCGGGTCCAGTGACCCTTCCTCAGAATTATCACTGGACCTGAAACGTTAACCCTGATTTCTGTCCACACAGCAGTCATTATACTTTAATTATTTCCTTCCAAGTTCACTATGTGTATTATTAAATATTATTTACCTAGCCAGTCAACACTGTTTTGAAATGTAAGTGAAGTTGCTTTAAAAGATAACTTAATGAATTGTAAGAATTTTGTTGTCCTGGACAAAACGTGTCTAATATTTTTGCTATATCCTTACTTCCAGGGCAAAAATGCATTTTTCAAAGAGCTAACATCAATCCAGCTGCTGCCAAGTGGCGATATGGATCCTAACATAGTGTCTCTCAGACAACAGGTAAGCAAATCTTCGAATAGATTGTGGATCATCAAGACTGTCATTGTATTTAATGAGGCAAACAAATGTTTTGTATGAAAATTTTAATTCTGTACTTGGTAACAATGGTGCACTTTTGAGTTTTCAGTGATTTTAAAAACAACTAAGGTTAATGGCAGTTTACAAACTCTGTTTCAATTTATAATCGTTTAGAAACCGATCAAGTTGAGTTCATATTATGTGAAGTTAGTCTGAGTATCTACATCTGCACAAAAACTGTCACTTATGTGGTACTAAGGGGAGGTGATTGCCTAGTGGCATAATCCTGGACCCAGGTTCGAATCCCGCCTTGGCAGTTGGTGGAATTTGAATTCAATGAAAATCTGGAGTTAATAGTCTAACAATGACCATGAAATTATTGCTGTTTGTCAGGAACATCCCATCTGGTTCACTAATGTCCTTTAGGGAAGGAAACTGCCATCCTTACCTGGTCTGGCCTACATGTGACTCCAGACCCACAGCAATGTGTGGTTGACTCTTAAGTGCCCTCTGGCCAATTAGGGATGGATAATAAAGGCTAGCCAAGCCAGTGATGCCCAAATCTCATGAATGAAGAAATTTTTTTAAAAAAATTTGATCATGTTATGCGAATAAGTCATGTTAGTGCTAAATTGCACTGGATTTCATTCAATGGCTAATTCTGACATTAGGTGCTTGAAAATGTAAAGTGTTCCAAAACTGGAGCCATTCTCAAACATACAAAATCAGGAAAAACAAAGGACCAACATTCGTGTAGCATTTTGCCTCATTTCTTGATGCAATTAATTACTTATTTATGGAGTAACTTATCAATGTTGTCCTCCAGTTCCTCATGAAATTAGTCAGTGCTTCAGTGAAAGAACTAATCAAACCTCCAAAGACTGAATGTAATTCTGAACAGCAATCTCATCAAGAACAAAATGAAGACTGGTCATCAGTAGCGGTGGAGCTGTCTCAGAACCTACAAGTGAATGAGGATGTTATCCGTCGACATTATGTATGTGAGCTGTATAATCATGGGATTGACCATATTGGTGAAGAGGTAACACATATTTTAAACAAATGTCTTAAATACGGATATATGATTAAAGTAATAGAGTTGTCAAGTCACTTCCTTGGCTGTACTTTTTGAATAATCAGGAAGTTGGATGGATTGTCTGTTGCAATTAATAAGAAATTATTGGTTTTATGTAGTGCCTTTCACATTCTAAAGACATCCCAAAGTATTTTGCAGCTAGTGAACTATTTTTTGTACAGTAGTCACTGTTGTTTAGGCTGCTAGGTTTTACACAGCAAGGTCTACGAACACTAATAAGTCAATAGCCAAACTGATGATAAACATATATTGAGAATGAAATCTGTGGAATATTTGTGGGTCTGATTTTGTGGCAGTTTTAATTATCTGTTGAAGGTCACCAACAGAAAAAAACAGATCAGGAGCTTGTGTTTATATATTGCAGTTGAACTCCTAAACGTCACAAAATGCTTCATAACTTTTTGAAGTATAGTCACCATTATGTAAACAGATGGCAGACAAATTATACAGAGCAAGTTTCTATAAATAGAAATGAGAGAAAGGATCTCTCGATGAGAATGTAGATTGAGGGATAAATGCTGGCTACATAGATCAGAATCCTTTGATCTGCAGAAAGTACAGTGGGATCTTTAAATTCTGTAATATAAAACTAGTGACTTAACTCCTGCTGTTCCCAACAGGAACCTTTCTCATGTATGGATAATGTTGCATTGTCTGTTGAAGATAGGGTTCTACTATTTAGTCTCACTCAGAATGCTGAGAATTCAAGATTCACTCCAGACACTTGAGCACAAAAATCAAGGTTGACACTTAACGTTGCTACTAATGGAATGCTGCCCTGTCTGAGATCCCATCTTTAGGATAAACCATTGCATCAAGGCCCTGTCTTCTGATGTGGTAAAAATCCCATTTTTGAAGAGCGAGGGAGTTATCTATGGTGTTGTCGTTAATACTTATCCTTCAATCAGTGTAATAAAAAGAGATGATGAAAACAAAGTTGCTGTAAAAGCTCAGCAGGTCTGGCAGCATCTGTGGAGGAAAAAACACAGTTAACGTTTCGGGTCCGGTTCTGAAGGGTCACCGGACCTGAAACGTTAACTGTGTTTTCTCCTC
>JAHRHZ010000018.1:32817030-32891554 GCA_024137785.1 Ginglymostoma cirratum
ACGGGTCCAGACCCGAAACGTCAGCTTTCCTGCTCCTCTGATGCTGCTTGGCCTGCTGTGTTCATCCAGCTCTACACCTTATCTCAGATTCTCCAGCATCGGCAGTTCCTACTACCTCTGAAAAGATTTCAGTTTGAGTCTTCATAACCTAATTTTAGTTTATCATCTGTTCAGGCCCTTCTCCAGGTACATGATCAAGAGGTCCTGGCTTCCCAACTGCTTGTACTGACAGGACAGAGACTTGCATATGCTTTACTTCATACTCAGACTAAGGAAGGCATGGAGCTGCTGGCCAGACTCCCACCAGTGTTGTGTACATGGCTTAAGGCTATGGTGAGTATCGGATCTATTTTATCAATAAAGTTAACATTATGCTAGAAGAACATAGACATGGCTACGTATGAAAGACTTTCTTTTGGCAGAATATAGAAATCAATAACTGGTTCTATGTATTATACGTAGTCAACATTTAACATGTTGACTGTTATATTTACTATGGAATTATCCTTAAAGAATGAGGAGAAAAGCACCAATCAAGTAATTAACCTTATTGCTGAATGTTTTAAAAAATACTTTTATATTTTAAGCATGATAGATTTTCTTAAAGCAAATACAACGGAAAACTATGAACTAGTTTGCATGGGGTTTGGGAGCTTTGAGCTTTTCGCTTCATGTATAGTGAGGAATGTCTACCAGTTTGTTGTCACCAGTAGGTCCTATAGAGTTCTGAAGACTCGATTCAGACTCTTTGTTAACTCTTAGTGACTCCACAGATGCTGCCAGACCTGCTGAGTTTCTTCAGGATTTTGTTTTATGTTGAATATCTGCATCCCCAGTTTTTACTTATATGACTGAACTACTTGCCTGTGAGCAATGAGATATCATTGACATGAATCAAATGTACCAGATTTGTACTCAAGTTGCTGAAAAGGGAGGTTTAAAGGCTGATTACCATTCAGCTGACTGTTTAAATTAATTCAGCATATAAACGGCAGGAAATCAATTAGGCCTTGCTTTCCTAAATTTTTGTTGGCTCAAACATGGGATGTTGACGTCTGGGAAGAATTAAGCCATGATTCTCAAATCTAACGCTTCAGATTGGTTGGTTGCAGTTACATACCCTGGTGTACTGCAAAATTGCCTGCCTCGGGTACCTTGGCAACTGTGCATGGGGATTACAGTTGATTAGAGTAGATGATGTACATACTTCTTTTTAGTGTTCAACAGTAATTTAGCTCTCCATGTACCATGACCTCAGAACTAGTGCAAAAATACTTAAGTAAAATACGCCTCCAATTCCCTGTTTCTTATGCTGAATTTGCTGCTTTTTGTGTGCCAAATGGAATGCAAGGAAGAAAAGCACAAAAGAAAGCCATTCAGCCATCAAGACCATGCCAGCTGTACAGAGTAACTAGTTCAGTGCTTCCTAAATCTTTCTCCACTGTGACCCCAATTGTAGTTCCTCAGTGTAAACTGAGAGCACAGCAACCTGTCGACCAGGATCCTGATCTCCACACTCTTGTTAGATCCATTTTACTGCTTTATTTCCTTCAAGTATGCATTATCTGTTTTTGAGGTTTTAGCCTACATTGCTGAGACTTAACTTTTGAGGTGATATGAAGTGACAAATGGTAGGCTAGGCCTATGAGCAAGCAAGCCATAACAGCTTGTAAGAATTTATAATCCAGAGATGGCATAATGAATAGCTTACCTAGTCAAATTATCCTCCACTATTAATACTATACATATCTCTTCCACTGAATAATCAGCATACTGCTGGATTACTGTCTGCTATTCGAGGTGTCACAAAGTCTGTTTTGAAGATCTTTAAAATTCCGTAGCTTTAAGATTATCACGGTGTAATCAGATTTCTTGCTTTCTACTATTTATAGGATCCTCACGATCTTCAGAACACAGATGTACCAATTATAGCAACAGCTAAACTGGTGAGCAAACTGATAGAACTCTTACCTGAAAACCATGGGCAGTACAGCCTGGTGCTGCACCTGTTAGAGGCAGTTGAAGCCATATCCTCCTCGTGACAAGAGCTGACCAATCTTTATTTAAATAGGTCTTCAGACATGACCAGCTGTGAAAAGCTTGGATCATTTTGATGTAAATGAGCCATTTGTTTCAATTAATCATGTTCTTGAATACTTATTGTTATAGGTGAGTACTGAAAGTTCTGTTAGACTTTTCAATTTCTGTTCTATGATGTGAGCTATTTTAATGTCCAAATACAGTTTGCATGTCCATGTTTACATACAGCTGAAGCGAAGCTCACTCACATCATTTTACTGCTAGAAGATGACATATCAGTCTCAGACTGAACCATTTGTTTCTGTAGCTACGCAGATTAAATGTCATCTGAAGCAAGTCTGTTCTCAAGGTATTATGTAGTGAATGAGTTACATGGTATGGTCCATACATTTAGATTTCTAATCCTACTATTGGAACTGAAAAAATGGGAGGAATTTTGCAACCTGTTTTCCCAGGAGTAAACAATGACTATTTATAAAAAGCCTTATGTCGCAACTTGTATCACACAAAAACAAAGGAACATTTGAGTTTATTTTGTTAATGTAAAGACAAAAGTTTTTATTCCCTCAATTGTTTTTGGATTTGTATAAGTAACAAAATGAACAGTGATCAGACACCCTAATGTGTGTACAGAAACATTTCCAACCTTATCAGTGGGCAGAAACTAATTGTAAATTATTGATCATTAACCAAATAAAAACTTCAATCCCTGCTGAGTTGCTTTTTCTATAAATAATTGGAGTGTATTGCTTGAACATGACAGGTGAAGTATTTGATAGGAACTGAATGTTAACTCATAAAACAAACATTAAACATTGAAGTGAAACAGTCTTTTTTTTATTGAGAACCAAGTGTTATAATCTAAAGCAAAAGAAAAGTTGTAGCACTGACATGTAGTACCTGACTTTGCGGTTAGTATGTGCAAGTGCATCTTATTAGTGCCATCCAATTGACCAGTGTCTATTTTTTAAAAAAAAGTTTGTTAAAGGTATATGGAATAATCTGATCAGATTAGGAGTATCAAGATTATCAGTAGTAGCTAAGGGACACAAATATGCTGTTACAGTGATGTTCTATTTTATATTACGCAAAAAGGGGTGTTGAGAATTGGAGAAGTGTCCAGCAGGCTCTAGTATTCTTTGCTGATGCAGAAACTGCCTTCATGTGGCACTTGAACAAAGGTAGGGACAATACCAGTGTGCTATAAAAGAGCCCATTTTAATTAAGGCTAGCATAGAAGCTAGAATTGGCAGTTTACCCCTAGACCATGCTATTTAATGGAAATTACAGTTTGACAGAATACTGGATTTTTCTTTTTAATTTCTAGCAGAATTTAGAAATAACTGTCCTCCCATTATGGTAAGTTTCAGGAGGCACAGGTTTTCTAAATCAACAGCTAACTAATAAAATAACAATGGTCACTGGACCCAAAACGTTAACTCTGTTTTCTCCACAGATGTTGCCAGACCTGCTGATCTTTTCGTTCCTGGTTTACAGCATCTGCAGTCCTTTTGGTTTTTAGTGGTATTTACAAGATGCTGTAAAACCTCAACCACTGTTTTGAAAATATAGCAGAGGAGCACCCTTTCATTTTCTCCATTAATCTGCACACTGCTGAACACTCTAGTGACCCAATTTCCTATGAAAATATAAGCTCTACCATGCCTGAGTACTGATACTTGTTGACAAAAAGCTATGTTAATTATTTGAGATCTTGGCAGTCAAGTAGAAAATCAAATTTTGAAAGGCCTTGGTGCAATTGTCATGGGAGCAGGGAAGGCGGCCAAAATTGTCCATTTCTCGGTGACAGCTAAAGGAAGTGACAATAATTAAGATTGAAAGAATGAATTATGCTGAGTTTAAATTGGGCGGATATAACCCGGAAGGGTGAGTGGCATCATTGCCGTGTAAAGGGACTAAATTTAGACCTTAAGTTAGTAATTTCACTTTGTCGAAAACTGTTGAACCAGAGCGCAGCACCTGCACCAGAACTGGGATAAATTCACATCTGATCCACAAAATATAGGTGAGAGATCTATGGAACAAACTGTCTTGGGACTGCAGGTGTAGGTGATGTTGGTTAAAATATAGTAGATGAATGGGACTTCACATGGATGTATAGTATGCTTTGGAGATGTCTTTGGTAGTAGTGACCACCAATGCATTTTCTCATCTGATGCCAAAAGCAATTGCCAGGATTAGTCAACAACTTCATTATTATTCTCTTATGCCACTACCAGGGTCATGCAAGATAGACTAAAGAATTTTTTTTGTCTGACTTGTTACTTGCCATTACAAGAGTTTCTTTGTATGTAAATGGTCAGAACGTGTTCCAATGTGTCCAAGAAACACAGTGCTTGCATATAGAACTGAAATATCTAGTAGCTGGCAGGGTTCAATCCATTTCATCCAACTCATAACGTATTTAAATATTTAACAAGCAATATTTAATTTTCCTGGTCTGGTGTTTAAAGTTAACTTTGTATTTTCTTTCTGTGAGAAAGACAAAAATAATTCTATACGTAAATCCAGAAAATCTTTATTACAGAGCCCACAATTCCTTTCAAAGCTGTGTTACAACAAGCAACATAGTGATTCATTAGATCCCTATTAGGTTGTATTAGCTGGCATCTTAATGAGTGTAGTTTGCTAATCAATTTAGATTTGACATGATAGTTTATACAGTTTGGGAGAATTTGCTAAAACACAATTTTTAAAAAGGCAAATATCAAAACAAACCTTATCTAATACTAGAGTCAGGGAAAACTGGAAATTAACAGTAATTATTCTTCCCTCTGTACAGTAGAAGCTGCAAAACTATAGTCAAAATTTAATTCTAGAAACAGAAGACATATCATATCCATACATGCAGAATACCCTTACCTCCTAATATCCAATTAGGAATGGTAATTTTGACAAAGCCCCACCAAAATTTAACACAAGACCTCGGAGGTGGGAATGTAAT
The DNA here is from genome assembly GCA_024137785.1 of Ginglymostoma cirratum. Taxonomy (NCBI): domain Eukaryota; kingdom Metazoa; phylum Chordata; class Chondrichthyes; order Orectolobiformes; family Ginglymostomatidae; genus Ginglymostoma; species Ginglymostoma cirratum. The sequence goes on from JAHRHZ010000018.1 coordinate 32,822,036, forward strand.
GATGAAATATCTGACTGTTGTGGAATCTAGTCTTACAGTGCATATTCATCTTTATTCAGTACTTACAGGAATAATTGTTGACAAATTAAGCACTCCACTTCCCAGCAATAGTGTCCAAGCAACGTGGGCAGGGTGTTAATGCTGATGTTGATGTGTATTTCTTACAGCGAGGACATCTTTCTTTGGTAGCTGATTGAACAATTACTTTGTATGATGTTTCCTCAATAATATCACCACCTAACGAACAAATACAAATAATTACCTTCATAGATAAACATTTGAATGGTTCATCAACTAAATCATTTTGTTCTATTTAAGACTGAGTGGCCTTCCTCTTTCAGTTCTTGCCATTATTACCCTATCATGACAATTTTATGTTCTCCTCAGTATGGGTAGAGGCAGTGGGGGAATATAATCTAATATGGTTAGACTAATATGAATTTTAGTGACACTAAATTCAACTACTAAGTCAGATTAATGGAAGGGTTGCCAGTTACACACAAGAATTGGAAAGTTAGTTTTGAAAATCAATTTTGTTCAATACATTTTATCCTCCCTTCTTTAAAATGAATGCACTTTACATCTTCAAGGCATTTGACTTTGATCATGACCCTAACTGTATTTAGCAAAATATCATGAGCATTCAGTCATAGCTCATAGAAGCCCTACAGGGTGGAGACAGGCCATTTGGCCTAACAAGTCCACACCAACCCTCCAAAGAGCATCCCATGCAGATCCACCTCCCAACTCCATCACCTGTAACTCTGCATTTCCCATAGCTAATGCACCGAACCTACAAATCCCAGATTACCACAGACAATTTCAGCACAGCTAATCCACCTAACTTGCACATCTTTGGACTGTGGGAGGAAACTGGAGCACCTGGCAGAAACCCAGGTAGGCACGGGGAGAACATGCAAACTCCACGCTGACAGTTACTGAGGGTGGAACTGAACCTTGGTCCCTGGTGCTATGAGGCAGCAGTGCTAACCACTGAGCCACCATGTCAAAACTGGTTAGATGGATTGGCTATAAGATACTGAAGTGTCTAGGGACATGCAGGTTAGGTGGGTTAGCCATAGGTAATTTGGTATTACAAGGGTTGGGTAGTGGGGTGGGTCGCTCTTCAGAAGGTCAGTGTGGACTCTATGGGCCGAATGGCTTGCTTCCACACTGTAGGGATTCTATGAACTATTACAATATTGATTCTTTTGAGGCACAGTCGCTCTCTCAAGGTGTTTTCAGTGATTTTAGTCAACTCCTTCAAACGTCATTATTTGTTTAATGTTTTGCATTAAGAATGAAGCAAGTATTTGAATCAAGCTTAATTCTACAGACTTAATGTGTCTTGGTGTTGACATAATTGCAACTCCAGTCTTAGTTTTCAGCACAAGGTAAGTAAACAAAAACAACTATTGCCTGTATTTTCAGAAAAAGTGGTTTCAAAACTGACCCCAATAGCAGTCTGCTCATTGAGCAAAAATACATTTATTCCACTGTGAATAACCAATTCTTCATCCAATTTAGACTTCCAACAAGTTTCTTCAAGAATGCTAGGCTATTACATGAAAGTAGAAGACTGGTTTACCTTCCAAATTGATTTCAAACTTCCCCTCAATAAAATCTGTCTCTGGAGACAAGTCACGAGGAACAGCAGTAAGCAATGTAGTGTGTGATGCCAGCATCAGCTCATTCAGTTGTGATGTACTGGATATTTCCTCACCTTGTAGTTGCTTGACACAAAAACAGGGTAAACTTAGAAATTAAAGTGTTATATTTTTAAACAAGAGATGAAGTCTTCTATATACAAAATTGTGTTCAAATTTTTGGCTTGTATGTACAACAATACAGCCCTGTTAAAAATATTGCAATCTAGTTCATGTACCAAAAACCATGATTGACACAGTTTGGTTCTGCTATGCATGTGACATTTTAAGGGATCAAAAAGGACATTGTTTCGAGCCTTCTAAACTGCAGGCTGGTGACCTTCACTGAGTTGTTTGAGAGAAAATCCAGCTTTAATGAAGATTTAGTTCTTTGATGAGCTGGAAGAACACAGCAGGCCAGGCAGCATCAGAGGAGCAGAGAAGTTTGACATTTTGGGTCGGGATCCTTCTTCCAAACCCAAAGCATCAACTTTCCTGCTCCTCTGATGCCGCCTGGCCTGCTGTGATCCTCCAGCTCCACATTTTGCTATCGCTACATAAAAGAGGCATCCTTGATTTCCAAGACTAAAAAGCAATCCCAACCTTAAAAGAATTCCAAAGATTCTCAATCTTCTGAGTGAAGATTGAAGATATTTTTCTGTATTTCAGTCATAAATGATTGTTTCAGGATAAGGCATCAATGTCCCCTTGATCAGGGGAAGAAAAGTCAGTATCTACCCTGTTAATACCCTTTGTAATCTCAATCTTCCAAAGATGACAATCTGATTTCCTTAGTCTTTTAGCAAAGGACAACTCTCCTTCCAGGGACCAATCCAACGAACCTTCACTGTTCTGGAGTGTACAAGACAATTTCAAGTTTGCAGGTAAAGACTTTAATAATAGAGATATAGAATTAAAAAGCAAGAAACTGTGATAAACTTACATAGGACACTGTTCAACCTCAGCTGGAGTATTGTGTACAGTTCAGGGTACCACATTATAGGAAGTATGAGACTGCAGAAGAGGTTTACAAAAATGGTTCCAGAAATGGAATACTTCAGTTATCAGGAAAGAGTGAAGAAGTTGAAAGAAAACAGGCCTGAGAGAAGTCAAACAAGAGTATGAAAGAAGGTTTCAAAATAGTGAGATGTCTGGAGAAACTGTTCCAGGTCGTGAACCAGACGGAACAGTTTGAAATTGTTGAATGAAAGAAGCAAGTGCAAGGTGAGGGGGAGAAAAAAAGCTTCACACTGAATAGTTAGGGTCTAGAATGCACTGACTGGAAGTATGTTGGAGACAGATTCAATTCAGAGTATTAGATGATCGTTTAAACCGAAACAATACAGGGATAAGGCAGGAGATTGACACCAAGTTAAAATGCTCAAGAGATGGTGCAGACACAGGACTGAATGGCTACCTGCACTGTAACAGCCTGAGCTATTGCTTCAAATGCAAGAACATCCTTCCTTAAATACAGCAATGCAAACAATTATACAGTAGTTATGGTACGATCCCATCAAAGCTCTATACAGTTGTAATAAGACTTGCTGATTCCTGTTCCACAATCCCCTTGCAGTAAAGACCAACATACAAGGTGCTTTTCTGATGGCTAGTTATACCTGTATGCTAACTTTCTGTTCCTTGTATTAGTGATTTTTCTGATCAACACTTAGAAGAGCAGAATAATTTTTGTGTAAAACTTCTATTCTTAAGACCCAAATGAGTAACTTACCACATTAATCTCTGCAGCGTCTCGATGACCTCCTCACAGGTTTGATTCACACTTAAGACAAAGATTTAGAGACTAAGTCGTCAATACAGAACTCGGTTCTGAGGAAGGTCTCTGGGCCCTGAAACGTTAACACTAACATCTTAACAGACCCGCAGAGCTTTTCCAGCAACTTCTGGTTTTGTTTCTTATTTCTGCAGTTCTTTCGGTTGTCACAATTGTTGTCATTTGGCAATACAGACCTTGAATACCATTGAAGAGACATGCTGTTGAATCCTTTGGTCTTGCACTCATCAGGACAAATGGAAGATTACCAGCATTCAAAGGGAGCATTTACGCTGCATGAGAAAAGAATACTGACTAGTTGATAAGAGGACTCCAAATTTTCAGGCATTGCCAGGATGAGCACACTACAGAACACTTATGCACCAAGTTTTTGTTTAGTTAACAAAGCCTGTGTTTACAAACTAGTGTCCAATTTCAGGTGCAATTCTATATTTAGAAAGCACTTACTGAACAATCCCAAGTACGCAAACAATTACACTAAACTGATTTAAAATCATCAGTTGGGCAAGCAATTATATTTGGTAGAAGCTTTACAGATTCATATGCAAGATGCTGTCTGTGTAAAAGGAAAGAATATTACCGTGTATTGCAGCCGATTGTTTCTGGATACGGTTCCATTGCAACACCTCAGCCAGCGTATAGTACATTCTTCCTGGTAATGCCTTGACCAAATGGACTCCACTTGTCAACCAATTAACATACTTTTCTCATGCACTGTAAAGTGTCATTCCCTTTGAATTTTGGCATCTTTACATCTATCTTAATCAATGCAAGATGAAAAGCTCCAATAAGCAGGTCTCTTCTCAGCAAAACTGAATTATTACACTTTATGTGAGTACCTCCATCAATTCCAAGAACAAACTGGGCTCAATGATAATGGTTATATCATATTCCAGTGCGTTTTTGCCAGGTATAGAGCTCAAGAAGCTGTCTCTTATTGCGCAAGCACCTTCAATAGCCTCCACAATGCCCGGCTTCCTCCACACAGAACTAGCCTTTATCCAGCCAGTTTGAAACACACTCTGAGGGTCTGAAAGAAAACAATTCAGATATGCATTCATTGTGCCCTCAGTCATGAAATTTAGAATACAAATACAAATAACACCACGGGAAAAAAAATGCTACCTTTTTGGTTTGATTGGTGTTGGAATACTTCCTCTGCAAGGTGAGGCAGGATTGGGGCTACAGAACGTGTGATTACATCTAATGCTTCATCTAGAACTGTCTGACATGATAGACGCTTGGAGCTTTTCTCATTTTCACAATATAGTCTGCAATTTTAATACAACGTTGTTTAGGCATATATACTCTAATATCTGCAGTAGACAAAATATCACATCAGCTGTATTAACTCCTCTTAATGAAGCACCCCCAAGTCAACATATAATCAGTTCTAAAGAATGACAGGTAACAAGCATGCTACATGAACATCAGAAACCAAACAAAGGAAAGACCATACATCTCTGACCTCTAAACAGGATGGCTCTCACAGGAGTTGCCCCATTATCACAGAGATCAGCAATGATTACAGATTAAACAAGGCCAGTCATGTCAGTACTGTGGCTACAATTGCAGGACAGAGGTTGTTAATCCAAAAACTGGCTGATTCTCCCTAGTCCTTTAGAGCATCTCCTCAGAAAGCTCAAGTCAGGAGTGATTAGAATATGCAGCATCATCTGGAAAACAGTTTTTCTGACTGCTGCCCTGACAGTGGTCTGAATATCACTGGGGTGCAATACACATGATCTATAAAATATACTACAGCAATTTGACAGTATGGCTCTCACCCATAATCTCCACCATCAAATAGGACAAGAGAAACTATTGTGCGAATAGCATTACCCCAACGTAACATATCCCGACATGAATGTATCCCGACATGAATGTATCTCATCACTCCCTTGTAGTAAAATACTGGAATTCCCCTACTTAACATTATGTCAGTATTCCTGAACAAGGACTATAGTGGTTTAAAGGCACTACTGCCTTTTTAAGAGCAATTGAAAGTCAATAAATATCAATATTGTGGTGTTACCCATGTCTGAAAACAAATTTTGTGAAGATGTGAACTAATTTCTGATATGATCTACACATATAACAATTAAATGGACTTCTAAACCACTTCAAGTACTTAGCAAAAATAGATTTTTAGTTTGCAAATAAAGTTTCAACATTGCTGTTATGAATCTTCTACTAACCGATCTTTGATGATGCTGAAGTAAAAATTAGACAGTTCTCTGTTAATAAATGCCAACAGAAGGCGAATAACTTTTCCAAAATCACACTCCTTATAGGCCTCTGTAACCTGAATAAAATTGAAACAAACTTTGCAGATAAATACTTGTTGCAAAATATACACATTTCAGCTACTTACAAACACTAACAGAAAAGTGAAGTTTAACCTAATTCAGTTCTGTTACCAATGAAATTTTTGGCCCACATTGTTCATTCTCGTTCAGGTAGTTTTGCTAACCAACCTTTTTAGACCAGAATCACAAACCCTCACACTAACAAAATGCTCCTAAAATGAAAACTACTAAACATTCAGAATCTGACTCCATTGTTTTCTCTCTCTGGCATAGGTCAGTGGTTTTCTAGCACATAAAGAATGATTTGAGAAGTAGAAGTTAATTAGAAGGGCAATGAACTAGCAGATTGCCCTCCTGTTGCTATCAAATCCTGACAGATTTAAAACCCCAGTGATGGAACGTATTTCACAATCACAGCAGCAATATTTCCCCTTCTCAACTGGGGTAATTGTCAGAGTGGAGTATTTTACAATTAAGTCAACAATTCATCAAAATCAGGAATGATAGCCTTGCAGTTATCTTACTGGACGAGTCTGCCCTTGACCTGGAGAGACAAGTTCAAATTCAATTCATTACAGATACCTGCTAATGATTATTTAATTACCAGATTGTCATAAAAACTCATCTAATTTAGTCATATAACAGACAAAAATCTGCCATCCTCAGATCTGACCTATATGTAACCCTAGACCCACAACAAATTAGCTGATTTTTAGCTACCCTCTGAAATGACAAACCATCAGAGTGTATCAAAACCAACATGAGAAACCATAACAATATAATCCAGCAGACCGTCTAAGCACCTGATTCAACATATGAAATTGGAGCAGAAACAGACCAATTAGTCCTTCAAGTCTGCTTCTCCATTCAATAAGATCATGGCTGATCTATTTGTGTTTCAAATGCTACATTGCTGCCTACTCCTGCTAAATGTCCATTCCCTTGCTTAACAAGAATCTGTCTTTGCCTTTAAAATATTCAAAGACCCTGCCTTCTCTGGCAGAGTTCCAAAATCGCACAATCCTCAGAAAGAACTAATTGCTGTCTTAATTCAAACAGATACACCAAATCCAGGTGATGTTGCAAAATCTTCCTCATTAACACTAAGAAGATGCTACCAAAATTGGGAGAACGATTCCAGTGAGTTAAAATCCCTACAGTGCAGAAGCAGGCTATTTGGCCCATTAAGTCCACACCCCATGAACAGCATGCCACCCACACTCAGCCCCCTCAGCATTTGCCCATGGCTAATCTACCCAGCTTGCACATCCTTGGACACAATAGGAAATTTAGCATGGCCAGTCCTCCTAAACTGCACATTTCTGGACTGTGCGTGGAAACTGGAGCACCAAGAGGAAACCCACGCAGGGAATTTATAAACTCCACACAGTCAGCCATCACTCATGCGTTGACAGTCTGATATTATCAGCCTTGGCTCAGCTGGTAGTATTTTTGCCTCTGAGTCAGAAAGATTCCAAGCTCAAGTCTCACTCAGGGACTTGATCACAAAACACAAGGCCAGTATTCACGTGCAGTACTGAGGCAGTTCCACACTATTTACTGTCTTTCAGGTAAAAATGTTAAACAAAAATCCCACCTGCCTTTTCAGATGGACATGAAAAATCCCATGGTACTATGTCAGGGAGAAGGGGAGTTAACTCCAGTGTCCATGACAGAATTGGTAAGGCGACTATGCACAGCCCCTGCAGATAAAAAGCCCTTTTCACAAAGGATACTGTCTGCTGTGTCATGTGGCACTATCACTTGCCAAATGATTCAGAACAAATCTAGATCAAAACTAGGCATCCATGATGCACTGTGGGCTATCAGCAGCAGCAGAATTATATTCAACGAAAAACCCATAACCTCCCGGCCCAGCACCTTCATTAATCTAGCATTACCAATAAGCAAGGGGAACAATCCTGGTTCAATGAGAAGTAAAGGAGAGCACACCAAGATCAGTGCCATGCATACATAAACATTAGGTGCCAACTTGGTGAAGCTACAACACACAACTATAATGTATGTCAAACAGCGGAAGAAAGATGAATTCACGGAGCTAACCAATCCCACAACCTGTGGACCTGATAGTCCTGCTACATCCGGTGGTGGACAAACTAACTGGATGAAGTGGCATAACAAAATATTTCCATCATCAATAAAGGAAAAGCCCAGAACATCAGTGCAAAAGACAAGGCTGAAGCACTTGCATCCATTTTGAGCCAAAAATCCCCAATATAGCAGATCCCAGTCAGCAGCCAATGTGATTTTCTCCACCGATTACGAAGAACTGGATATTACAAACACTATGAGCCCTGACAACATCCTGGCTGCAGACAATACTATGAATGCTGGCACTCCAGAACCAGCCTCACCCCTAGCTAAGCTGTTGCAGCATAGATACTACACTGGCATCAGTGTGGAAAAGTGCCCTTGTGTTTTGCCCAGAAAAAGTACAATAGTCCCAGTCCAGCCAAATTCTGGCATAAATCTACTCCCAGTCATCAGCAAAGTTGAGGAAATTGTTATCGATAGTGCAAGTAACCTTTATGCCACACAAGCCAGGAAATGACGATCTCCAACAAGAGAGACATTCAATGACATTACCACTGTTGAATTACATACCATTAACATCCCAGCAGTAATAGCTGACCAGATACCTAACTGGATCACCACTTAAATACTGTGGCTCCATATGCAAGTCAGAGAATGTGTATTCTGCCATGAATGATCCCCAAAATCCTTCTACAACGCTTGAGTTAAGCATGATCCAATTATATTCAAGAAGGTCAACACCACGCAAGACAAAAAGTAGTCCGCTTGATTGGAATCCCATCTTCCAGCACTATTCACTTCTTCCACCATTCAATGTGACTGCAACATGTACCATCTACAAGATGCACTGCAATCGTTCACCACAGCTTCTTCAACAACCTGTAGCAAACATGCAATCTGTATAACATACACGTGGGTACATCACTGTCTTCTTGTTCTCCTCCAGTTCACACACTATTGTAACTTGGAACTACTGTGCAGTTTCTGCATCATCACTGGGTCAAAATCTCAGAATTGTTCCTGTCGCTGCACTGTACGGAATTCTTCACTTGGGCTGCAGCAGTTGAAGGTCGCAATCCACCATCAATTTCTAATCTACTGATGCACAAGATATACTTCCCTCACCAGTGATACCCAGATCACACTGAATTAAGAAAAAGTGTCACCAATAATTTTAACCTTTTCTCACACACATACGGTGTATACAAGCTTGATTTAATTCAGGTATTATTACCCTCCACTACGACGGAAAACCGGAAGTGAGGCAATCCAGCTCAACGGACTCCAGAGTTTAAAAACCAGGTGGGAAAACACACCGACGCTTCATCGGAGGCTGCACTGAGGATGTTACCCAGCATGGTGACGAAACATCTGCAGAACAACAAACCAGCTCGGCGAGCCAACCAACCTCAACTGGTTTTATTAACATGAAGTTACAATTAAGCTTAATAAATTGTGGCTATTTTATAAATAATGAATATATTCATTATTATTTTCAATGGTTCACTGCAGTTTTTTCTGACATCAGTGTAAAGTTACTCATCTAAAATATTTGATAATAGTTCAGCTCTGAAGGGGGGGGTTACTGGACCGGAAACATTAACTCTGCTTTCTCTCCACAGATGCTGCCAGACTTGCTGAGTTTCTTCAACAATTTCTAATTTATTCCATTATATGTACTGCTGTGCTTTGCGAACTCATAACTTTGTTTTGTAACATGTGCCTTAATGATGATAATGGATATATCTGGTGTTTATTCCCCCTTCATTCTTTCATAGGATGAGGGAGTCATTGGCAGAACCAGCATTTGTTGCCCTTCCTTAACTGCTTTCAGGCTAAGTGACTTGCGCAATCATCTCAAACAGCAGTTAAAATTCAACATTGCGGTGGGTCTGGAGTCACATGTAGCCGGACAGTTAGGATGGTAGATTTTCCTATCCAAGGTGGCAGTCATGAACTAAATAGGCATTTACAACAATTCACAATAGTTGTCATGATTACTATCACTGAGGTTCTATTTCAGATTTATCAACTGCATTCAAATTCCACCAGCTGCCACAGGGGGGCTTTGGACTGATATCCCAGAGCATTACCTTGGTGCTGTAATCTTGAAGGAGATGAAGCATATACTGATCCACCATTAGCATTTGTTCACTGGGAACTACATCAGTTTCAGGGTTAAAATTATAAAGGTTCCCCAACATAAAGCGTAATGTATTCCGTAACTGAAAATAAAGAACAAGTTATAAAGATAAGTTAGCAGCCTCTCTTGTTTTTCTTCACCAGGTGGCAAGGTAGAGATGGTCTTTATCACAAACAATCCGTATGATTGAAGGATGACAAATTTCTGGCTATTGTAAATGAAGCCATATTGAACACTTCTAAAGAAGTCACTGCAAACATTAAAATAATGGCCATTAATGTTTTTTTTCCTAGTTCATATCGTAAATGAAACTGTTGACGTGCAATATTCAAACTATTTCTGCTTAATGCATCATATTGATTTTATAATAGGCCAGATGGAACACCAAAACTCTTATTCAACTAATTCCTAGATATCTTCCTCTTCAAAATGTTTGCAAAATTATCTTTTCAAAAATGATGTTTAACATAACAGCAAATGCACCCAATCATCAGTTCTGAAACACTGTAAGACATCCTAATGATGTAAAAGTGGCTATATAGATGCTGGAACCATCTGACATGGAGAGATAACAAGTATGGTGATGGATCCTTCCTGGCACTCTGTTCAAACACTTCTTTCATTTGAGGACGTTGAATAGTCACACTCTGTGACACTATTATGTCAAAGAGTGTCTCTCTTTGACACTGCAGCAGAAAATGGAATGCAGAACCCTAAATATAGAATAGAATGGAATACCAAATACCCATTTTCAAGCTATGGTTTACATATATCAATGGCTCAAAGAGCAGACAAGTTTAGCACTTTCATGCAGTCCAAACTTCCAAATGTCGAGTCCATTCAAGAAATGTTCACTTAAATACTGCTGAAAAAGGGTACACGTTTTTGCAACATTTTGTGTAGTACTCTTCAGAGCATTTGCAAGAATACCAATAATATGATGACATGTTTATACCATGTGAGAAAAGCGTGCTGATTGTTTGTTGAATGAACTCTGATAGGCAGAAAACTGTACAGATAATACACCAGTTAGATGAAGATTGGTTGTTAACTGCCAAATTTTGTTTAAAATGTAAACCAGACAGGTGGACTCCAAATGTTCAAGTCATTACCATGAGGAATAAACTGGAGAATGGCCGTTACTTATTTTGTTAAGTTGTAATAAGCACAGTGTGTACTATCTGCAAAGTACTGGGTCTTGTGTGTTAATATACGTAGCTGCTAGTACGTGCAGGTGCACCACACTAAGTGCCCAAATCTCCAGTTGATGGATTTTCATTGTAATCATGCACCGGTTTCCTTTTGCTACTAATCCAAAAGCCTGTGGATATGAAAATTTACTTGTCAAATCAAGGATCAAGGATAATGCTGGAAAATGATGTTGAAGTGGAAGATCAGCCACGAACCCTGTGAATGGGCAGAGGGCTGAATGGGAAAAGAGCTGAAAGGCCTACTACTGCTCCCATTTACATTCTTATGTTCTAATATTATTTTATTTACACAAAAAGATCTTTCTCCTCAGCATATCTGCCATCAAATAAAAACTACGCCACCCTCACGTGTTGCCACTTAGATTTTTTATTTAAATGTCTGGGTAAGCAGTTATAGCTCAATAACGATCATTTAATGGCATCAACTAATGCCAGTGTGAATGGTTGTGATAAAATCACAAATTGATCGCAGGACAAAAGTTCAGATATGGGCAACGGATTGGCTTGGATGGCCACAGCTGTAATTTGAGCTGCTCCTCCTGTTCCACTGTGGGGTTTCACATCTTTGCCCATCTTCAAACGGATGACAGTTGTCCAGATTTTCTGTGGGAAGTTGAAATCTGACTTGTTGTCACCCAGATCAGTTACTTGGTTGTAGCTGACGATGCTTACAGTTAACCAGGAGGTGCGTCATAGAGAAGTGGGTCTATCTTCAGTTTGCAGCGTGTGAAGTGTGTTCAGTAGAGAACATAGGAGTTGAGATGGGTGCATTGGTTTTTCTCAAGGTCCTGTGCTTTGTTAGCTCTCAGCCAATAGTGTTCTTTGAGGATGTTTTCCCTAGGAATGTCTGGAGATTCACACTGTGTAAACCACGCAAGCTGCACTGATCTTAATGTCCCAAAAATAATCCTTTCTGAAGGTGGAAATGTATATTTGTCTGCCAGCTTCTAAGCCCACTTAGCAGCAGTTCTCTATTGTTAGGTAAGCAAGGTAAGTGAAACAGTATTTAGTGTGCTGGCTTTGTCTCAGGTGGTACTTGCCAGTTTCACATGAGATTCACTCTCATCCTGACCTTGGCTCTGGTGTACTTAAGACTTTGACAGTGGGTCAATGAATATGGTCCCCATTCCGGCATCTCCTAGAAGAAAGATGCAAGAGTCCTTGAGGGTGTGGAGGAGATTACCAGGATGGTTGCAGGAATCAGGGATTTCAAGATAAGTTGAAGAGACTGGTGTTGCTCTTGGAGATTGAAGAGAAATTTGTTGTTGGTGTTCAAGATTATGACAAGTTTAGATCAGGTAGGAAACGTACTCTCATTAGCTGATCATGTGAGCACTCAGGGACACATCTTAGCGATGTGAGGAAAAATCTGTTTACGTGACAATTATTTGCAATTTGAAATTCATTGATTTGTGGAAATGAAGAGAATCGATTACTTAAAAAGGAAATTAGATGGACACTTGAAGGAAATAAATTTGCAGGCTATGAGAATAAAACTGGGGAATTGAACTGTGACAGGATTGCTTTTCAGAGAACTGGTTGGGCCTGAGGACCCCAAATGGCATCTATCTTTAGCTCTCAAGTCATCCATCTAAAAAGCTACAAATGTGAAGTCTTGTTCCAATATTGTAATACATTGGTTAGGCTACAGATGGAATACTGTGTGGAGTTCTAGTCGCCACATTATTGGAAAAACATGACTGCACTACAAAGGGTGCAGAGGAGATTCACCAGAATGTTACTTCGGAGGAAAAGTCTCAGTTATGAGGAGAGACCAGTAGGCTGGGTTTGCTGTCCTTGAAGCAGAGGAGGCTGAAGGAGGATCAGATTGAGGTATACAAAACTGAGGCACAGACAGTAGACCGTGAGTATCTTTTCCCATGCAGACATGTATAAGGACTAATTGGCATAAGTTTAAGGTGAGGAGCAAGTAGTTTAGAGGAGATCTGGGGGTTAAAATATTTTCTGTTAGATGGGTGTTAGAACTATGGAATGTGCTGCCTGAGAAGATACTGAGTCAGGTACTCTCGAAATGTTTAGAAGCATCCGGATGAGTACTTAAAATGCCAGAGCATAGTAGGCTAGAGACCTAGTGCAGGTAAATGGGATTAGTGTAGTTTGCTATTTGTTGGTCGGCATCGACATGGTAGGCCAAAGGGTCTGTTTCTATGCTGTATGACTCTAAAACTTTAAAAACTCAAATTCCCAGAAAGTGGTGCAAAGAACTTGTGGTGTTTGGTGGACAAGTGGCCAGCTATAAAACTGGCTTCCGAGTTGTTCAGGTGGAAGGCTGAAATTACAATCTTGGCAGGATTTAGTTGAAGTCTCCTTTTGTCTGAAGTGGGCTTCCACTGACCCTAGATCTTCAATGAGCATTTCTTCAATATTCGGTTGCATTTAGCTCTGAAAACAAGACTGAATTGTTAGCATGTGCAAAGAGCTGCAACCTTTTTTGGAGGGCAGTCACTGATATATATATTGAAGAGAACTAGCGTGAGGAATGATCCCATAAGAGTCTGTTGTTGATAATACACGACAGCTGAACCGGTCTGCAAGCTACAAAAGGAATTGCTTGGTTGCTGATCATGGAGTTGATTAGTTGTCAGGTTTTCACCCAGCAAATGAATTGGAGCATTTCAGCAGCCTGCCTCTGTGCCACACAGTGTCACTGGCATAGGTTAAGACAACAAAAGCACTTCATGTCTTAAGGTCTTTCTGAAAACCAGCATCAATAAGAGGGGTCAGGAACTGCCCAGAGCAATTGCAGCCAGTATGAAAATCTGCTTGTTCATGGAAACATTACTGTTTCCAGGATGGGACTCGAGCTGTTTCGCAGGAGACATTCCATGTCCTTTAATGTTATTGAAAGCAGACCATGAGCAGCAGTGGTGGGTTGTTCAGTGGCTTGAAGTTCCCATTCCTTTTGACACTGCCAGCTTTCAGAGCTCAGTTCAGAGCTCTTCAATTGAATTGGCTGCCAGACCAGAAGATGCACAACAGCAACTTTGGTGAGAACTGTTTTAGTCAACTTCTACCACCACCTGCAGGATGTGTCATGGCTCCCTGCCCATCAACCACCTATGCAATGTAGCCTGGATTGAAAACCAAACACAGTGAAGATAAAACCTGCATCCCAATGCTCTAATGTGCAGTACCACTCTTGTGCAAATTCACCAGATTTCCTGTACGGTCCTTCATCAACATGGTCCATCCTTCAACCTCAATTGAGACTAACACATGGCATTTCAAATGAATAGAAAGGCTGCTATATAAATTCAAGTCATAAAAGTAATAATAAAACATCTGTAGTCTGAGGGGTTATGTATATCTTATTGCTAACAGGAAAAAAAAACTTAGTTTTAGCAAAACAAGAACTTCAGAGTTCATCTTTTCTTAGGTCTCACCTTAAAAATGTCATCTCTTGCTGCTTGCAGTACATTTTGTCCAATTAAAATCTCTGTGAAAACATTCGATTCTGCTGCCCACCAGCGAAGAACATCAGCACCATAGGGTGGGTCTTGGTTTGGATCCTATACAACACAAGCAACTGCAGTCAATATTTTACAGCATAAGTAAAAACATATGAAATGTGTAATTTTGTTGATTATCTGTCTATAATCTTCAACGCACAATGTGTGAACTTGATTGTTGGATGAACAGAAATTTCTCTCTCATGTTATGTACCAAACAAAAATTTAAGGTGACTGAGGACAAACAAACACATATTAATCAACTAATTTTGTATTCACATATAAAGAGCCTCAAGGATCAAGAATCTTCTTTACTTGAGATTACAAGACAAAGTGCATTGAGGAATATCAACCTCCAAGTGAATATTTATTGAATATTATCCAAAATAGGATATTTAGGAATTAGCCAAAACATAACACATTGGTTTTGGATAATTATTGATATTTAAAGAATATGTGGAAAGTATGCAGAAAAAAGTTGAAAAATAGTTTTCTCTCTTAGTATCCTTATCACACTACTAAGAGATAAAATTGCTATCAACTTATGCGGTGCATGCATTTAAAATGCTTATACCAAGATTGATCAATATTTCACCTTTTCTTTATAACTTCCTACTTCTTAGTTTATACAGAAGCTACTGCCTCACTTAGAAATAAATGTCAGCATTTATCTAATCAATTAATATAGCATCACATTCATGGTAAACATTGCTAATCTGCCACATTCCTTTACATAATCTTAGCCACTGGAAAGTTTAACCCAGTGACTTTATCCACCCTTGATTTTCCTGGATTCCTCACAGATATACTTAACTGCTCCCTTGATGTCAAAACTAAAACTGTGAACCACTCCTCTGGCATTCAATTCTACATTCAAGAGTGTGGTGAATTGTGGGACTGAGTGACCTGACACAATATAAATTCAGTACCACCAAACAGGTATGTGAAATATTGCAAAACCCACAAATGAATTGGCAAAGGTAAAGAATTTACAGATCTGAATTTGCTCAAGAAACTGCAGTGGTGTACAGGGGAATGACCATGGACATGATGTTTTTGGACTTGCAGGAGCATGTGATGAAGTCCTTCATAAGAGATACTTAGAAGAAAAATTAATCACTTAGTTAGGAAATTTGCCGAGTGGCAGAATAGGGATAATAGGTTGATATTTTAATTGGCAGGTGGTGACTCGTGGTATCCCAGAAAATCTGTGCAAGGGTCAAAACTATTCACCCTATTACTAACTCAAATGAGGAGATAAAAGCTGTCAGACAAGGTGATTGCCATGAAGGGGTTACTGTTAGCTTGTGAGGGTCGGCCTACCAGAGGACACATTTCTACCTCTGAGTGGAGCTCAGTCTGTTAATCATATAGCTTAGACCTAGTAACTGTTGTGTTGGAGGTAATGTTCTTACCTGGTCGTCTGATTCTATAGTAACTTGCTTTGTCACTATTATATGTGAAACGTGAAACCTTTCTTCTTACTGAAGAAGGTGTCTTTTCTGCCAAGGCTTGCATATAGTCATCCTTCACCACTAAGTATTAGTAAGCCACGGACTGTACTACAAGAGTTGTGTGGTGACAGCTTTTCACCTATGATCTTAAAACATCTTTTAAGGTGAGCATCTAGCAAAGTTCTTCCATACAACAAATTGCCAGCTGCAGGCATTTCTTACAACAAACGCCACAAGTCCCAAGTTTGCTGATGAAACAAAGATAGACAGCACTGTAACTGCAAGCAGTGAGGAAATACATGGGATATTAACAAATTAAGTGAATAGCCAAACTACGTCTATGACTCTTATAAAACGTGAGGCTGCTCATTCTGCTTGAGAAGATTATAACAAGATAAGTGAAAATTTAGTAACAGTCAAGGTCCAAAGAGACTTGGAAGTCCATATACAAAGTTCATTAAAATGTCCTGAGGAGACAATAATCAAAAAGGCAAATGGAATGCTTGGCTTTCTTGATTAGTAAGGGGATCGGGTTGAGAAACATATCAGCCATGATTGAATGCTGGAGCAGACTCGGTGGGCTGAATGGCCTAATTCTGCTCCTATATCTTATGGTCTTATATCAAGAGGACTTAAAGTACAAGCAGTAGTTTTGGGCACAGCACCTTAGAAATGGTATGTAAGGCTTTGGAATTTCAACACACATTTAGCAGAATGATAACTGGACTCCAAGGGTTAAACTACAAAATGAGCATTAACTGAGGAAAAAAAAATAAAGAACTGCAGATGCTAGAACTCTGAAACAAAACCAGAAAATGCTGGAGAAATTCAGCAGGTCTGACAACATCTGTGAAGAGCAAACCCAGTTAAGGGTTTGAGTCCAATGACCCTTCAACTGAACACTTTCGACAGTTCTGAAGAAGGGTCACTGGACTTGAAACATTAGTTCTGTTTTCTCTCCAATGATGCTGCCAGATCTGCTGAGTTTCTCCAGCATTTTCTGGTTTTGTTACACTAACAAGTTGAAAGTTGGCTTTGATCAATGTTTTCAAGATATTAAGGGAACAGCTCTGCTAGACACAAACAAACTACTTAGGGATTCTAGGACTCAGGGGAGTTTTTAGGGAGAATTAGAGCTTGACTTTTCAGCAGTGAAATTAGGAAATACTCTACACACAAAGGACTGTAAATGCTTGAAAATCTCTTCCGCAAGAGGAAATGGTGCTCTATCAATTGTTGACTTTGAGATGGATAGATTTTGTTCACCAACGATATTAAGGGATCTGAGGCATATATGTGGTATACCCATGATCTCAGTGAACAGCAGAGCAGCCTTAAAATGACCTAATCCTTTTTAAGTAACCACATATCACAATAAGCCACTTCATGCATTTAACTGCTGATATGCTAACCGCCCTTACTAACCAATTACTCAGGGGAGACAATGGCCTACTGATATTATTGCTGGACTGTTAATCCAGAGGCCCGAGCACATTCTGGGAACCTGGGTTCAAATCCCGCCACGGGAGTTGGTGGCATTTGAATCCAATAAAAATCTGGGATTAAGAGTCTAATGATGATCATGAATCCATTGTTGATTGTTGAAAAAACCCACCTGGTTCACGGATGTCTTTTGGGGAAGGAAACTGCCATCCTTACCTAGTCTGGTCTATATGGGACTCCAGACCCATAGCAATGTAGCGAATCTCAACTGCCGTCTGAGCAATTAGGGATGGGCAATAAATGCAGGCATGACCAGTGATGTCCCAATACAGTGAATGAATTTTTAAAAAAAAAACGTATGGCAAGAAACCTTCATAGATGGAATCATAGCATCATACAGTACAAACGAGGCCCTTTGGTCCAGTATGTTTGTACCATCAAAAATACATTACTACCCACACTAGGTCCCTATCCTTGAAGGTTGCCCATCTTACCCTACTTTCAAAGTGGCATTCCTTGAAAACGTACTGCCTTGATGAATGAAGTGTTTTTTGATCACTTACTAAGTTCACAACTGTTGAATAACTTACTTAATCCTGAAAAACTAATTTTTTATTAAAAAAGTATTTTT
This sequence comes from Ginglymostoma cirratum, assembly GCA_024137785.1. Classification (NCBI taxonomy): domain Eukaryota; kingdom Metazoa; phylum Chordata; class Chondrichthyes; order Orectolobiformes; family Ginglymostomatidae; genus Ginglymostoma; species Ginglymostoma cirratum. The sequence continues at coordinate 32,840,193 of JAHRHZ010000018.1, forward strand.
TTTTGTTGTGAGAGGTGAAACAAAGTAATGACTTACCACTCCTCCATTAATAACAACATCTGGATCTACCACATTTCCAATGGATTTGGACATTTTTTCACCACTTTCATTGAGTGTGAATCCATGGACCACCAATTTGCTGAGGATAAAATATTCAAAGCTTATTAACCAAAAACCTGTTCTCCACTAAAAATGCTTTAGTACTCTGCAATTTTATACATTTTGAAGGCAGGATTTTCCATGCAAATGTTTCAAACCAGAAACTACTAATTAAACTGTTTTGAAGGTAGTAAATTTATAAACATATGTATTTAAACTTTTAGAAATACTCTTAAAACAAATAATTTAGACAGACGCTTTTGTTGAATTACATAATAACTTTCGTTCCACTTCTTAATGATTTACTCATGCTGTTGGGGAGGGTTTCGTTCATCATTTATATCATGGAACATGGGCATCGCTGTTTGGATCAGCATTCATAGCCCAACCCTAGTTCCATTTGAGGTGGAGCTGGTGGGTGGGCTGCCGTCTTGAACTACTGAAGTCCGTGTGTTGTAGGTAGAAACACTGCTGTTAGGAAGGGAATTCCAGGATTTTGACCCAAGGACAGTGAGGGAATGGTGGTGATATATTTCCAAGTCAGGATGGCGAATGACTTGCAGGGGAATTTGCAGATGGTGGCATTGCCATGTATCTGCTGCCGTTGTCCTTTTAGGTGGAAGTGGTTGTGTGTTTGGAAAACTGCTGTCGAAGGATCTTTGCCAAATTTTTGCACTGTATTTCGTAGACAGTACACACTGCTGCTACTGAGCGTCAATGGTAGAGGGAGTGGACATTTGTGATGTGGTGCAAATCAAACAGGCTTTGTCCTGGATGGTGCCAAGATTCTTCAGTGTTGGTGGAGATGAACTCATCAGGTAAATGGAGAATACTCCATAACACTCCTCATTTGCCTTGTAGATGGCAGGCAGGCTTTGGGATGTCAGGAGGTCATAGAGTCAAACATGGAAACAAATCCTTCAGTCCAACCAGTCCATGACGACCATATTCCCAAACTAAACCAGTCTCACCAGCCTGTGCTTGGCCCATATCCCTCCAAACCTTGCCTACTCATGACTTATCCAAATGTCTTTTAAACTTTGTAACTGTACCCGCATTTACCTCTTTCTCTGGCAGTTCATTCCACACATGAACCACTGTTTAAAAAAAAGTTGCCTCTTGTGTCCTTTTTAAATCTTTCTCTTCTTGCCTTAAAACTATGTCCCCTAGTTTTGAACTCCCCATCCTCACTGCCGTATTCCTAGCCTCTTGCCGTGTCTTGTAGTCACTTCATTTGTATTGCAAGTCCAATTCAGTTTTTTGTCAATGGTAACCCTGGGATGTTGATATAGGAAAAAAATTTTCAATCACAAAGATATTCCCTCTACAATCACCCTCTGTTTCTTGCCTCTCAGCCAATTTTGGATTCAATATGCCATTTTGTCTTGGATCCTTTGGCTCTTACTTTCTTGACTAATCTGTCACGAGGGATGTTGTCAAAAGCCTTACTAAAATCTATGTAAACCACATCTTCTGAGACTTACAGCAAGGTATCCCTCCTTGTAACGTCTATCCAAATCATCAGAAAACAGGTTATAGCCAAATTCAGGTCATACATTCCTGATAAGAATACTAGCCTATCAGGGTGAATTTGTAAAATTATCCTCCTCAAGTTTGAACCAACATAGCAGGGGCATGAACACCACTAGGAGGTAACATTAGAAAGGGGAAAAAAAGTACATACAGATTGAAGACAGTATTAAGGGTAAAAACTACAATGACATCAAATAGCATCAGATTAGAAGAGAATGCAATAAAATGCAAATTAGATTTACTGTGTATGTAAATGAATGCACAGTGTGAGATAAATAGTTGCTGAGCTGTAGGTGCAGATAATCAAATGGAAATATGATGTTATGGCAATAACAGAGATCTGACTTTAAAAGAGCAGGACTGAATTCTAAATATTCCTGGACACAAGCTTTCAGGAAAAATAGGTCCGGAAATAAGTCAGGAGAGGGAGCCTACTCTAGAGAAATCAGGAGCAGAAAGCATTTGGACTAGAGCTAAGAAACAATAGAGTTACAATCACAATACTAGGTGTATTCTATACATCACCATAAAGTGGGAAAGATATGGAAGAACAAATCTGCAAGGAAATTACAGACAGCATAAAAACTATAAAGCAATTTTATTAGAGGCCTGAATTATTCTAATATAGACAATGAAAGTAACAGTGTCAAGACAGAGAAAGGGAATAATTTCTGAAATATGTTAAGGACAATTTTCTCAAACAATACGTTTCAAACCAATGCAGAAGGAGGCATTGTTGGATCTGATTCTGGGAATGATCTGGGTCATGTGGATCAAGTGTCAGCAGGGAAGCACTACACAGACTATAATCATACACAACCTAAAGCTTAAAGTACAACGCAAAAGAACAAAACATGAAAATATAAAAACTAGGAACAGGATAGGCTAATCAGATTATGGCCTTACCACCAATTTCCAGCCTGCCCACCATAACCTTGGACTCCCTTGTAGAACAATAACCTGTATAACTCAGCCTGAATATATTCAATGAACCAGTCTCCACTGCTCACTTTGGAGAGAATTCCAAAGATTAACATCTCTCAGAGAAGAAATTCTTCCATGTCTCCATTTTAATTGGGAGAACTCTTACTCTGAAACGTCCCTGTAGTTCTAGTCCCCATGAAGGAAAACATTCTCTTAACCCTCTACCCTGTTAAATCTCCTCAGAATTTTCCTACATTCAATAAGATCATCTTTCATTTTTTAAAAATTGAATTGAGTATAGGCCTAACATACTTAAATATTCCTTACAAGACGACCTAGAATCAAGCATGCAGGGCTCATTTTCAAACTGTATGAAAACTACAAAACTAATAAATATTGGGAACTGTGAGAAGGCAAGATATAGACTTCAACAGGACACAGTTAGCCTGATGGAAAAAGTGGACACATGGTAGATGCGACAGAAAGCCGAAAAAGTGTGAAGTGATACACTTTTGGAAGTAGAATGAGGAGGGGCAACGCAAGACAAAGAATACAACTCTTTAGGGAATACAGGAGCAATGGAATGGGATTATATACAAACAAATCATTAAGAGTGGCAGTGAAAGTTGGTAAAGCAGTTAGTAAAAGATTGGAATCCAAGGTTTTATAAACAGAGTCAGAGAGTACAAACACATGCAAGTTGAAGTGATCCTTTATATAACACTGGTTCAGTCTCAACTGGATTACTATCTTCAATTTTGGGCACTACACTTTAGGAAGGAAGTGAAGGCAGGACAGAGGGTTCAGAAGAGATGTACAAGAATGGATCCAAGAATACAAATTTTCAGTTGCATGGATAGATTGGAGAAGCTAGAGCTGTTTTCCTTAAATAAGGTTGAAAGGAGATTTGATAGAAGTATTTAAAACCATAGATCCATAGAGTAGATCCATAGACAGAGTAGATAGAGAGTAACTATTTCCATTGGTGGAAGAATCATAAACTGGTGGAGGTCAGATTTAAGGCAAAGGGAAAAGAGCTAAAGGTCACATAATGGAGAACTTTTGCAAATGCAGTGAATGTTTAGAATGTACAATATATTGCCAGAGATTATGGTGATGGCAGCTTCAATTGTGGTATTCAAAAAGATGTCAGATAATTTTCTGAAGAGGCAAAAATTTGTCAGCTATGGAAATGGCCAAGGAATGGACGAGATAAGTTGCAGAGATTTATCAGGGACACAACAGGCCAAGTGGCCTCCTGAGCTGGGACGATTCCAACCATTCCTTTATACATTTCATGTACAGTTTGAAAAGACCACTGGAATCGGATTTTCCGAGGAGAGACAACATCACGCAGAATTCCACTCAGGGTTTCCTCAGGGACCCTGAGCTGTAGTAAGACAAAAGAGAAGGTTGAAGCCAGTAAAGAAGTTAAAGACAGCAAGCTAATTAGATAAGGCAGGCAAGAATATGGCAGAGAATGAGAGAAGACTGATGAATTAAAATCCACTTTTTATGATGCAAGAGGCCTAATTAGATAAGGCACATGAACTCAGGTCATGAATGGGAATATGGGACTGGGATATCATAACTATAACAGAAACATGGCTGAGAGGGGACAGGACTTACAACTCCATGTTCTGGGGTCTAGATGCTATAGGAAGGACAAAAGGGAAGATAAGACAGGAGGGGGAATGGAGTTTTTGATTAGGGGAAAAAGAAATCATGACAGTACTTAGAGACAATATTCCTGGGGGATCGTCCAGTAAAGCTTCATGGGTGGAACTGGAAAACAAGAAGTGGGTGATCACTTTGATGGATTTTACTACAGGCCCCAAATAGTCAGTGGGAAATTGAAGAGCAAATATGAGGGAGATTGCAGGTAGCTGTAAAGATAATGGGGCTGTAAAACAGCTCAGAATTTTAACTTGCCAAACACAGACTGGGACTGCCATAGTATGAACGGCTTGGATGGGGAGGAATTTAAGCGTGTTCAAGAAAACTTTCTCAATCAATATTAGATAGTCCTACTAGAGAAGGGGCAAATCTCAACACAGTCTTGTGAAATAAGGCAGGGCAAGTGACTGAGGTGCTAGTGGGGGAGCACTTTGTGACCACAGTGATCATAATTCTATTAGTTTTAAAATAGTTATGGAAAATGATAGGCCTGATGCACAAGTTAAATTTCTAAATTGGGCAAGGCCAATTTTGATTGTATTTGACAAGAACTTTGAAAAGTTGACTGGGGGAGGCTGTTCCCAGGTAAAGGGACATAAAGGCAAGTGGGAGGCTTTGAAAAGTGAGACAATGAGAGTTCTGGGACAGCATGATGGTGTGAAGGGCAAGGCTGGCAGGAGTAGAGAATACTGGATGACTAGAGATATTGACGCTTTGATCAAGAAAAGGGAGGCATATGTCAGGTACAGACAGCTGGGATCAAGTGAATCTCGAGGAGTATAGAAGGTGTACGAGTACACTTATGAAGGAAATCAAGAGGACAAAAAGGGGACATGAGACAGCTTTGACAGATAAGGTTAAGGAGAATCCAAAAAGATTCTAAAAGCATATTCATGGCAAAGAGTAACTAGGGAGACAATAGGACCCTTTAAGATCAATGAGGTCATTTATATATGGAACCACAGGAAATGGATGAGATCCTAAACAAATATTCCATGTCAATATTTACTGTGGAGAAAGGCATGGAAGCTAGGGAACTTGGAGAAATAAATCATGATGTCTCGAAAAGAACCCACATCACATAAGAGGTGGTTCTGGAGATCTTAAAGCACAAAAAGGTAGATGAATCCCTGGGACCTGATCAAGTCTATTCCAGAATATTGTGTTAGGGAAGTTAGGGAGGAAATTATTGACAGCCATAGGTGAGGTGCCGGCAGACTAGAAGGTGGCTAATGCTGTGCCATTGTTTAAGAAAGACTGCAAGTATAAGCCAGGGAACTTCAGACCGGTGAGCCTGACATCACTGGTGGCAAGTTGTTGTAAGGGATTCTGAAAGACAGGATCTAAATGCATTTGGGAAGGCAAGGACTGATTAGGGATAGTCTACATGGCTGTGTGTTTGAGAAATCATGTATCACAAACTTGATTTACGTTTTTTGAAGATGTGGCCAAGATGATAGATAAGGGTAGTGTGGTAGACATTGTCTACGTGGACTTCAGTAAGGTCAATGGCAATATTCCGCATGGTAGACTGGTTAGTAAGGTTAGATCGCATAGGATCCAGGGACAGCTAGCCAATTGGATACAAAATTGGCTTGACAGTACAAGAGATGATGGCAGTAGAGGGTTCAGCCTGGAGGCCTGTGACTAGTGGTGCGCCGCAAGGATCTGAATGAGGTGCACTGTTGTTCGTCATTTACATAAATTATTTAAACGAGAATATAGGAAGCATGGTTAGTTAGTTTGCAGATAACACTAAGACTGATGGTTTTGTGGACAGTGAAGGAGGTTATCTAAGAGTACAGGGGAATCTTGATCAACTGGGCCAGTGGGTCAAGGATTAGCAGATGGAGTTTAATGTAGATGAAAGCAAAGTGTTGCATTTTGGTAAGACAAGACAGGGCAGGATTTACACAGTTAAATGGTAGGGCCCTGGCGAGTAGTGTTGAACAGAGACACCCAGGAGCACAGGTACATAGTTCCTTGAAAGTGGTGTCACAGGTAGACAGGGTGGTAAAGAAGGCATTTGGCTTGATTGCTCAGAACACGGAGTACCAGAGTTGGAACACCACATTACAGCTGTACAAGACATTGGTAAGGTCACATTTGGAGCATTGTGTACAATTTTGGTTGTCCTGCTGTAGGAAGGATGTTATTAAATAGGAAAGGGTGCAAAGATGATTTACACGGACATTACTGAGACTAGACGATTTGAGTTATAAGGAGAAGCTGGATAGGTTGAGGCTTCTTCCCCAGAGAATCAGAGGCTGAGGGTCGACCTTACAGAGGCTTATAAAACCATGACGGGCAAAGATAAGGTGAATAGCCATAGTCTTTTCCTCAAGATAGGAGAGTTCAAAACTAGACGGTATAGGTTTAAGGTGAGGGGAAAAGATTTAAAAGGGACCTAAGGGACAACTTTTTCACACAGAGGGTGATATATACATGGAACGGGTTGGCAAATGAAGTAGTTGAGGCAAGTACAATTACAACATTTAAAGGACATTTAGACAGGTTTGGAGGGATATGGGCCAAATACAGGCAAATGAGACTAGCTCAGTTGAGGAAACCTGGTTGGTATGGACAAGTTGTCCAAAGCGTCTATTTCTGTGCTATATGATTCTGTAAAGACTGAGTCATACTTCACTCTGACAGTACTTTTGAAGCGTAAAATTGTCAGAAGATGGCAAGCCACATTCCTTTTTCATAGCAGTCGCTCTGAAAATTAAAGGTCCTCATAGCCACTTTGACAGCAGGTATTGTCCTAAGTATAAGTAGGAAGCATTTATATAGACTAATACAAAGGGAAGAAATAACAACGTGATCCTTTATTTAGGTTTAATATAATGTATACAAATTTACTGAATTAATTTCAAAGTTCAATGTGCCCTATGTGTACTATGTTCACAGGAGGAAATGATACAATATTAAATGTACAAGCTAATAGCCCAGTTAATTTGATTAATAAAGTACTAACCGATATGGAATCCGTTTCTCAGCTGCTACACTGGTGAGCAGTGAGGATTGAAACCAACCACCCAGTTGATCCTTCCCCTCCAGGTACACATCTGCAACATTATTGACATCTAGGATAAGAAGGGAAATCATTAAACAAAAGATTCACAAAACATATTCATTCACATTTATGAAAAAAAAACTTAATTTAAAAATTTCATTGAATGAATAAACAAACGCAACACCCTTATCTGCCTTCCGGAGGGACCACTCCCTCCACGACGCCCTTGTCCGCTCCACACTCCCCTCCAGCCCCATCACACCCGGCACTTTTCCTGCAACCGCAGGAAGTGCTACACCTGCCCCCACACTTCCTCCCTCACCCCAATCCCAGGCCCCAAGAAGACTTTCCACATCAGGCAGATGTTCACCTGCACATCTGCCAATGTGGTATACTGCATCCGCTGTACCCGTTGTGGCTTCCTCTACATCAGGGAAACCAAGCGGAGGCTTGGGGACCGCTTTGCAGAACACCTGCGCTCAGTTCGCAACAAACAACTGCACCCCCCAGTCGCAAACCATTTCAACTCCCCCTCCCATTCCTCAGACGACATGTCCATCCTGGGCCTCCTGCAATGCCACAGTGATGCCACCCGAAGGCTGCAGGAACAGCAAATCCTATTCAGCCGGGGAACCCTGCAGCCCAATGGCATCAATGTGGATTTCACAAGCTTCAAAATCTCCCCTCCCCCAACCGCATCCCAAAACCAGCCCAGCTCATATCCACCTCCCTAACCTGTTTTTCCTCTCACCTATCCCCTCCTCCCACCTCAAGCCCCACCCCCATCTCCTATCTACTAACATCATCCCGCCACCTTGACCTGTCCGTCCTCCCTGGACTGACCTATCTCCTCCCTACCCTCCCACCTACACTCACCTTTGCTGGCTCCATCCCCGCCTCTTCGACTTGTCTGCCTCCTCTCCACCTATCCTCTCCACCTATCCGCCTCCCCCTCTCTCCCTATTTATTTCAGAACCCTCTTCCCCTCCCCCATTTCTGATGAAGGGTTTAGGCCCGAAACGTCAAGTTTTCCTGCTCCTATGATGCTGCTTGGCCTGCTGTGTTCATCTAGCCCCACACCTTGTTATCATGAATTTGTTTCTCACAAATAATCAAAACACTACTTTTTCAGGTTTCACTTCACAGTTTTGTTTGCCCATTTCTTCCAACAAAATGAACTTGGGTAGAGGAACATCCTGATGCAGTTCTTAAAAATTAACTTAGAGCAAAAGGAGGACATATTAGGAGAACCGATTACAGATTTGCCAAACAACGCATTTCTAAGGGTCTTGGAACTTGAAAATGAGGTGCAGAGTGAGAGAGATATCTAAAGACACAGTAGCCAATAGCAGGACAAAGGGAGTTCGAAGTACACAGAGGCCATGGTTAAGGCAACGCAAGCCTCTGAGAAGGTTGCCATGGTGGAAACAGTTATAAATAAGGGAGAGACATAGTCATTAAGTGATTTAAACAGAAGATTAAGAATCTTAAATTTGAAGAATTGGGAGACTGGAACATATTGTGGGGCAAGATACATACATCAATTTTTGGATGCGTTGAAGTTAATAGAGGGAGGCAGTCCAGACAGCATCAGATTAAACATTTCCAGCAGTTACAAGGGCAATAAATGAGGAATCAGATAGCTTGAGCTATAGATGGAAATGAGTTATTCACTGGATTTGAAAGTGCTCAGCCTTTGTAATGGAGAAAAGGCACAGGCTCGGAAGCTCAGTTCAGTATTGGAATTGAGCACCAGAGTGGTTTACAATGTGTGGTAAATACTGCAGCTCAATTCTAAAAGTGAAGTTGCTGTAGTGGTACTGGACCACTGAGCTGCCATGACATTACAAAAAGACACCAGATGGTGATTAAACCCAAGGGTCACCATGCCTCAGGCAAAGGAAGAGGTTGGGAAGGAGAGTCCTTCATGGCAACCTCAGTCAGACCAGGAATTGAACTTATGCTATTGACATTACTCTGCATCACAAACCAGCCATGCAGTCATCTGAGCTAACACCACCTTGGATGAAGAGTATTTTGCAAACTTCCTCATATTAATAGCTCATGCTGAGTGACTTAGTTTTCATTGTAAAAACTTTATCCCTCCATTTCAGAGGTCTACCTCTGCCTTATGATAATGTTGACCAAGATTAAGGGCAAGTAACCTGTTCCCACTGCTCAATCATTGGCACATTCCATCTGACTGCTAGGTGGCGTGCAAGAGTTGCCTGGGTTTGGTTCTCCCTCCAATTATTCATTCTACCCTACGAGAGACGCTCTTGGCCACTTGTAATTTTCTATATTGTGAATCACCATTTAAAGTACACATTATTGTTTAACACTTCTCTGCGACTCAACACGGCTATAATTCAATATTTGGAAGATGAGCTTTATTAAATGATTTCAGTTTTGAAAGGACGTTTTATGTCATAAGCTGCGTGCATTATAATAAATTCCTTGCAATGACTCACTAAGAATTTCTCAAACTGAAGTATCTCGAAGCACACATCAAAACAGAAGTCATAACCTAAATCACTGTTTACAATCTTAACACAATAGGGATCAGGGAGAGGGAGCTCTAGAAAAAAAACTAATCCTACTTTAAATAAAAGGTGTTGGGGTTCAACTACCATTTGTGTTTATATTATACTTTAAATCTTTGGAAAAATGGCAAGTAACTTTACAAATGTAACAATGAAATAAAAAAGAAACCAGAGAGAGATGGGGAGATAGTAAATGCTCGTCAATTTTTGGACTTTCAGAAGTCTAGGAAAGGCAAACATGTTTAAGAAGGTTGTTTCAAAGCACCAAGTTGAGGCAGTTTAAGTATCTATCACCGACAGTTGTAGTGGAGGATGTTAAATTAGAAGGAAAGAAATATGGTGGTTAAGGATAAAGTTATGAATGAGATTGCAGAAAAGGGCTGCAGGGCTAAGGTCTGACTTGAAGATGAGGAATCTGAATTCAATGCACTGAAGAACAGAGAGCTAGCATAGATCAGCAAGAGCAGTGAGGAGATTGGTGAGCTGGAGTTTTATTCAAGTTAGAATATATGTGGCACAAACATAGTTTACACATGAAAGATGTTCAACAAGGAGATCATTATTCTGAGGCTTGAGGTCACATTCCATAAACTTCTCAGCAAGAATCACGATCATACTGGTAAGAGGTTTCTAAAATGCCATGATCTCCATGAGGTGAACATATATTATTTGAGTTCAAAATTTTGGTCTGGTCAAGATTAAACAAATCTATCTAAACACAAAAACATATTCAAAAACCTGCCAAATGATAATTAGGAAAGGGAAGAAGACCAATGGTAAAGAAAGCAATTTGGATAATTCTCAAAAATTGGTACTAACTATATTGTGAATCAATTCTTCAAAAGATTGTACTAATAATTTTCTTCATACACAAGATCTGTGATGCTCAGAACTAAGCACGATGATCTGAAAGAGTAATCTTAATCCCTGTGAATGCTAATACGTGAAAATGGCAGACCACTTTTCAGTTTACAGACATTGACCTCAAATAAATTACTTTTGAACAGGTTTTGGTTTAGCCACGGCATTGCAATCATTGGGAGGTGTTGAGGAGGATAAAAGAATGTGACCTGATGGGGCACAGTAATTTATGGAGATAAAATTCTCTTCCAAAGTCCTAGAAGTTTAGGGGGCCATATAAATAAATATATTCCACATTCCTGAAAATGCCTTTATGCAAGATAGCATGATAAGGATATATTTACTTTAGTAAGCAAACAGTAAAATAAAAACTAATAAAATATTATAGCACTAACCTTTAGAATTATATCAGCAATTCAATTTATACCCTCTTTCCAGTCAGTTTTTAAAACTAAAATGGTTTAGAAAGTAATTATACCAAAGTTACACCAGTTGCTTCAAGAAATCTAATCACTGGATCAAATGTTATTTTCTCATGTCCTCAAAAATGCCCTGGTTAGACTACATTTTGAATACTGTGTTCAGTTCGGGGCATCATAACTTAGCAGGATATACTGATCTGAAGTGAAAACCATATAGATTTACCCGAACGATAGCTGGTCTTTAAGGGTTACTGTATCATCACCATTACAAACAGGGGTTGTATTTCCTGGAATTTAGCTGGTGATATTGTTATTTGATTGAGGTTTACAAGACAGTAAAAGGAAACAATAGAGCGAATAAGGAAAAAGTATGTCTCCTGTTTGGGAATCTAGGACTAGGAGTTAGAATGCTTTCGGGGAGGCAATGGCCTAGTGGTATTATCACTGGACTGTTAATCGAGAGACCCAGATAATGTTCTGGGGTCCCAGTTTTGAATCCCGCAATGGATAAAGTTATGAATGAGATTGCAGAAAAGGGCTGCAGGGCTAAGGTCTGACTTGAAGATGAGGAATCTGAATTCAATGCACTGAAGAACAGAGAGCTAGCATAGATCAGCAAGAGCAGTGAGGATGTTCATTGAATTTGAATTCAATGAATATCTAGAATTAACAGTCAAATGATGACCATGAATCCACTGTTGATTGTCAGAAAAACCCATCTGGTTCACTAATGTCCTTTAGGGAAGGAAACTGCCATCCTTACCTGGTCTGGCCTACATGTGATTCCAGACCCACAGCAATGTGTGGTTGACTCTCAACTGCCCTCTGGGTAATTAGGGATTGGTTATAAATGCTGATCTAGTCAGTGACACCCTCACCCCATGAATGAATAAAGAAAAAAAAAGCCAAATCCTTCAGGAGCTAAATTGGTAATGCTCTTAGAAGCAAATGTTGGTGAAAGTTGGAATGCTCTTTTGCAGAAAGGAGCTGTTTCTACATCAGTTCTTTAATGTTAATCTAAGATTGGTACAAACTTGCTAATCAAAAGGTATCAAGGGATACCAAGCAATAGAGATAGGTCGCAGATTAGCTATTGAATGGTGAACCTGTATTCCCAAAATAAGATGTTAATATTGTCATTAAAGATTTGTAAAAATTTGGTAAGGGCTCAAAAACTGTTGAAAAGCCACATTTTAATGTGAATTCTGTAATTTACAACAAGATGTAGGGTAATAAAATCAACCTTTGCCTTATGCTTGCACTTTGACTAGCAAATAAAGGAGTTAAGATATGCTAGTCTAAAAGCTAAGCTGACCTGATCTGTTAAATATTATCAAATATGATAGTGTTGAAAGAGGTTATTGCATCTTGAAACTCAACTACTATGTCTTACTTTCTACCAAACCTATATTAAGCCATTTATCTTCAAGTCATTAATCCATTTATGTTGAAGTTCACATTAAAAACAAGAAAAGTTTTTCAAAAAGATAGGACCCATCTTTCTTTCAAATTAAGATTCAGAAGTCTAGTAATCCTAGTAAGTTGAACAACATTATAAGAGATAGGATTTATAATCATCTAGCCAGCAACAATTTGATTGGAGATAGTCAACATGGATTCGTCAAGGGCAGGTCGTGTCTCACAAACCTCACTGAGTTTTTTGAGAAGGTGACCAAGCATGTGGATGAGGGTAGGGCAGTTGACGTGGTGTACATGGACTTCAGTAAAGCCTTTGATAAGGTTCCACATGGTCGGCTATTGGAGAAAATGCAGAGGCATGGGATTGAGGGAGATTTAGCAGTTTGGATTAGAAACTGGCTTTCTGAAAGAAGGCAAAGTGTGATGGTTGATGGAAAATATTCAGCCTGGAGTCCGGTTACTAGTGGTGTGCCACAAGGATCTGTTTTGGGACCACTGCTGTTTGTCATTTTTATAAATGACTTGGACGCAGACATAGGTGGATGGGTTAGTAAGTTTGCAGATGACACTAAAGTTGGTGGAGTGGTGGACAGTATGGAAGAATGTTGCAGGGAGACTTGGATAAACTGCAGAATTGGGCTGAAAGGTGGCAAATGGAGCTCAATGCAGACAAATGTGAGGTGATGCACTTCGGGAAGAATAATAGGAAGGCAGAATACTGGGTCAATGGAAAGATTCTTGGTAGTGTGGATGTGCAGAGGGATCTTGGTATCCAGGTACATAGATCCCTGAAAGTTGCCACCCAGGTTGATAGTGCTGTTAAGAAGGCATACGGTGTGTTAGGTTTCATTGGTAGAGGGATTGAGTTCCGGAGCCGTGATGTCATGCTGCAACTGTACAAAACGCTCGTGCGGCCTCACTTGGAAAATCGCGTACAGTTCTGGTCGCCCCATTACAGGAAGGATGTGGAAGCATCGGAAAAGGTGCAGAGGAGATTTACCAGGATGTTGCCTGGTCTGGAGTGAAGGTCTTATGAGGAAAGGCTGAGGGACTTGGGTCTGTTCTCATTGGAGAGAAGGCGGCTAAGAGGGGATTTAATAGAGACCTACAACATGATCAGAGGATTAGATAGGGTGGACAGTGAGAGTCTTTTTCCTAGGATGATGACGTCGGCTAGTACGAGGGGGCATAGCTGCAAATTGAGGGGTGATAGATTTAAGACAGATGTCAGAGGCAGGTTCTTTACTCAGAGAGTGGTAAGGGCGTGGAATCCCCTGCCTGCCAAGGTAGTTAACTCAGCCACATTAGGGGCATTTAAATAGTCCTTGGATAAGCATATGGATGATGGGATTGTGTAGGGGGATGGGCTTAGATTAGTTCACAGGTCGGCGCAACATCGAGGGCCGAAGGACCTGTTCTGCGCTGTATTGTTCTATGTTCTATAACGTAACAATAAAAATCGTGGAAACTACAATATGCTACTGAAATTGAGCAATGTTAAACTAGGATGTTTCTATATTACTTATTTGCTTTAAGACACTCACCAAATCAAGTGGTGTATGAAGAAAGATTTTTCTTTAATGTAAATCCATCCTTAGGGCTTCCTAAGGCACTTTATAACCAATGGATTTATCTTAAAGGGAAGTCAATATTGATTTGCAGGGAAACAAGGAAACTAAATTGCACATCGAAAGTTTTCACAGTTGGCTGAATGACCATAATCATTTGGATGAGGATTTAATGTCATCTATAACAGTGGGAGAACTTCCTGTTTTTGAAATAATGATAATGGGATTTTCTGTCCTCACCTGAGGAGGCCTTTGATTCAGTACATCACCCAAAAAGAATACCCCCACAACACACCACTCAGTTGTTTCCACAATGAAAATATAGAGATACTCCAATTTATTTTTTAAGTATGAGAAGACTTTCTAATCTAATCTTTTACACAGCTGAAAGGGATAGATTGTGAACAGATCAAAATTTGACATCTATGAAGATTTTAGCACAATTTCTAACCTCATGGACTGGCATGTCCCTTACTTTACAATACCATGAAACCAGGACAACAATAGTTCAATCAGCAATGTAGGAAACCATGCCAGAAGCTGTCCCAAGCAAATCTATAAACGATATTTCAACTTGGTGATGCTCCAACATAGGAGTACACGCTCACTAAATAGTTGTAGCACTCTACTGTAGACCGAGCTAAGAAGCCAACAGATCAGATTAAAGCTCTGTAGTCTTGCCACATCCGTTTGTGAATGAAGAACAATTAATCAACTAACCAGAGCAGCAGGGTCCACAAACATCCCCATACTAAATGACGGGGAGACCAGCACATCTATATAAAAGACAACATTAAAACATGTGTTCATCTTAAACTGAAAGTGCAGAGTGGATCAGCCATCCTAGCCTCTTGTTGAGTTCGCAATCAGCATAGATTCCAGGCTACAAACAATGTAATTCACTCCATGTGATATCAAGGAGTGGGTGAACACACAGTGCAATAAAGGATTATGGGCTTTGACACTAATGGAATGTCAATAGCTAATGGATTATGCACCCTTATTTCAGAGGCGTTGGAGTACAAGAATAGAGAAGTCTTACTGTACAAGGTGTTGGCGAGACCACATCTGGAGTACTGCCAGCAGTTTCGGCCTCCTTATTTAAGAAAAGATATTTCATTGGAGGCAGTTCAGAGAAGGCCCACTAGGATGATCCCTGGTATGGAAGGACTGTCTTATGAACAAAGGCGAAACAGGGTGGGACTCTACTCATTGGAGTTTAGAAGAATAAGAGGAGGTGTTCTTGTTGAAACATACAGGATTCTTAAAGGGCTTGGCAGGGTAAATGTTAAGGGAAAACATCTGGAAAGTCTAGGATCAGAGGACAGATTCAGAGAATAAAGGAGCACCAATTTAAGACTCAGACGAGGAGGAATTTCTCTTCTCAGAGGGTTGAGGGTGTTTCATAAAACCCCCCCTTCAACATAGTCACAAGTGGGAACAGTCATTAAAGATTGCAAAGCATTCAATTCTACTTGTGACTCCACTAACAATGGTGTAGTCTGTGTCCACCTACAGAAAAACCTGGACAACATTCAGGCTTAGGCTGACATGTGGAAAGTTGCATTCATGACTTCATGCGTGAGACAATGACCATTTCTAACAAGAGACAATCAAAGTATCACTATTTTTAGATTCAACAGCACTACAGTAGCCGAATGTCCCACCATCAGCAACCAGAATCATAACTGGACAACAATATAAATACTGTGGCTACAAGAGGAAGCCTCTTGAAATTTCTCACCACCTGACTTCCTAAATCCTGTCCACCATCTGCAAGGTACAAGTATGGCATGTGTTGAAATACTCTTCACATGCCTGCCTGGATCAGCATATTTCAAAAAAAATGTTCATGACAAAACAGCCTGCTTGATCGACATACCATTTACCACCTTCACTATTCACTCCCTCTGGTGCAGCACACAGTAGTAGCAGTGTGTTCCATTAAAGAAATGCAATGTAGCAACTCATCAAGGTTCAATGACCAGTACCTTCCAACTTGGTACCTTTACAATCTAGAAGGGCATGGACAACAGACCCACAAGAACTCCACAACTTGCAACTTCTCCTTCAATCGCTCATCATCCTTCGAACGATATTGCTGTTTCGTCAGTGCTGTCAGGTTCAAATCCTGCGAGATCCTCCCCCACAGTGGTGTTGGTTCATTAAAAATGGACAATAAATGCTGGCCTTGCCAGTGACAATCATATCCAATTAATATATATTAAAAAGGAATGATATATTTTATCAGAATATTTAATGTATGTATTTTCTGTGTTTATTTTGCTCTATCCATCCAAACAATTTAGTTTTGAACTGCATGCTCTCTTTCTTTAAAAAAAATGCACTTGCAAGATGATTTTGCATGACAAAATATCTCAAAGCATTTTGGAAGAGGACTGGATATCAACCAGATTCCAGCAGCACAGGTAGGTTTTAAGGAAACATTTGAAGGAGAAGAAATAGATCCTGGACAGAACCTGTTAACTCTGATTTCTCTCCACAGATGCTGCCAGACCTGCTGAGCTTTTCCGCCAATTTCTGTTTCTGTTTCTGATTTGTAGCATCCACAGTTCTTTCAGTTTTTAATTTAAAAAAAGATCTGGTCATCCACCTTATGTCCTCTGGTATATGTAAAACTGCAGTTGCATTTATTGCACAGCCAACGTGTTTTTAAAGTAATTTGTACATCAAGCATTTTGAGATGTTATACAAATATAAGGTGTTGCTTTTCAGCTGTTTACACCTATGAACAGTGTAATCATTCCATCATTTATTACAAATAAACGGGTTGAAATATTTTTACATTTTTATTTTACCTGAAAATAGAAGTTTTTATTTTATTTTCTTTAAGATTAATTTTCTTTCACTTTCATTTAAATGTTAGCCCATTCACCTTCCACTAAGACACACTCCCATCCACTTGTACTTCCGAACACCGTACAGTAATATATGTACTAAATGCCAAGTAATCAAATCGTTACACATATTCAAATGTTTTTACACAATATGCTATAAGCCAGTAACAAAGCTTGCAAAGTGGTATCAGTTCTGCAACAAACAGCAAGAAAATTCACCTTTGAGATTTTAATATGTTAACACTTAACATATCAATATTTAGTTGCTAAGTGATTCATTCGGTCAATATAAAACATGCCCAGCAATAAATTATTTACACACACTGTCTTTATGGATTTATGTCATAGTGTAAGATTAAAGTTCACAATCTAAGCTTTTATATTCATACATTGAAGTTGACATCCTCCAACTTCAGAATCAAGTTTAAATATATTCTGGAAATATTCAGTAGGTGAAGCAGCAACAGATATAAATATAATTTAGGTCAATGACTTTTCATAAGTTCGGAATCCTGATGAAAGTCACTAAACCCAATGTTAATTCTGTTTCTCTCTCCATAGGGTTACGACACAGAAACAGGCAGCTGAACCAAATCAGACTTTCTATCTCAATCATAATGTAATAAAATTAAAACCTCCAATAGGGCTGCACAGTAGCACAGTGGTCAGCACTGCTGCCTCACGGCACCAGGGACCCTTGTTCCTGTGTGGGGGTTTGCAGTTCTCCCCATGTCTGCGTGGGTTTCCTCAGGGTGCTCCAGTTTTCTCACACTGTCCAAAGATGTGTAGGTTACGTGGATTGGCTATGCTAAATTACCCGGTAGTGTGCATGCTAGGTGGGTTAACTATGGTAAATGTGGGGTTGGGGGATAGGGTGGGATGCGCTTTGGAGGGTTAATGTAGACTTGATGAGCCAAATGGCCTCTATGTACGATGCAGGGATTCTATGATTCAACGGCCCTCAAAACTGACCTCATAACCAGACTTTTTGAATAACCAATTCCAGACTGTGAGAATAATTAATTCTCAACATCGATTTGTATCTTAAACAAAAGACTTAGCAATTTATTTATGAAACAATAGTAATAGTAGAGAAAAATTAAACAGAGTAATCTAATTGGTCAATGCTTTAAACCCTATCCTTATTGCTTTATGTTATCAGGCCCATTCACACAAAAAAACAAGTAAACAAACAGTTATGGGATTAATAAAAGAAAGTAACAAAACTGGCCAGATCGTTTAACAGGTTTACACAATGCGTTGTTCCACAGTCATAGATGGTAGTTTCTTGGTTGATTTTCTGAAGATGTGAATCAGGGTCACCTTATACAGTTCACTCCTAAAAATAGTAATACTTATAACTTAGTTTTCTTTTCTCTGTATTTCCAAAAGCTGAGAATGCAGGTTGATCAGGGAGCTTTCAAATATTCATGCTGTAGCATCAACAACCAGATTCCTTCTCACAAAAAACACAATCCAAAACTGAATTCAAACTCCGACCACTCCCTGACAACTGACCATTTCCTCCACAAGGAGTTACCGTTCAACATCTGCCATCAGCTTGAACTCAAGTTCTTTCCCCACCCGACTTGCTGGAACCAATTCCCAGATGCTGTCCTCGTTAATAGCCAACTTCTGCTATTTGTTTAAACATAATGCTTGTACCCAGTGTTGAAGCATCTGTGAAACCTTTCAATCAGGAACCAACTACAGTTAACTTCCAGGCCTGGCCTCAAATAAACAAAATCCTGTTTGGTCTGTTTCCTTTCAACACAAGCTGTTACCCACAGTCCACAAATCACATTTTGCTCACAGTTTCTAATTCACACCTCCAAACCAAAATGTATTAAAAGAAGAATAAAATGAAAATAATGAAAACCAGTGAGGACTCTAACAAAAGATGCAACCCTGACCTTGCTGAGTATTCCTGGATATTTAATTTCAAATTTCCAGCATCAGCAGCATAATGCTTTTGTGTCAAACATATTCTGGAATGGGTGATGACTTTCTCACTGTGACCAAAAACATCTTTGTGGCGTTACAAGAGTGGATAGTTATATCTGTCATGAAGTTACCTTAATTATACTTGATCTCAGGATGTAAATATAAGGTTATGGAACTTGGACCTGGTATACAAAGATTTTATCTTGGGAACAGGCAGAATTGTTACATGCATAAGGAGAAGCAGCATGTGGACTGTAATGTTGGAAGTTTGTGCGTGCATCATCTTATCGCAAAATGATATTTTGCAGCTTTACAAGGCTAAATCCAAGTTGGACAGCCCAATCACACCATGATATGTTACGGGTGGTTTGTGTTGAATCCTGAAGCAAATATTTTATGAACCACAGTCCTTAACAAAATGGAAAGCAATCTGATATAGGAGACCACAATCACATGCTGGGCTGACCTTGCAATTTAATTTGTGGAAAAAGTGCAATGCTCATGCAGAGTGTGCACATCATGTTGCAAGTAGACAACTGTTTCAGAGATTCCTTAAATCCTGGAAGTTGTGCTGTTAGCTCACTCATCATGTCAACACCAATAATGCGCATTAGCTGAGAGCTCAGCCATTTGTTCTTAATGCCAAAACTTGTGCCATTGAAAGCACTAGCAGAATACCAAAAAGATTTGCATGATTTGAGTCACATATGTAATATGTTTTAAAGATGTTCATGGTTTGGCAGTTCTGGGTCAGCTTCCTTACATTTCAATTCTTTCATCATTGATGCATACCAGGAGATGGAATATTGGACAGGACTGGGAACTATTGTACGAGTATTGATTTAAATATACCACCGATTGTCCCCATTGACCTATTCAGCACAGAATCCAAGAGTTTTCTGTGGCTGCTCTCTGCCCATACAGTGGAAATAGTATTCTGAAGCCTACAGAATAGTACAAGAACAAGGTTAGAAGTATGAAGAGAGTGCACTGCATCACCAGCTAGCATTACTAGTTTCTGGATAAACATTTAACAGTTTTGGCCCCTTACCTAAGGGAAGAGGTTGACGGATTTTTTAAATCAGTAAGGGAATCAAGGATTATAGGGAAATGGCAAGAAAATGGAGTTCAGGATTATCAGATCAGCTACAATCTCACTGAATGACAGAACAGATGGGGTGAATAGCCTATTTCTGTTCAGAAGTATTGTGGTCTTATAGCCATGGGTCTCTGTTGAAAACCTTTTTCAGGTGCTTGTAGTAAACATGAGGCTACAATCCAAAGTTACTCCAAGGCACTTGGGGCGTGCTCAATCCTGATTGATTTACAACAAACAAAGACCTGCAGTTTACTATTAGCCACTCAGTTGCTGATGTTAGTCTTAGTTGAGATTAGATGGAGGTGCCAGTCATTAAAATATTGCTCCATCAATTATATATCCTGGGACAAGGTGTTGCTAGAACCTTAACAATTGTTTGCCTGGGTAGCAAGAGAAATATTAAATGCACTGGCAATTTTGTTTTAGAGGTAGTGGAAGGCACGTCACTCACTTAAAATTTGAAAGAATTGGAGCTTTAAACAGTCTTAGTGAAGTCTATCACTTGGGGTCTTTGTTAAAGATTATTTGGTCTCCAAGTTAAAGTATACACTTTCGATTGATTTGCATTGAAGGGGAAGAACTGCAGTCGGATATTGGAAAAGTCTGGCAACTTTCCAGAGAAGATTACATCACCACAGAATGTCACATGCTAATGAATGATCAATGAATGCAATAACCCGCTTTATGCATGCACTGATGGTCAGTCTCAATGTGGACGGCAAATGCATAATGAGCACTTTTTGTTGGAACACACAGGAATCTATTAACAATCTTAATCCACATAACCTCCATATAGTAGCAATGTAACGAGGGCTTAATGTACATGACACTTGTGCAAGTTTCCAGTCGATACAGGTAACTAATTACAAGTGCAGTGAAAATACTACCAATATTGAATTCACTGGAGACTTAAGTAAGAGTCGAGGATATTTGCATTAGACTGCCTCACTGCAATTTCAACAAATGGATATTTGTCTCAGCCAAGTTAGATATGCAAGAAATAGAGAAAAAGGAATGCATAGTTTCAATGAGAACCATGGCAAATTGGTTTACCTTAAAGACTTCCTAGTAGTAAGGAGACTACAGTTAAAGCACTTGAATAAACACTTTGAATGATAACATGCCAGAGTAATTTATAAAGGTACTGGATTGATTATTTTCAGTGGAAATGAATTTCATTTTCATCCTCAAATTCCAAAACAAAAAAAAAACATGTTCAAGTTCGACAGTCCAAGCAGCCGATCAGATGTTTCACCTGAATGGCCTGCAAAAGCTGTAGCTGAACTGCAAAGTGGCAGGCATAAAGTTCCTTGTTCTGGTTTGGGATAGTCCCTCTATGGTCAGTCAAAGTAGCACTGTCCGCATAACACAGCCAAATATCCAACACATCTGATCAAAACATAACATGAATCACACTTGCATGGAATATGTCAGACATGGTCAAATGCAAAAATATCCATCCACAAGCCTTGGAAAGAATAGCCTTAGGATCAAATAAAGTCAGCTGTACTAGACTCTTGTACCACCAGGATTGGATTGACTGAAACAATGCAGAAATGAGCAACCTCCTGGTGCAAAAACAAACAGCATTCATTGCATGGCAAAACAACCCAATGTCACAAGCTGAAAGGGCAGCATTCCAATAGCTGAAGGCTGACATCTAATGATGACATGGGAACCAAACTACAAATGATGAAAAGGAAAGCTCGTCACTTGAACAGCCTGCTGACCGTCACAATAGACAAAGCATTTTGAAAGACACTGGGCCGTTTATAGACCTATCCCAAATGGACAAAATCCTCTTCATTCACAGTTTGGTATCTCTCTTCTTAACAATGACAATGGCTTCCATCAATGCTGCAAAGAACATTTCCAACTACTATTCAGCCATGAATTTACAACGGCAACTGATACTCTCCAGACGATCAATTAGGATCCTATGGTAGAATCCATAGTGAATCATCATTGACAGGAGAGTCATTGAGTCATACAGCATAGAAACAGGCCCTTTGGTCCAACCAGTCCATGCCAAACATAATCCCAACCTAAGCTGGTCCAATATGCCTGCTGCTGGCCCATTGGCCCACATCCCTGCAAATCTTTCCTATTCATGCACTTAACCAAACGTCTTTTAAACATTGTAATTGTGGCCACATCCATCACTTCCTCAGAAAGTTCATGCCACACACAAACCACCCTCTGTGTAACAAATTTGTCGCTCCTTTCTTTTTTAAATCTCTCTCCTCGCACCTTAAAAATGCGCCCCAAGTCTTGAAATCCCTCATCCTAGGGAAAAGACTCTTACCATGAACCCTATCTACACAACAAAGCCTACCGACCCTAATGGCATTGCAGCTGAGGCTTTCAAAGTTGTTGGGTTTTTGTTCAATCAAGACTTGACACACTTATTCCATGTGTTTGGGTGGAACGAGACCACCTGTACCCTTCTCCTTAAACTACATAGTTGCAATTTTTACACTTATCTTCAAGAAGGGAAAACCATGCTGTGGGAACTATCGAGGTATTTTCTTTCTCTCCAGAGCAGGGAAAGTCCGGATAGGTGTCCTCCTGAATCATCCACTTCTTGTGGCTGCAGAAATCCCCCCCAGAGACATACTTGTAGGGCTTTAGACCTTCCACAGATACCGCAGACGTGCTCTTTGTTGCTAGACAAATCCAACAAAAATGTTGAGAACACTACCATAAAATCCACACTGCAGTAATTAATTGGACCAAGGCATTTGACTTAAGTAAATTGCCAGGATTTGCGGACTGTGCTGCAGAAGTTTGGATGTCCAAAAACGTCATCTCAATCTTGCAACTGTGCTAAGTAAAGACCATAAGATGTACCCATCAAGTCTTCTCTGCCATTTGGTGCGATCATGGTCAATTTAATAATCTTCAATTCCACTTTCTTGCCTTTGTCCTATGATCCTTGATTCCCTTAACGATTAAACATCCGTCTATCTCCGCCTTGAACATATTTAACAGCCTAGCCTCAATAGCCTTTTGTGGTAAACAATGCCACAAGTTCACTGCCCTCTGAGAGAAGAAATACCTCTTCGTTCAATGGTATGACTGCAACTGTCTTGACTGTAAGATCTGGAATAGTCACCTTTAAAACACGGACCGTGTCAGTCAAGGTTGTAAAATAACCCCAAACTATTTACAAGCTATCTAACAACAGCTACTCACCTCAACAGAGATCAACTGCTCGGCGATGTCCTTACTAATTTCCACCAAGATGGAACAGTCTAACCTCAATCGTCTCTGTACCAAAACTAAATTGAACACCAATTACATACATGATAAATAGTTTGCAAGCGACCGCAGAGTTATTGCTTACTCTGAGCAGAATTTGCAAAACACTTGCTATCTCTTCAATTCTGGATATTAGAGATTTGTGCTGACCTTAAATGCAGAGAGACACTCTGTAATATGCTGAGTGTTTCCTATACCTTGGCAATCACCTCTCTCAAAAGTTCATCACTGGTGAGGAGATCTAACACCAGATCAGCTGTGCAAGATCAACCTTCTACAAACAATGTCAGCAAATATTTGACAATGTTCACCACAATTCCACCAAAATTCCAATGTATACAGAAGCTGTCATCACTACATTCCTGTTTTGCATGGACTTTGCATCAACACACAAAAGATCTAGAGAAATTCCACCAGCAATCTCACCACATTCTCTGTATTCAACGGGAGCTCTGCTGAGCAAATACAAGTGTCCATCTTGAAGCCAACCCTATAAGTATTCAGACAAACAACCTAAAAATCAATGATAATGGACTGGACACTGTATCAGCATGACTGAAAAGCATATCTCCAGTCAGGTCCTTTTTTTTCATCTCAACTCTCGAAAAGCCAGCATTCCAAAGGAGGACAATGAAAATGCTATGAAGACACTCTGCAGTTGTCCTTGAATTGCAGCAGCATTGATATCAGTGAGACTGAGAGAACCTTGCTACATGGCAATAACATGACACCCAAGTTGCATATCCAAACACCTTAATGATGAGAAAAAACAGTGGCTCTTTGGATTCCATGACTCATAGACCTTCCTACCTCATGCTCAGAGATATGTGGATCAAGAATTAGCATGTTCAGTCACAAAGATATAGGCCAGAAACTCCCAATCTGGAGTGGACATCATACTTGAATCAAGGGGCTGATGATGGCATGAAGCCCTGGGAGAATGGCAGATGCAAAGACTGAAGGTGGTTTCTTTTTATTCGATTTTCCCACGTCCATGACTAAATTTAGTCAGACTCCAAAGGAAACTTGACCGAACAAAAGATAATAATTGTTTGTCTGCTATATTCCATGCCCTATGAATATGTTGCCAAGAATGATTATTGCGTATCACTGGCACACTATAAATTCTCTCAAAGTAACATAACGTTATAACTGAACAGCTGATGCTGAGAATCCAAGGAACAGGTTTCACAGTTTCATGGTAAATCCAGGTTATCTTCAGTATGCATGGCAAACAGAGCGTATTTCTGGTCTTGCTGTGACATTGAAGACACCTATAGTAGATTATTTAGGTAATATTCTTCCTAATAGTCTTAAATATTATAAAATAAAGAAATGCAGATGCTAGAAATTTGAAACAACAACAAAAATTGCTGCAGAAACTCAACAAGTCTGCCAGCATCTTTGGAGGGAAAGCTGAGTTAACATTATGAATCAAATGACTCTTCTTCACTGGGCTCAAGACATTAACTCTACTTTCTCACATTGTTGCTGCCAGACCCGATGAGTTTCTCCAGCAATTTCTGTTTTAGCCTCAACTAATATTTAATTGGAAATTAGTTCCACTGCAATTGTATACCGCGACGTGACAGACTCACAGATGAACTTGATTTGCAGTGTTGGAATGATACTCATTTCATTTACAAAGCAATTTGAGAATAAAATCAAATGTCTCACCCATTTAGCTGTACTGAACTTTTTCTCTGCAGTTATCATTTACCATAATTAGTCTACAATCGGAAAGCTAGCATTTAATACGCAGTGTGAATAAAGGGTGAGTGAACAAGGAAAATTGTTAATTTATCCAATCAATTAAAATAATCAAAAACTGACGTGGGTCCTTTGACTTACATTAAACTTCAACTAAGGGAGTCAGAAATGAGTTGGAATCCTAGGAGAGTCAAAAGTCTGGATTACTTCACCAGGTTAAAGTAGACTTGCTGCTGTTGTCAGAATTCTGCAAGATACAGACACCCTTGAGAGCTGGTCAGGAGGTAAACTGTTTTTACTTCCATTTCATATACCACCCAAGCATATGTGCCTCCTTGGTGAAGAGAAAATAATTCTACAATATTGGATACCATTCAATAGTTTCAATTAAGTAGCGAAGCTGGTCTATTGATTTGCAGTCAGAATGATACAAAGTGGATTATACTAACTCTGTATTATAACTCTGCATTTAAGAACCAAATTGCAATTACAGATGGCTCCATATGTGGAAATTCAGCCCATCAAGTCCACTTCACCACTCAATACCATCGTTGTTGATATCCACTTCAATACCTTCCTCCCCTCCACTGTAACAGCAAACATGCAAGAATTTAAAATGCTTCTGAAAGCTTCCTCTTCTGTTACAACATATTATTTCATTTGTGAAATCATTAATTCATGTGTAACCAAGATGTGTACAAAAATCTCAACTGTTACCATCTGAAGAAAGATGAATTAAGTGAGACTAATAACTTAAACCCAAAATGTACTGCAGAGGATCAACACTTCCATTGTGTGGTTAGGTCTGTTATTGGGTGACAGTAAATAAGGGTTAATTTATAAGGGGAGCAAGAGAGGTTCACATTCAGAAGTCCAGTTAATCTGGACCCCAACATCCTAATTCTTGGGAATGATCCATTGAACCACAATTCCAATGAAAAATACACTGTTATGTCAAAATTCCTAAAACTATAGTCTTCATAGTGATTACCACGTGTTACGACCATTAACACCACAGCGTTACATTTGAGACTTTCTGACATCAAACATCAGTTTGCTGAATGATGTACAGGTAAGGCAGCGTACTGAAGAGTCTGTGAGGTTCGCAGATTGTACAGCCCTGTTTTGGAAGGACGGTATTAGAAGGAGCAGGAGATGGGGAAGGGAACAAGCCATTGGAAGAGAAACATTAAATTCTGGAGAAACTCAGCAGGTCTGCACATGTGTGGACAGAGAAAGAGTTAAAATTTCAGAACCAAGTTTCAAAGAAGAATGTTATTGCACTAAAAACGTCAATACTGTTTTTCTCTCTCCACAAATGCTGTGCAACATCTGAACCACAGGGATTCTTACTGTACCATCCTTCCTATACATCATCCAGCCAGCTGACTTCTGATGTCAGAAGTCTTAATTTGTTAATTAAAATGCAAAATACTGTGGATGTTGGAGATCTCAAATGAAAAGAGGAAGTGCAGGAAAGTCAGCAGGTTTGGCATATGTGTAGAGAGAAAAAGCATTAAAATTTTGAAATGAAGTTCTGAAGAAGAATCATATTGGACACAAAATGTTAATACTGTTTCTTTTTCCACAAATGCTGCCAAACCTGCTGAGTTTCACCAGCACTTTCTCTTTTCATTTTAGATCTCCAACATCCACAGTATCTTGTTTTTTATTTAAGAAATTATTGGAGCTCCATTTAAGAGGTATTGTCAGGAACATCCTCTTTATATACACAAGAGCTAATAAGGTAGAAGTGGGAGAAGAATTCACATGGAAGCTGTTCTCAGTATATTTGGCTAGAATGAGCCTGGGTATAATTTTTCTACCATGTAACGTGACTGGCTGAACAGAAAGAAAAAGTTTCGCTTAACAAATTTGGTGAGTAACAAAGATGGAAATTTACCAATTAAAAGAAAAAGATATAGATAGCAATAATGTTGCCTCATTACAGGAAAGATGTGGAAGCATTGGAAAAGGTGCAGAGGAGATTTACCAGGACGTTGCCTGGAATGGAGGGAAGGCCATACGAGGAAAGGTTGAGAGAGCTAGGGCTTTTGAGAGGTGACTTGATAGAGGTGTACAAAATGATCAGAAGTATAGATAGAGTGGACAGCCAGAGACTTTTTCCGAGAGTGGAGGTAGCTATTACGAGGGGGCATAGTTTTAAAGTGAGTGGAGGTAGATATAGGGGAGACGTCAGAGGTAGGTTCTTTACTCAGAGAGTGGTCAGGGCATGGAATGCATTGCTAGAGACGGTAGTGAAGTCGGCCTCTTTAGGGTCATTTAAGCGGCTATTAGATAGGCATATGGATGATAGTATAAGGTAGGGGTAGAGGTTAGATAGACCTTAGGTTTAGGGTAAAAGTTCGGCACAACATTGTGGGCTGAAGGGCCTGTACTGTACTGTACTGTGCTGTACAGTTCTATGATCTATGTTCTGTGAAGGAAATGGATCAGTGGCTCAGTGATCATAATGCAGTCTCAACTTCATACACTTAACAGGTAAGATACTTTATTGCACTCGAGTAATTTACTTCACCTGAAAAGCAACAAACAGCTAAATGGGCAAGGATCAGTAACAGGTTTGAAGCTTCGATCTTCACATAGGTCTTTCAGCATTAATTCCGGTGATAAGCTAAGATTTTATTAAGTGGAAGGAAAGGTTGTTTCAAGGTCAAGGTGCCAGGGATTTCCTTTTTTGTAATTATGAAACTAAACGTAGATATAACTGTAATAAGCCTCTGATCAAAGCATTTGTTCCCAGAATCTTATGATGAAATTCACTAAGACAGGCTACTTTGCAATCACATTTCTACTACTTTTACAAATTTATCGTTCATAAAATAGTATAAGTATGACCGTTGAACTGACTTATGGCTCAGTTCCTAATTATGAAATTGTTTCAACAATTAGCATTAATTATTGAGGCAACTATGTAATAACAAAATACATTTTTGTAAGTTCTTGACTACTCATCATTGGGAAGAAAATAAAGTCATCTGACTGAATCGATAAAAACCTCCCTCTGACTTGGTCAGTAATGTTTATTTTATAATATGTCTGCTGCATTTTTAGCTAAGTTTTCAGTTAATTTTAGCTTATGGTCAATAATCTTGAACATAACAACGAATGATTCCTTACAATGTATAACCATCATAAATATTAACCTCTCACCTTCTAATACATGTGCCCATGAGGTGCCACTATCAAACCAAATATCTAAGATATCCTCTCCCTTGACATAATCAGACACATCAGAACCTCCACTCTGTAGAAATAGAAAACAAAATTGTAATTAGATTTTAAAAATAAAAATATTCCTACACACTCTAGTTTATTAATTACAGCTGACTTACCAATCTATCTTGCATATGTAAATACAAATACCATTTTGGATTAGTTTACCATTATAGTCTTGGTTCAACAATGGACAAAAGAGTAGAACTCCAGAGGTGAGGTGGGAATGATTGTCAAATATAACCTTAATCTCACAGCCAAAGTGCGGCATCAAAAAGCTCTAGTAAGATGAGACTGAATAGAAATCGGGGGGAAAATCTTCACTGGTTGGAGTCATACTTAGCAAACAGGGTTATGGCAATTGTTGGAGGTCAACCTCCGAAGTTAAAGAATATCACTGTAGCAGCTCTTCAGGACAGTATCCTCTGTCCAACTGTCATCACCTGCTTCATCAATGACCTTGCCTCCATAAGGTTAGAAGTGGGCATCATTTCACAATGTTCAGCATCATTTAGATTTCCTCAGGTACTGAAGTAGTACTTGTCATTTGCAGCATGCCATGGACAACATTCAGGCTTGGATTCAGAAGTGACAAGTAACGTTTGTGCCAAACTGGTGCCACACAATGGCCACCTCTGATTAGAGGAAATTTAACCAAACACATCCGCCCTGGCAGACAATGATATCACCATCACTGAATCTCCCACTATCAACATCCTAAGCCTTACCATCGACCAAAAACGTAAGTTTACTATCTACATACATACTGAGGCTACAAAAAGTCAGGGGTTAGGAATCTTGTTGCAAGTAGCTCACCTCCTGACAGTCCCAACCTGCCCACTGTTTATACGACGCAAGTAATGACGGTGAAGGAATACCCACTTCTTGTGTGGATGACCGCAGCTGCATCAACACTTGAGCAGTGTGACACCACCCAGGATACTGGACGGGCAACATATCCACAAACACTCACTCCCTTCACCAACGCGCAAAGTAGCAGTTGTGTGTACCATCTATAAGATGCACTGCAAAGGTTCACCAAGGCCTATTAGACAGCACCTTACAAATCCATAATCACTACCATGCAGAAGGCGGTAGATACAGAGAAACACCGCCACTTGCAAGCTCCTCTCCAAGCCATTCGTCATCCGGACTTGGAAATATATCATTGTTCCTTCAGCGTTGCTGGGTCAAAATCATCAAACTCTGTCCTCCATAATAGCCATGTGCTGTCAGTGGACCCACATTGAGTGCAGCAGTGCAAAGAAGTGGCTAACCACCACGTCCTCAAGGGCAATTAGAGATGGGCAATAAATCCTGGTCCAGCCAGTGAATTGTACATCACCTGAATTAATTTTTGTTTAAATTATGGCTGTCTTTTGTCTAAGTTACTCCCATATTACCAGTGTGGAAAAAGCGCTGTTACACTCAAGTTAAAAAAAAAGCCTCACTTTTAGCTTCAAACAAGATTCACTGTTTCTGTGATGCTAGCAATGGATAAGGACCACTTCAGTAGTAATTTTGATTTAGTCTTATGGTATTCAGTGCTTTTGTGATGTTCCATAAGAAGCAGAGTACCATATGGTACACCAGATTTTATAAGACAGCTTCAGCATATTACCTCATTGAAAATACTCAAATAGCCAGAGAATTTTGTAAATCTAATATGGAACTACCCAGGACAAACCTATTATGCCTATGCTTGTGAATAAAGCACTATTATTCAGCCTCATCCCATCCTCCACCTCTTGGCATCTATTCTTGCTGCCTACTGTTCCTCAACTGCATTTGCAGTCATAGAGCCATCCATGCTGACCAGGTTTCCTAAACTAAACAACTCTCATTTGCCTACGTTTGGCCCATATCCTTCTCAACGTCTCTTATTTAAGTACAGGTCCAAATATCAAAGTGTTTTTTGTTCAATGATGATAAATTCTTCTGCCTATACTACACTTTCTGGAAATGAATTCCAGACCTCCATCACTCTTTGGAAGAAAGAAAAATATTCAACTCCCTTCTAATCCTTTCACATCTTTGCTAATGGCAATAGGACCGTCCTATCCATTCTATCTAGGCCTCCCATAATTTTATACACCTCTACTAAATCTCTCCTCAGCTGCCTCACGGCTCAAAACTTTTAAGTGCTGGCGATATCCTCATAAATCATTTTTGTACTCTCTTTAATGTATTCACATCCTTCAGGTATCACAATATCCAAATGTTACACAACAATAATTACAGTTTAGTTATGATGTGTCAGATTATGCTAAAAATTCCAATGTCCACACTTAAATGTTACAGTACCACCACTGGTGGGAGGGAACAAATACAGAATGTCAAATTTATGAAGATTCCATTTTGACTTTTGCCTCAACTAGTTCGTCAGCCTGTCCTGGAGAAAGTCCTATGCTCTAACAAAGTGTAGTTCTCTATTTCTAAATCATTGTGAGAATATTAATTATAAATGTGAAGTCAATTTACATAAATATCACTGAACGCATGATTTTAAAATGGGGACCAAATTACAGCCAAGTGCACAAACTAACTTCATCCCTGCTTTATCCCTTCTTCAATTGAGATTTTGCTTCATCTTAAATCATTTGCAACGTTACAGGGGATGGTCAAGTATAAATTAAGAAAAGCACTACATGAAATTAACTTTATTAATTTTTTTTAGCTTTACTCCAAATAATTTTGAAAATCTCAGCAAAAAAAATGCTAGAAAGCAAAAATATTCCAGCACATCAGCTCACTGAACAGTGTCAATGCACGTGGAAAATTAGCAACACACTCAGACTGCACAGTTTGCAATCCAGTTTCTGGATATTATTGTTCCTAATAACAAAGGCAGATTGCACAAAGTCACCAGGGCCAAGTCTCTCTCCAGTACTACATGTGTCAATTTGAGTAGAGTTTGCATTGTAACTGCTCCAGTCCCAAAGAAAAATAGATATGGTCCAGAGCAACAGTTTTAGTCAAGTCCACATAAATTTAATTTGGGAGAGGCTGCTTTACAGCCTCACTGAGGCACTCCCAGTTCAAAGGTACAGTGCAAAGTAGACAAGAACCAATAAAGCAGCATTTTAGTAATCACATAAAAGCTGACTCAAAACTACTTTAGCTTCATCTTTCTCATTTTTGCCATGAAATAATGATTCCTTTGGTTAATGGAAAAGGGTTAAAATAATTAAAATAATTATACTGGCACTCATTTCTTCTGCTACAATGAAACTCATTAAAGTGCTATGTAACTTGTAGACACGTACTATTGTTCCATTTAAATATAACACAATAAAAAGCTTGTCAAAAGCATTTGTTAATTTTGAAACTGAAGCATTCTGCAGTATAGTGCAATGTTACTCGTGTTTATGGGCACAAAAACAGTACTGCTAAGAGATCAGTTTAGCAGGGGAGAAATTTTAAAAATCTCCTCATAAAAGATTGTAAAATTTGGATGAAAATCACATGGAATGTTATTAATTCCCATAATGTTTTAAGCAGGGGAATCAATGGACTTGTACAATTATTTAACCATAGGAGTAGTCATTCCAACAAAATAAAAATTAATCTGAACATATTACAAAACCTTTGTACAAAATAGCACTGATCAAGTAATAAAAAACTTAATATTATTTGACAAATGGAAAGTATCATCATCAGTCAATTTACTCTCAAAGTCTGCACCTCCATCCAACCTACCAATTGATTTAAAATATTATTAACCCAGGACCATCTCTCACAAGTGTAGAATATGATTTTGAATTTTATACCGATCTTTATTATGGACAAAACTTGGGGGAAACAACAAATGATTCTGGGTCAGGGGAATGGCTGATGCTTTGTTCCTCAAAACTTACAACTGACTTCCCATTATGAATAGGTTACTTGACATACATCAATCATTTACTAGAATGATACCAGGAATAAGGGATTTTGGATACAAGAAAGGATTAGAGAAACTGTCTTACTCTCTATGGAGCACAGAAGATTAAGAGGTGACCTTACTGAAGTGCTCAAAATTATGACCAAAGACACAGGAAAAGACTCTTATGCCACTTGTTCAATATTTCAAAGATCCAAAATAAATATAAATATAAAAATAAAAACATTCTAAACAATATATATAAATCACAACAGCCCGTGCACACACCTTGGCCTCTCTTCAGTAAGGTTAAATTATTTAATTTGAGAAGTTATTCTATACACCAACAGCACCTTCCTAAACCACAATTTCTACAATCTTGAAGAACAAAAACAGCAGACATAAAGGAATACCAACACCCGCAAGTTTACTTACAAGCAACACACCATCCTCACTTTGAATTACTACGTTCTTTCACAATCGCTCAGTTAAAACCTTCAAGACTCCTTTCTTAACAGCATGGTGGATGTGCCTACACCAGATACATTGTAGCAACTCAAGCACCACTCTCTCATGGGCAATGGGGAACAGGCAACAAAATACTTGTGTGACACGCACACTCCATCAAATAACCTTTGTAAAATTTACAGAAGGGTCATAAGGAGGGGTGGATGGGTGGGAAGAAGGGTAGTAGAGAAAGGGACTTCCAAAGCATCAAATAGCTAAATGAGAATAATTAACAAAATGGTTGAGTTGGAGGAACATACATTATAACACTGGAGTAGTTAAGAAGATAGGGAGCAGTCAGGCCAAAGACTTCAAATACGGAGTGAAGAATTTTAAGTTTCAATGCTGACAGCTAATCAGTGAGGACCACAGTCATGGGCCAGCATTATGTGGGAATAAAAGATAGGGTCAACACAGTGGGGTTGAGGGACTGGGAAGTGAGGGTATGTGGAGTATCTTTGTAGGGAGCATGTAGGGAGATGTACAAAAACAGACAAGAAGTGTGGGATTCTGAGGATGTGGTGAGGATAGCATGGGCAGAACATTGGCAGCAAAGGCAGCTGAACAGATCAACATTACCTTGGTTGCAAAAAAATTGTGTTCCTTGCACTTTTTGGCAGAAGGGAGGTTTAAGGCAGCTTCTGGCATCGGAGAAAATAGGTTGTAGATTATTTTTACTCCCCAGGTGATCCTGAGTAGAGCGTGAATTTGACAGAGGCTGAAGTCCAGTAAGTTTGCCTTGGCCCAGGCAGATGTGGAAATGGGTAGCCAAGGCAGTAAAAACATTACGTTTATTCAAGTTTTCACTGCTTGGACTTCAAAGAGCAAAGATGGAGTTGAAGGAGCGCAATGGGTAAGATGGGAAACAGCAAAGGTTTGGACAGGGTCACCAAAATGTCAAGAAATAGCGAAGCAAATCAACAGCTATAGACCTTTCATAGTATATGGCAGACCAAAGGCTAGAAGTTATGAATTTTGCAACTGCAAACATAAGTGAGCTGGGTTGAGGGGCACTTCCATTTTGTGAACAAAAGGGGCAAATACAAAGGATGTGTGCTGTAAGGGTACAAGAAGATAGGGGTGGTGAGAGATACAAGGAATGGTCAGAGATGGTCTTAACCAAACTAACCATGGACAGTCTAGACATGTAAACAGTGGATGTTTTTCAAGTTGGATGTGCAAATGTTGGAGTGTGGTAGGTTGGAGCAGTGTATCAAACAAAGTGAACCACTAGCAATGCCAGCAAGCTTTCAGATTATAAAAAAGATGTACTGCTAAGATGAAGACCTCATGGAAATGATGAACTTTGAGATGATACACCAGCACTGTTGACTGCAGGATTGCGAGAATGAGACAACATGTGAGAAGACGTAGCTAACGACTAAGGTAACCAAGTAGACGATGTGAAGCTGGAGGAAGGACCTTACATAGGATCCCCAGCAGTCTCCTCTCCGGGCACTCCAGAGATGCCCAAGAGCTCCACCACGAGCTTGTCTGCCACCCTCAACCCTGTAGGAGTTCAAGCTAAGAAGGGTGATCCTGCACCTGGGCAGAACACACTCAGCATGTCTGGGCCCTCTAGCCACAAACGCACTTGGTCCATAACTCCAAGGCCAGTAGGTTCCACAATAGGGTACATTCCTTCCATCCAAGCTGCAGACACCTAGATGAAGGGGGAGGTCAAAGACAATGACAATCGTTCGAAGCACATGGGTGACACTTCACTGGAAATACATTATCACATTTGTAAATATATGTTCACTCTCTATAATCAGCTGTAATAATGAATACGATTTCAGTTGTAACTACAAGATGAAGTCGGAGAGGCTAGCAATCCTTAGTGCAATGTTCTAATCCTGTTTGAGGAATTATTTTCCTTTCCATTGCACCCACACTAGAATGTAAGTTGGTCAAGGTTGAATGAGGGAACATAAGATGTTGTGAAGGGTTCCAGCTGTTTGTAACCTTCATGTTTATTAAACAACATTAATGGAATAGACAGATCAAACCATTAAGTTGCACTTGCAGCTGGGATTATACAGAAGATGCTGGCTTCAGCAGTAGCTAATTATTTACAGTCAGTGAGAAATTACTTCACACAACTGAACTTGTCCCATCTGCCTGTGTTTGGATCATATCCCTCTAAACCTCTCCTATCCATCTACCTACCCAAATGTCTTTTAAATGTTGTAATTGTATTCATCTCCACCACTTCCACTAGCAGCTCATTCCATATACATACCACCCTCTGTGTGAAAAAGTTGCCCTTCAGGTCCCTTTTAAGTCTCTCCCTTCTCATTTTAAACCTAAGCCCTCTAGTTTTGGACTCCCCTACCCTGGGGAAAAGACCTAGGCTATTCACTTTATCTATGCCCATCATGATTATATAAACCTCTATAAGGTTAACCCTCAGCCTCCTACACTCCAGAGAAAAAAAGTCCCAGCCTAACTAGCCTCTCCTCATAACTCAAACGCTCCAGTCTCAGTAATATCCTTGTAAATCTTTTTTGAACCCTTCCCAGTTTAATAACATCCTTCCTACAGCAGGGCAATCAGAATCGTACGCAGTACTCCAAATTTAGCCTGACCAATGTCTTATACAGCCATAACATGATGTCTGAAGTCCCGTACTCAACGCTCTGATCAATGAAGGTAAGCATGCCAAACGTCGTCTTCACCACCCTGTCTACCTTTGATGCCATATTCAAAGAACTGTGTACCGGCACCCATGGCTCTCTCTGTTTGACAACACTCCTCAGGTCCCTACTATTAAGTGTAAATCCTGCCCTGGTTTGTCACACCAAAATGCAACAGTCACATTTATCTAAATTAAACTCCGCCTGCCATCCGTCACCCCACTGGCCCAGTTGATCAAGAGTCCGTTGTACTCTTAGATAACCTTCTTCACTGTCCGCTGTAGCACTAATTTTGGTGTCATCAGCAAACTTATTAACCATGCCTCCTATGTTCTCATCCCATTGTTTACGTACATGACAAACAACAGTGGACCCAGCACCGATTCTTGCGGCACACCACTGATCACAAGCCTGCAGTATGAACAACAACCATTTACCATCACCTTCTGTCTCCTACCGTCAAGCCAGATCCTATACAATCTAACCTTACTAACCAGACGACTATGTGGAACCTTGTCGAAGGTCTTGTCCACGTAAGACAAAGTCTACCACTCTTCCTTCATCCATCTTCTCGGTCACCTGTTCAAAAAACTCAGTCAAGTTTGACAGACATGATTTCTCACACACAAAACTATGCTGACTATCCCTAATCAGCCCTTGCCTTTCCAAGTGCATATAGATCCTAGCTCTCAGAATCCCATCCAGCAACTTACTGAGCCCTGATGTCAGGCTCAGCAGTCTATAGCTCCCTGGCTTTTCGTTGCAGCCCTTCTTAAATAACGGCACCACATTAGTCACCCGCCAGTCTTACAGCACTTCATCTGTAGTTGGAGATGAAACAAATATCTCTGCTTGGGGCCCTGCAATTTCTGCCCTAAATTCCCAATATGTCCTTGGATACACATGATCAGGTCCTAGGGATTTATCTACCTTTTTTGTGTTTGGAGACCTCCAGCACCTCCTCTTCTGTGATGCAGACTCTTTTCAAGACATCACTATTTATTTTCTCAAGTTCCCTAGCTTCCATGTCTTTCTCCATAGGAAATACTGACGTACAATATTTGTTTAGGATCCTACCCATCTCCTGTGCTTGCACATGTAGACGACCTCATTGATCTTTAAGGGGGCCCTATTCTCTCCCTACTTACTCTTTTGCCATTAATATATTTGTTGAATCTCTTTGGATTCTCCTTTACCTTATCTACCAAAGCTCTCTCATGTCCCCTTTTTGCCCTCCTGATTACACTCTGAAGTGTACTTCTACACCCCTACACTCAACAGATTCACTTGATCCCAGCTGTCTATACCTGACATATGCCTTCTTTTTCTTGACCAGAGCCTCAATATCTTTAGTCATCCAGTGTTGCCTGCTCCTGCCGTCTTGGCCTTCATGCTAACAGGAACATGCTGTCCCTGAACTCTCATTAACTCACTTTTGAAAGCCTCCCACTTGCCAGGTGCCCCTTTACCTGCGAACAGCCTCACCCAATCAATTTAATGTTTGATAAGAACCCACCAAATGATTCACAACAACCAGTCTAAGGACCTATATGCCTGATCGAACCCACAGCAGAGTGGACATGGCTTAAAACTGGGTACTGATACTGATCACAGTAGAGAATGAAAGGTACAAAAGAAGCTAAACCAAAATGGTAACGTTTCATCAGTCATCTCTACAACCTTTGCAAATGGCTAATTGGGCAGCACTGAAATGGTTTTCTCAGTAAAATAACAGCATAAAACATTTGCAATTAAAGGTTGAGTAATTAGAAAAAAGGACAAACCTGCCTTTATTGTGTTTTCTTCAGTACGTTATTCCAATTTCTGGTATTTATATACAAAATATCCTTATTAAGGGCGGGGTTGCAGCTTAAAATATTGACTTTGATAAAAGCATTTATTCCCATTGCAAAAAATGTTAAAGCTGAAGCTAGTTTTTATAGGTCTAGAGGGGAAAATTAGAACATTGTACCTGTACCATCTAAGTTGAAATACACTACCTTAAATAACTGAAATCTGACATTATTAAATTAAATAACTTAAAATAAATGTAAAAGTAGCTGGATGAAAGAAAAATGTTACATTTTATTTACAGTATCGTCTACAATGGACCATCTGACTGCGGTGTTGGAGGCTGCTGCCTGAGATCTACAGAGGGCCTTCACTCATCAGGCCACCTGCTAGTACTGTTTGAGTTACGGTCACTGCATGGTGCTGCTTATCTGAGGGGTTCTCATGCCCTAGCCTGTTGGCTGCTGTCACCTCTGGGGTCTACGTGTGGCTCTGTTCGGTGAGACAGATTCTCGTGGCTACAAGAACTCCTCTGTTTCAGCAGGGATAAAGCCAAGCTCAGTCCCATGAATCAGTTGGGGGAAGCTGCCAAAGCTGTCCTGCAGGTCAAGGGAGGAGGGTGACTGCCAAGCTCCGATGGAGGGCAACCTGAAGGTGGTGGCAGTTTCTCCAGGGGAAGCAGTCAAGTGGACAGCAGCTCTGACAGGCAATCTTGTGCTTGGTGGGTGGAGGGGTCCCTGATACAGATCTCTGGCAGCGATGCAACTCCAGGAAAGGCCACAGGTTGTAGAGGGACAGACTGTACCAAAATGGCATCAATTGAGTCAGGTACTGTAAGTCACTGCCATAAATAACATTACCATGAATCTTGAAGCTCAACAAGATTTCCGATCTTAATCACCTCATGAACTGATACAAGAATATCTGTACAGTATTGTGCTGCGCAAATTGCAAATGATCTACTATGCTCGCCTTAATATGCACCACACATTACAATAGCAAGAAAAGGAAAATATGTATCCCCTAGATTGACCAGAGCTTTAAAAACAGACAATTTAGCAAAAGTCCTTCAAAATTTACAGTTCATCGACATTCAGATATATCAGTCTAAAATGTAAAGTTTTGAAATGGTGTATAGTTACAAAGTTGAATTGGTGCTAGGCAGAGCCATAAGAGAGGAAAGACAACAATTCAACTCTGCCACCTTCAAACAAAATATCCCTTGGGTCAAATTTAATATGCACTATGAACTGCTGTGTCAAATTACTATATGAAATCATATTTCAATTGAATATTAACCAAACATCTCAAGAAGGATCGTGCGCTGAAACAGTTTAGTCCTTTTCAATGGTGCTTTTTCTGTTTGCAGCAGTCTTTTCTGGGGCATTGACAGTTTTTAAATTTCCATACATTTACTTTTGAGCCATTTTTATGATAATTTGGAGATAGCTAGTGCAGTCTCATTTGCTCCTTTTTAGATGCCTGTATGATAATCATGTAAGCTAACCACGTCTTGTGCTCCTTTCCTTTTATATTCAAACAAGCTTCCTAATAAGTAACTTTTTGTGTAATTTACAAAGATGATGCCCAGGATTTCCTCTTAATAGTCTGCACAGTAGTTTGAAACTTTACAGTTCTTCTTGAAATGTGTATGGGACTATGACCTCCTCAA
This sequence comes from Ginglymostoma cirratum, assembly GCA_024137785.1. NCBI lineage: Eukaryota > Metazoa > Chordata > Chondrichthyes > Orectolobiformes > Ginglymostomatidae > Ginglymostoma > Ginglymostoma cirratum. The sequence continues at coordinate 32,878,832 of JAHRHZ010000018.1, forward strand.
AGAGTACTAACCTTTTTTAAAATTTCCTTAGTCAGGAGCTGGTCCAAAGGTAAAGTCCACCAACAGTCACTACCATGTTCTTTCATCAGTTTGATAAGATGCTTCCCTGTGTATCTGTGTAGGAAGTTACACCTGATTAGATAAATTATAGCCATATTGACAAACAACAATATACATTAATAGCAGGAATGGGGAAGTTCAGTTCTTAAAATAAGCATTACTTTATTTATTTGATTTTCAATATTAGTGGCCTGTCTTTCCTTTTTGGAGGTGAAGTGGGAGATTGGACTAGATATAACAAAGTAGTTTTTAAAAATGACCACAATGCAATACACATGTAATAAATTCTGTATGTGAAAGCAATAAGTGCTTAAACTCTGGTGATTAAAGTCAATAATTCTCAGCAAAGGATGAAAAAACTCAAGCCTCAGTCATTTCCTAATAAAAAGCAGTTGTATTTATAAAAGATAAGCTGCAACTCCTTAAAACAACACCATGGATGATGTTTTAACACATTAAATTTTTAAAAAGTTTATACAAATGAAAACACAAAGTAGCAGAGAAAATCTTGGTATGTCTAGCAATATAGAGTCATACAGCACAAACACAGACCCTTCAGTCCAACTTGTCCACGCCGACCAAGTTTCCCAAACTAGTCTTATCTGCCTGTGTTTGACACACATCCCATATAATCCTTTCCTATTCTTGTACTCGTCCAAATGTCTTTTAAATGCTGTAACTATACCTGCATCTATCATTCCCTCTGGCAGTTCATTCCGCATACGAACCACCCTCTGTGAGGAAAAAGTTCCCCCTCGGGTCCCTTGCAAATCTTACTCCTCTCACCTTAAAAATATGCCCTCTAGTTTTGAAAGCCCCTACCCTAGAGATATTACCTTTGCTATTCACCTTATATATGCCCCTCATGATTTTATAAATCTTTGGAGAGAAATCAACTGTTAGTGTTTGGGGTCCGACATGACACATTAGAACTGTTCGAAGGGATAGTCATATTGGATTTGAAACATTAACTCCGACTCTCTCTCCACAGATATTACTAGACCAGAGTAGTTTTGGCTTTTATTCAAAATTTAATATATGGTTGCTCAATTGATTGATTTTAACTATCTGTAAGTGAATGAATTTTGACTTTAAATATCACCCATTTGGTGAGTTTTGCCAGCACTGTTTTTATTTCAGATTTCCAGCATCTGCAGTATTTTATTTTTATTTGTGTTTCTTCATTTTCAAAGCAATAATGTAAGTAATGGCATGACGGAAAAACTTATTTTTACTTAATAACATATTTAAAGCATTACCGTGAATTTAATTACGTTGAAGTTAATAACACACTAAAATAGGAACACAAAATAAACCAAAAGGAAAAGAATATTGTTCAGATCAAGAAAGATTTTCTCATTCCTTCCAAATTCCCTTGCATGAAGTGCCTCCTTGCTTCCTCAAGTTGAGGGTTCGCAAGAAGTGGCATAACTTTGCACACCTCTAAGGCACAAAAAGTCAACCATTCCAAATGAAGTTTTTAAGAACATTCAGACCTCATTGCAAATACAGCTTGTGACAATATCAGCGAGGAAATAAACTCATCTATAAGCCCACAGTGATGACATAACTTCATGACATGGTTCTTTACGATATTTCTGAAACAGCTTCCATTATTTCATTCACTGACAAGTGGCAGTCATGACCCTCCCCTACTGGCAACTCAATTTCTGTTTTGGTTTTGCTCCCTTTCCCTCCCTCTGAATAGCTGCCTAACTAGCCAAAATAAAGTCATAACAAAATAAATGTTTTTAGTTTATTCTACACGCTTATTTGTTTTCAAATTTATTAAATTGAAAGGAAAAATAACTGCTTTCACTTTGAAAAATCCAATGACTTTTCAGTTTGGCCAGTGATGCAACAATTTACTGAAATGAAATTATATATCAAAGATATTATTTCAAATTTCTCCCTTCAAAATATTTGAATTCATGCTAGCTACACCGGGTGTACAAAGTAACTTTATTAAATATTTGCAGTCTGGGTAATCATTAACTCACATTTATTAACTTCCACATCAGCCCAAGGTCCATAGTACTTTTTTTTTTAGAAAATACAAAAGTGAAATTTCTTTTCCATTCCTTTCCATTTGATGCAAAAACTCCAAGCATTGCTTGCAGCTAAAGAAGAAATACAGCTGTATTTTATTTTATTACTTCTCAGAATGAGGGCATCGGTGGAAAGGCCAGCATTTGTTGTCCATCCCAAGTACAGATGAGCGATTCGGTATAATTTGCAAGAATAGTTGGGACGGCAGCCATGGATCGACCACAATAGTCAAATAGAGGCCAGACGAGGTAAAAACAAGTTTAATTTCTTACATTACAGAATTTTTTTTTAATGCAACCAACAACTTCATGGTCACTTTTACTGATGTCATTTACTTTATTTCCTGATTTCCTTCCAAATTAGATTCAAAATCTCAGCCTGCTATGGTCGGATTTAAGTTCAAGTCCTCTGAAGTATGCACAATAAGTTTTGAAGTAAATTTTTCTTAAAATGCAAGATGCATTATCAGAGTTCAACTGAGTAGATATTGTCACAATGTTGATAAAATCTGTTCGTAGCAGGTAGGGAGTCTGTGGCATAAGCATTTAAGAGCTTATACATCCACTGTTTAAAAGTTGCCATGATAATGTAACTGTGCTATACAACTTGAAGCTAAAGCAGCATTTGGTTATAGACTCTCGGTACAAATATTCAATACCAAAGTTTTAAAAAGCTGCAAAACCAAATAAGATAAACTACAAAAATATGTTAGAAATGATAAAGCGCATATTCAGCAAAATGCAAGTTTACGCAGCCAACAAATTAATCCTTTTGATTTAAGTAATTAGCTGATAGGAAAAAACTTGGCCCTTGATGTACAGGCACAGATCTAGGTGGAGTTCTAGCATTACATGACTTGCACTTGGTTTCAACAGCAAATGGAATGAGGTAATGCAGCTACCATGACACCAACCAATGAGTTGAGAGATTGATATTGACTGTGCAGAATGCTTATCTACTTTGGTAGAAACATTGCTGCAATAAACTGATGACTTGCAGATGTATGGTGGAAGTAAACTACTTATGGCCTTCCTCATGAATATCTCTCAAGGATCGAGAGTAGAACCAGACAGACAAGATAACTTCCAACAAAGTGCTGCTCCTTCCTTCCCTGTTAATGTGGATACACAAGTCGCTAAGCAAATCCATTCTTCTGAAACAAGTAAGTTCCATGAAATTTTAACAAATTTCAAAGAATTGATTTTGTTGCATGTGACAAGTATTTTACTTGTGTGTATTAAATGAGAATGATAACCAATGAATTAGATGACAAACTTATATTTCTAAGTACAAGAGATGTGAGAAGATCCCAGTATAAACTATGGTAAGATTGTAAGTTACTTTTCAGACACTGCTGCTGACTATAGAACAAAAAGTACTTCTTCATTGTTTCTTTGATTGTAAGGATTCTTTGCATTACCTATTGAAATTAAATTATAAGGTAGTACAATATAACATAATAGTTCTAATAATAAGTAAAGTTGCTATAATCCTACCAGACCATAGGGCTGCTCTCTCTTTAGAGAGAGACGACTGGTGCTGCTTTAACTTGAGGTTCACCACACCTCAGGCAAGAGGAGAGATTCAGAAGTAGCGCGCTTCATGGTAGCCTCAGCCGTGTGGGAACTGAACCCCTGTTAGTGACATCACTTTGCATCGCAAACTGGTCAGCCAGCCAACTGAGCTAACCCCCACTATTAAAAAGGCACTTCATAAAATAGGAAAAGACTGTATTAACGCATATATTACCAACTTTCATTTTACCACAACATATTTATTCTCCTAAATGCCCATAGGAAAAGTGAAAGGGTTAATGACTTGTTAGATTAATTGCATTGTAATTGACTCATTTATATACAATATTTAAAAAGGATTCATTGATTTCATGACACATATTTTGTCACTTGAAACATTATGTGCATCTTTTGATCATTTAGGGCTTAAAATTCCCTCACTGGATTGTAACATGCTAAAATGGAATGTGTTATTCTAAAGAATTAATTTTACTCCTTAATTTGCTTAAGTAAAAATCTAGTTAATATTTGAAGAAAAATCTCAACTTAATTCCAACAAATTCTTCAATCTCTTATCGTGTCTCAAAGATTGGTACAGCCACATCAATCAGCCAACAACGCTTGTCCCTCTCATCTTGCAGTTTTCACAGCTTAGTATCAGACTTGGCTTTCAAAGTCCCTGAAGTATGAATCACCATATCTAGAGTAGGAACCTTCATCACTCTTGATACAAAATTCTTTCTGGGATCTATTTCATTTACTTTGGTGAACTGACTTCTGAACTTGGGTCTGATTATCTGACATTATGTTATAGTCATATTTAAGACTTAGCATCTGTGAAAAATGTGGCTGTACAAATTTCCTTCTCTGGGCTCTCAACTGAAATTCTTATTCAAAAGAGTTTCTCCTAATACTCCAAGTCATTCTGGATGCCATCCAAACATCTTAAAATTTAATGTATGCTGGACAGTCAAAAGAAAAAGCTAACACCTCTGCAAAATAGTATTCTTTTCTATATTACCAATGACTTGTTACAGATTACCATTTTCTACAAATAAGAAGTGTGTATGATAACATGCTAATCTATCTTAAACTGTTGATAACACTGTGTTTCTGTTGTAGATCAGTTTCAACAACAAAAGGAACAATTCCATTGTCATGATTGTGGAAGATTAAATTCACCTTGAAAAAAGCCGTTACAAAAACAAGTGAACAGCAGTGTGCATCAGGTGTAACAGCAACTCCATTTGGATGGCACTGGCTTCCAGTGGAGCTGCTGTTACTTTCGATGGGCACTAACATATCAAGGATCCCTTCCCTACTGAAGGCACACTGTTTCTACAAATTAACTGACCCAGTATTATTGTTGATTTTCCATGAGGTTATGGTGTACAGGACTATGACCTATGAATTGACAGCCAGTGCAATTACAAATTTGCCTGTCAGTTCTATAGGCCACTATCCTGTTCGCTACAATTATACAAAGGTTCAGTCCACACTTTGGGAACACAATTTACGTCTGTATTTTCTGAACTTTATGAAGTAATGATCTGAATTCATTCCACTGTAACAGTTCAAATGAACTTCTGTTCTTTTGCATGTTAAAAAATAAAACATGTTTGTAATTATTATTCCAAATACCTTACAACTTGTTATCACAAATAAGTATTTCATTGTAATAAAACATAAAAGCCATAATTTTGCTTTTTGAATAATTCTTACAATAAAGCTAACACGATAATAGGTCTAACTTCAAAAGCTGCAGATCAAGATTTTTGTTCAAAAAGGATTTGGAAAACAAGACATTAATGTCTCATTTCTCATGGTTCACATTTTAGCAATCTTCGAGAGACAAGTATTCGAACATACAAAATACAATTTAAAAAGTTTTATTTAAGTAGCAACTACATATATCAAAATTCAAAATTTACTGCGACTATAAAGTTAATATATCACCATCACACTTTCCAAAACGATTGGTTTCTGTGCAGATAATACTTTTACTTCTCTGAATTGAATTCATTATTTTTCAAGTTCCAAATTTGTCCTGTTCACCAATGCAACACTAGTGAAAACTTCTGAAAGATGGTTCATCTGTTTTGCCACTAGAAATACACTTGAGAACTTCAATAATGCTAACAAGAGATATTTTGCTTTGCACTCACCAGGACAAATGTAAAAATGCCAACTTTCGAACAATGTGTACTGCAGGATAGCTGTAGCGTACTAACTAGTTGGAAAGTTAACTGTGATTAGCTAAGGTGTTGCCATGGAGGAAGCAGTGGAGTACTTTAAGTTCCACAAGTTCCTGAGTATTTCAAAAATGACATAGGTTTGAACATATCCCTTATGCTGGCAGGGAACAGGCCCCTTTGTACAAATCCATATCACTTCTACCAAGTAAATTTGAGCCATATTACAAACAGGATTGATCATCCTGGATTAGCTGTCACTGTAGCTAACTTGAGAACTTATGAATCAGGTCACTCACAAATATTTCCAAATTTCTCAAGTGCAGAATTGTTTAAAAAAAATTAGTAAATTGTATAAAACTTACTACCCAAAAACTTACTTTCCTCATTTATACTGGTGTCTTTAGCCAGTAGAAATCTGATCCAATTATGTTGTTAATATTGTTAATAGTTTAGATTCTGTTCTGCATGCTGCCTTGGGAGGGCCATTTTAAAACGACAGCAAGACCATGAAAGCTGAAGCCAATAGTGACTCTAATATAAGACACTTTAAAATAATTACTGGAAAGGACGTCCGTGTAACAAAGACAGGTTAATAGATTTGAGAGAAAAAAAACAAATTTGAGGTGCTAGAAATAGAATATTGGATGATGCTGGATACCAAAATTGGCAAATAACGATGCAGAACGGGTAAGGTTACAACATAGGTGGTTTCTCAGCCCATCATCTCTGCACTGGCTCCCTACAACAGGAACTTGCCTAGTTTTATTCCCAGTCTTGCAAATGTTTTCTCTTCATGTAACTACCCAACTCCCTTTGAAGACCTCAATTCTATCTGCCTCTACCATACTTTCAGGAACTACATTTCAGGAAATGACCTCTCACTGCATAGAAAAGTTTTTTTTTCCCCTCATGTTGCTGATATTTCTTTTACAAATGACTTTAAATTAGTGCCCACTGATTCTTGAATATTTCACCAATGGAAACAGTCCTATTCACTCTAAATAGACTTATGATCTTGAGTTCCATGGTCAAATTTTCTGTTCATGCTCTCCTCTGCGGAGAACAGCTTCAGCTTATCAAATCTAACCTCATCCTCTGCCTTATCCTTGGAACCACCCTCATGAATGTTATTTGAATCTTTTTAATGCCTTCAGATCCTTCTTAATCAAATGAGGTCATTAGAAACTATAATAAGTGACCTGTACAATTTAAAAAAAAGGAGAATTAAATAAACTAATTAAAAAAAAAACACCCCTGACCCGAGTCAAGGAAGAGATTGGACAGGTACCACCTCAGATTTAATAATGTCTTAGAAAGAAACGTGGGATATCATAAGACTAAGACAGCAAACAATATGTCAATATTTAAGCAGGAAGATGGAACATGTCCAATGATCCATAAATCATTTAGCTTAATGTTGGTGGTAGGAAATATAACAAACTATCAACTAAAAATGAGAAAGTAGAAGAATGTCTAGAAGTCACTGTAATGAATAGTCAGCATGCTTTCCAGGAGCAAAAGTCTTGTTTGACCAATCTGATTTATTTGAAGAGGTAACAGAACAGACAAGGGTATAGTAGTAGATTCAGTTCATCTGGAATTTCAGAAGACCTTGCCTAAAGCACTAAATAATACACTAACGAACAAAGGTCAGAGCAAGTGGAAGCAGGGAACAAAGATTGTTAGCTAGTTAGCTAGGCAGGAAGCAGACAGTAAATGCAAAGAAAAGCTGTTCAGAAGGACAGAAGGTAGGAAAATAAGCATCGCAAAGATCAGTGCTCTCAAAGGCAGTTGTTGCTGCCAAGAGCAGAGGTTAGTTTTGTGTTAGAACCAAGTAAAAAATGCTTACAAAAACATTTAAAAACTAGAGAAAACCAGTGGGACGTTTGAACTTTAAGGAATGAAGAATTGCCATAGGGGTCTTCCTGAAATTTTCGGGTTAAATGGAATGATTTTAAAGCTCACTAGACATTTTAACTTAGCATGGGAGGATGAAGACAGAAAACTGGAAGAATCCTGAGCTTTTGCTGTGATGGTCTACATCTGCCAGAAGAATGGTGCGAGCAAAGGGGTTGCAGATCCCCTCAATAACATGTATTCCTAAACCCCTCTCAGGAAAAGGGACAATTACATTGGAGTTACAAAATGGAGTAAATGAAGGCATAGTCAAAGGGAATGGTCTTGGGAAGGCATGGGGGTTGGTACTGAAACAAAGAAAGAAGTTACAAGGTACACGGCCCTAGATGTTGGTGACGTATCTGCTCACAACAGAATTAAAGAATGAAGATCAGACATGTTGGAGTAGAAGATGCTGCATGCAGAGTCATGAAAATTAAATAAGGATTACTATGGAAGAACAAGTGAGGCAATGATGATATCTGAAGACATTGCTAAGGATTTAAGTGCTATTTCTTTCCCACAAAGGGATCCGCTGGAGCTCTGTGGAACTCTAAAGTCATCAATTGTATACATAATGGCTGTAAATGGAAAGGTTGCAATGTGTAACCCAGTAAACTCATTATTTTCCCCAATGTATGTCACAGATTTCTTGAATGTGGATCTTTGCCAGATAGCTGAAGAGACACTGATGAAGTTGTTAATTTTAAGGAAGGCAGCTAATCAGGGTTTTACAGGTCAATTGCATTATCGTTTGTTGGGCAGAAATAATGTAAAAGCAAGGAAGATGATGCCAATTTATTGGATTAAGTGAAAAGATTTATAAGTAACTTGTACAAATTTCAAATGGGACGATTAAAGCTCAAAAACCTCAGAATTCATTGAGAAGGCGAGCAAACTCACAAAGTAGAGAATTTGCAATGCAGAAAGGATTCTGGTACTTAGGGTACCAGCTCTTGACAAAAAAAAAAGTATAATACTGGACAAGATTAAGGGAATTGAAAACTGGACTAAAAATGGTTAGATAAAAGTTAGAGTAGGAGATAAAGATAAATAAAATAAATTTCTGTAGAAGTTGGGATTCTGAAATAAAAACCAGAAACTGCCTGAAATACTCAGCAAGTCACGTAGCATATGTGGAAAGAGAAACTGAGTTCACATTTTAGATTAATGACATGGACCCTGAAGGTGTCTGACCAACTAAATATCTCAGTCAGTTACAAAGAATTTTTTAAAAATGGTGGCAAGCGAATGCTGTTACAAATTGTTCAATTGCTATATTGTGCTGCTCAGTAAGAGGGCAGGTTGATAACTGGATTGGAATTATTTGCTTGCATGAAGGCTAAATACCAAAATGGCTGACAGAAATCACAGCCCAGAAATAAGCTATGTATTTTTGCTCACTGATGAAGCTAGAAACTGTGACATTAGTGAAAAGTAACAAGTATTCAAAGTATTTATACGTGCAATTATAGCCTATAAAATATAAATTTTCAAGAAGAAATCCACAGAGCAGTTTAATATAGGGAGGTAAATAAACTTATGACGTTTTTATAAATTCAAAACTTTTAATGTATCCTAAAGGATTACAGAATGCATTTCCCAATTAAGCAAGCCCGATGACCTCCACCTTTTTCCATAGCCACGCAGGATGTTAGTCATGACAAAGAGCTGATTGCACGATGACTGATCAAAGTCCAACAGCATCCGTGCATTAATGTATGGACACATCTAGGTAAGATAGCAAGATTACCAGTCTAATTGTAACATTACAAATCTTAGATTACCTCGTAACAGTGCTTCCACTTCTGATGTGTTTTAACATGTCAAAATGCCATGGTGCTTCAGATAATGAATTACTTTTGAACTGCAATGAGTGTCACATAGTCATAAACACTTAACAAAAATAAACAAGAACTGCGGATGCTGGTAATTAGAAACCAAAACAGAAATTGTTGGAAAAACTCAGTAGGTCTGGCAGCATCTGTTAAGAGAAAGCAGAGCTAACATATCAGGTCCGGAGGCCCTTCTTCAGAACTGTTGGAAAACTGTAGGTGGAAAACTCATGTATTACAAGTACACAACAGAGTAAAACTGTCTTTGAGCATTAACTTCAAAAGGACATCCATCTACATCTCCATTAGCATACTTTCCTATATTTCATATTATTTGCCCTTAACATGACAAAGCTCAAGAAAGAAAGAAAGAGAGAGTGGATGAGAAAGAGAGAAAAATAACATGACAAGATCGAAACAGAGACGTATATAACAAAATACAAGATAGGACAGTAAAGGTTATCTGAATAATGGAAGTCAAATATTTTACAAAGGTCAAGTCGGGAGATATTTTCTGAAATGGGAAAACAGGAGTTCCAATCTTAACATGGAGATTGAATCAATGAGTAGACTTAAAGGAATCATCCAACTGAGTTGATGAATATCTTTATGAAAGAAACTGCTATTAATTGGACAGGCTTGCTACATCTCAAAGACGTTACATTTCCATGATGACAAAAATTTAGTTTTCTGCATTTGGAGTCAGGATAAATAAAGCCCAATAAGAATCTAACACGTTCTTCCAATTTACGGCATGGTGTGTTGTTTCATATTGCAAACGCAAACCTTCTCGTCAAAAACAAATTCAGTTGTGAAATTTGAGACTGTAAAGTCTGATAACTTGTTTACCTATGGTGTGAAGAGATTTGTTTGCTCCTGTCCATTGTTCTTTAAATAACTCCATAAAGGCAGAACATCTTTTGTTTGGGACATTTGCTCATTTAACTGCACCTATAAAAGACTACTTTTGAAGGATTTCTGCTTACATTTTACCCTAATATATTTAAACTCCTAAATGCCAATAGGAAAAGTGAAAGGGTTGATGATTTGTTACATTATCTGCATTGTAATTGTCTCATTTATATACCCTTTTGTACAAGGATTCATTGATTTCATGACACATATTTCGTCACTTGAAACATTATATGTATCTTTTGATCATTTAGGGCTTAAAATTCCCTCACTGGATTGTAACATGCTATCATGGAATGTGTTATTCTAAAGAATTAATTTTACATCATGCAAAGCTTGCGAGAACAAGAAATACAACAACTCGTGCTTACATAGCACCATCAATAAAAGCTTAGTATTTATGAGGATATTAGGTCCAATGAGCAAATAGGTCAACACTGTAAGTTTTAAGGAACGCCTTAAAGGCGGAAGAGGAATAAAGAAACGGGGAAGTGTCAGGAAAAAAAATTCAAGCTTAGTTCTTTTAAATGAAGGTGTAACCACCATGCAGTGATTCGAATTAGAGGATTGCAAAAATCCAAACCAAAGGAACACTGACTTCATGGAGGGTGGTAATTACAGGAGCTTACAGAGCTAGTGAAGACAGATGTCACTTAGGGACTGTGGAAACAAGGAGAGTTTTAACCTTAAGGTATTGCTGAACTCTGAGCTAACATAGGTCAACATGCATAAGGTTGATAGACAAACAGGACTTGATATAAGGCAGAATACGAAATGAGCTCATGTCTATTGACGATGGAAGGTCAGAATCTGACATGAGTTTGTTTGAAGAGTCAAATTTAGAATTAACAAAGGCAAGAATAAGATGATAAGAGGAAATTTGATGATAGGGTTTATTTAGATTTCCCAAAGGTACTTAATAATGTGCTACACCAGAAGTTAATGCATAAAATGGTGCTGATAACAACAGATTAGTGTTGATGGAGGACAGGTTGGCTGATAGAAAACAGAAAGCATTTTGGATTGGCAAGATGTAATGTGTCGAAATGTCACAAGGATCGGTGCTGGGGCCTCAACTATTTATAATCTACAATAGTAACTTTGAAGAAAGGGCAGAATGCACAGTTGCTAAATTTGCAGATGACACAAAGAAAGGTAGGAAAATAATGTGTGAAGACACAAGGTGACTGCAAAGGTACAGATTAGAGCAAAAGTATTGGCAGATGACACACGTGGGAAAACGTAAACTTGTCCACTTTAGCAGGAATAGAATCATAGCATATTATTTAAAGAGAGATTGCAAAACTCAGATACAAAATTATCTAAGTGTCTTGGTACATAAAGCATAAAAAGTTAGGGTGCAAGAAAGCAAGCGATTAGGAAGACGGGTGGAATGTTGTTGAACATTGCAAGGGATGGAACATAAAAGTAGGGATTCTCTACCACCATTGTACAGAGCATTGGTGAGACCACATACAGAGTTGTGCACAGTTTCAGTCTCCTTATTGAAGAAAGGATATACCTTGTGATAGAAACAGTCATTTGACTGATTCCTGATACGAGGGGGTTATCTTATGAGGAAAGATTAGGCCTTAAAACATTTCAAGTGAAAGGTGATCTTCACAGAATCATGATGGTTCAGGAGGCCATTTGACCCATCATATCAGCTCTACCTTTTGAATTAGTACTATGACATGATGACATTTTCCTGCTTTTCCACATAACTCGAATTGAAACAATCATTTAATATTCTCTTGAATGCCTCGATTGAACCTGCTTTCATAACACTTTCAGGCAGTGAATTCCAGACCTTAATACTTGGTCTCTGAAAGAGTTTCTTACATCACATCTGCTTCATTTGAAAATTATTTTAAAACTGTGTTCTTTTGTTCTTGATCCTTTTACAAGTGGAAACAGTTTCTCCCCATCTACACTGTTCAGATCCCTCATCATTTTGAAAACTTATATCAAATCTCCTCTTATCCATCTTCACTTCAAGGAAAACAGTTCCAACTTCTCCAAGCTATCCTAAAGTATCTCATCCCTGGATCCATTCTTGCAAATCTCTTCTGCACTCTCTCCAATGTGCTCATATCCGTCCTGAAGTGTGGCAACCAAACTTGACAATTCTTCAGGATCAAAAACAAAATTGCTGGAGAGGCTCAGCGGGTCTGGCAGCACCTGTGAAGGAAAAAACAGAGTTAATGTTTCGTGTCCGGTGACCCGTCCTCAGAATGGTTCTACGTTCTGAGGAAGGGTCAC
>JAHRHZ010000018.1:32891954-32909451 GCA_024137785.1 Ginglymostoma cirratum
GACCCGTCCTCAGAATGGTTCTACGTTCTGAGGAAGGGTCACCGGACCCAAAACGTTAACTCTGTTTTTTCCTTCACAGAGCTGCCAGACCTGCTGAGCCTCTCCAGCAATTTTGTTTTTGTTCCTCATTTACAGCATCCGCAGTTCTTTCGATTTTTATTTGGACAATTCTTCAGCTGAGGCCAAAGTAGTGTCTTATACAAGTTCAGCATAATCTCTATGCCCTTGTTCTTTATGGTAGAATGAATAAAACCTATGATATTATATGCTTTGTTACTGGCTCTCTTTCTGCCCTAACACCTTTAATGGCATAGGCATTTATAGATCAAGGTCTCTCTGCTTCTGTACAATCCTTTAAAAAATACCTTTTATTATATGCTGTCTCTCCATGATCTTCTGACCAAAAGGTATCACCTCACACTTCCCTGCATTGAACTCCATCTGCCAAATTATCAATGATCTTTTGAAGTTCTATCCTATCCTCACAGTTTACAAGCGTCCAAGTTTGAATTGTCCACAAACTTTGAACATGTCTCTTGTAGACCAAGATCTGAATCATTTAGTTATCAGGAAAACTAAGGATCTCGATATCAATCCATTGGGAACTCCATCACAAACTTCCCTCCAGTCTGAGGAATATAAATTAGCCATTATTCTGTGTTTCCGGTCACTCAGTCAATTTTAGATGCATGTTGCTACTGTCCCTTTTATTCCATGAGCTCTAACTTTGCTCACAAGTCTGTTGACGCAGCACAATAATGAACACCTTTGCAAGTCCATATACATGTTATGAATAGCATCACCATCATCAACCCTGTCTGTCATCTCTTCAAAACTTCCAACTAAATATGATTTTCCCTGAAGAAATCCATGCACACTCTCTTTAATCAACTCACATTCATCCAGGTTACTGTTAATTTTATCCTCTGTTACTGTTTCTAGTTTCTCCATCATCAAAGATACTCTGGCTGATCTATAAAGGCTGGGCTTATTCGTGCACTCTTTTTTATATAAGGCGTAATGTTTGCAATTTTCCAGTCTTCTGACACCACCCCCGAGTATAAGGATAACTGAGAAAAATTATCAGTACCTCCACAATTTCCACACTCACTTCATTTAGCATCCTTGGATACATCACATCCAGTCAGTGCCACGTCAACTTTAAGTATCAACAGTTTATCCAATATCTCCCATTTGAACTCTTCTAGTAAATAAATTTTCATATTTCCATGGTCTCCGTAAAGAAAGAAAATAGTAATTTACTACCTCAGCTGTGCACCCCCTGCCTCCATGTGCAATTCTCTTTTTCAAGTCTTAAATAGGCTCCACTCCTTTTACCAATCTTTTATTGAAGATGAGTTTGGGACTCCCTTTAATGTTCGCTGCAACCTCTTTTTATATTTCTTCTTTGGTACTTCACCTCCCTGCTGAGCCTCTATATCTAGTTTGGTTCTTAATTGTATTTTCTACCTGGCATCTGCCAGAAGCACATTGTTTTGTCATCTTTTGCTTTAATTTCGATCTCTACTTGCCACTTCTGGGAGCTCTGGATTTGTGTGCCCCATCTTTCCCTTTTGAGGGAGTATACCTTGAATCTGATTGAACCATCTCTTCTCTCAAGGCAGCCCAACGTTTAGCTGTTTTTTCCAGTCTAATCGGCCCAGCTCCATTCTTGCCTCATTGAATGGAGCACAGTTAATTATTCTCATTCTGGATTGTTCATTGTTCCTTTCCAGCATCATCCTAAGCCTTATGTTACAATGATCCTAAAGGCACCCCCAATGACAAAACGATCTACTTTGTCCACCTCATTCCCAAGATCAAGTCTGGCAATGCCACCTTTCTCATTAAAATGGGTACATTACTGTAGAAAATTCTTCTGAACATAATCCAGTAATGCTTGCCCTTCTTTAGTCTTTAAATTATACAAATGTAAACTGGGATGGTCGTACTGTACAGTTCCAAACCATAATTACTCTTCTCTGTAACTTCCTTGCAGATTTGTTCCTCCAAACACACACTACTGGTTGGTGGCCTGTAGAGCATGCCGGGCAATGTAACGATCCTTTTTATTTATTAGTTTCAGCCAAATCGATTCTGTCCTTGAAACCTCTTAAGACATTCTCTTTCTCCAAAGCTTTTCTTAACCATTACTTTCTTCCTTTTCTACCTTCCCTGAACACTAAATATCTAGGAATATTGGCTACCCAATCTTGCTTCTTCTTTAGCTAGATCTCTGTTACAGCAATATCATTTTGTGCAGCCACTTCCAATCAGAATAAGGGTGAGCAATGAACTCACTGGAGGAGGCAGCTCCACAAATATCCCAATCCTTAAGGATGGGGGTGCCTAACTGGAGGGCAAAAGATAGGGCCGAAGCATTCACAACAATCTTAAGCCAGAAGTACCGAGTGTATGATTTATCTTGGCCTCCTCCAGACGTAACCAGGCAAGTGCCAGTCTTCAGCCAGTACAAAGCACCGAATAATGTAAAGGCTACAGGCCCTGAAAACATTCCAGCAATGGTACTAAAGACGTGCTCCAGAATCTGCGGTACCCAGTACAGTTACACACTGGCATCACCTGACCACATGGAAAATTGCCCAGCTATGTTCTAAAAACAAAACAAAAAAAAAAGGACAAATCCAACCAAGCCAACTACTACCCCATCAGTCTATTCTCAATCATCAGTAAAGTGATGGAATGGGTCATCAGCAGTGCTATCAAGCACTACCTGCTCAGCAATAATCTGCTCAGTGACACCCAGTTTGGATTCCACTAGAGCTCCTGACCCTACACAGCCTTGGGTTAAACCTGGACAAAACAGCTAAATTGCAAAAGTAAGGTGAAAGTGACTGACCTTGACATCAAGGGCACATTTGACCAAGCCTGGCATCAAGAAACCTGAGCAAAGCTGGAATCAACGGGAATCAGGGAGAAGTTCTCTGCTGGTTGGAGTCATATCTGGCAAGTAGGAAGATGGTTGTGGTTTTTGGAGGTCAGTCATCTCAGCTCCAGCACATCTCTGGAGGGAGTTCCTCAGGGTAATGTCCTAGACCCAACCATCTTCCGCTGCTTCAATGATCTTTCATAAGGTCAGAAGTGGGAATGTTTGCTGATGATTGCACAATGTCACAACTCCTCAGAGAATAAAGACGCCCATGTTCAAATGCAGCAAGACCTGGATAATATTCAGACTTGGGCTGACAAGTAACATTTGTGCCACACAATTGCCAGGCAATGACCACCTTCAACGAAAAAGAATCAAACCTTGACATCCAGTGGTGTTAACATCACTGAATCCTCAACCATCAACATCCTTGGGGTTACCACTTAACTGAAACTAAACTGGATTAACCATATAAACACAGTGGCTAGGAATCCTGCAGCAAGTATCTCATCTCCTGACTCCTCAAAGCCTGTCCACCATCTACAAAATACAAGTCAATACTGTGATGGAATTCTCCCCATTTGCCTAGCTAAGTCCAGCTCCAACAACATCAACTGGAATCAAGAAGCCCACTTGATTAGCATCATATCTACTCCCTTCACTATAAGTATCATAACTATAACTATCAGTAGCAGTAGTGTGTACCATCCATAAGACATACTGCAGAGATTCACTCAAAGATCCTTGGGCAGCACCTGCCAGAACTATGACCCCTTCTACCCAGAAGTACAAAGGCAGCAGATTCTTGGGAACACCACCACCTTCACATTCCCCTCTAAGCTACTCACCTTCCTGACTTGGCAATATGTCACCATTCCTTTAGGGACGCAGGATTTAAATTCTGGAACTCCATCCCGAGCAACACCATGGGTCTATCGACCATCACATGGACTGCAGCAGTTCAAAAAGACAGCTTACCACTGCCTTCTCAACAGCAACAAGGGATGGGCAATAAATACTGGTTCAGCCAGCCCAAATCCCATCAATGAATATGTTTTAAAACAAAATTCCACATTCCATTCTGAGTCTGTAACTCACCAATCATATTCACTATACTCCGTATATTCTCATACATGTAACCTAGTCATACACATAACCCTGACTTAGAACTAGAACAAAGGAAGTGAAGTTAGAATAAAAGGAGAAATCAAAACACTATTGCCTGTCCAGTGCTATGTGCACCTCAGTGACAGTTACCCTTTTGGAGATGCTCTTCTGATACTCACTACTCTGATTTAATTTAAATCCCCTACAGCACTAGCAAAGTACCCCACAAGAAAATTCATCCTGGCTCTGTCCAGGTACTGAGCTTGTACAGGTGCCATCTCATCCACAGCCAATCCCAGTGTCCCAGGAATCCAAACCCCGTTCTCTGGCATAACTTTTCCAGCCAGGGGTTCATCTGTTTTATCCTCGCATTTCTCATTTGCATGAGGTACTAGAAGGAATCCAGAGATTGTTACTCTTAAGATGCTGCTTGCTAATTTTTTATATTAGCCCTCTTAAATTCCGATTCTAGGACCACATTCTCCTTTGCTGCCTATGCTGTTCGTACTAATGAGGACCACAGCCCATGACTCATCACGCTCCCCCAGAAAACAGTCCTGCAATTTTCTTTGTGACCCTGGCACCAGACAGGAAACATATCACCCTAGAGTCACATCTATGGCTGCAGAAATCTCTCTATTTTTCCTCTAACTAATAAATCATCAATTACTATTGCTCTTCCTTCACTCCTGCACAGCTGACCCATAAATGATGCCAGAGACTTAGCTGTTGCTGCTCTCCCTCAAGAGGCTGGCACTTTCTTGCCCTAAAGGACATCAGTGAACCAGACAATAATTGTCATAGTCACCATTACTGATAGCCAGGTTTATATCTGAGATTTATTAACTGAATTAAATGCAACTAGCTGCTACAGTGGGATTTGAACCTATGTCCTAGGTCTAATGATTACTAGCTCAATGACATTACCACTATGCCATCATCTCCCTGAACATTCTAAGAGGCAAGGCAAACAAGTATAAATGCTCATGTTCCTATTTTTATCAATTATTGCATGCTCGCATAGAAACACATAACATCAATTTGAAAACATCTTACTTGTTTATGAGTGGTTCTGCAGTTTCCTTGTGATAGAAAACAGGAATGGGTACCCCCCAGCAACGCTGTCTTGAAATACACCAATATGTCCGTCTGTCCAACATGGCAAGCATACTGTTCATTGCTGAATGTGGAATCAGTTTTACTTTCTTCAACAACTCCTAAAGCAAAGGAACAAAACATCTTATTTTAGTACCAAGCACGTTGACCAAACTGCAAATGGCTTCAATGAAAAAAATCACATGAAATAGAAAATGCCAAGCAATATCTTCAGCTCAAACAACACTTTGTTTTTTAAGAACACCTTCCAGCAGTCAAATTTTTCACCAATGCTTCAACATGGAAAGGTATTGGTCAGGATTTTACAAAATGAATAAAAATAAAACTGACAGTGCTTCCCCTGAGGGTGCACTGTTACATCTCACTGATAGTCTTGGCACTGAAATTCACACAACATGAACTTAGGCTCCTTGCTCATCACTAAATTATATCGCCTGTTACTTCACGGTTACAGGATCAACATCCTGGAATGCTCTTCCATGCAATAGTGTAGGTGTACCTGCACATGATGGCCTGCATCGCGTGATCAAGTATTAAAAGGCAATTATGAATGTGCAACAAACACTGGCCTTGCCAAAGATGCTCAGATTCCATGAAAAAAATAAGTAAGAGAGCAGAAAGAGTTACAGTTAGTGCATCTAATAATACATCAATTTTTAAAAAACAGTATACACAAGTGACACGTATGATCAAACAACCTCTTTGGCTCTGGAATCTATTTCCTTCAAAAGCTGAAGTTTGAGAATTTTTTTATTTTTAACTATTTCTTTATCTCCATTTACCCCAGTTGTTCCTGATATTTATTTCACTTCCTTTCCTGATTCATATTTCTCTATGAATTCAGTTTCAAACTTCCTGTTTTATACTCATGTCCCAATGGAGATCCTTCAATCTGAATTGCTGAAGAGCTTTGCTGCTTCTCACTTTGCTCACAAATGTCTAGAGGTGCTGCACTGGGTCAGATGCCAGACTACAGACCCACTCGCTCAAAAACTAGTGAAACAATTGTCGGCAACTGCTAGAGGTGAGCGCTGTTCCTTTGCCACTGACTATAAAATCTTGACACTATATTGCAGATTCTTTTCCCATTACTTAAACAGAAAAGGATTCCCACTTGTTGGGGTACCTCTAATTTTGCGTGCTTATATACAATGAAAAAGCATGGCATGTTTGATTTACAAATGAAAACAAACCAGTCCATTATCTGTTCCAATTCACCTTCCAACATTTAATCCTTTTCTGATTGACATGAATACTTTCCAGCACAGAATCAAATAAATCAAACAATTGCTGAATTTAATGTGTTATTAAAAATACACACCTGACAAAGCAATATACTGTTTTTCAAGGAAAGATCATAAGATATTGGAGCACAACTAGGCCATTCAGCCCATTGAGTCTGCTCCTTCATTCGATCATACCTGATATGCTGTAGCTGGACTGGCCATGCAAAATGGGAAAATTGGATAATAAAGCATGCTGGGAAATTGAGCCAAGCATTGGCCAAAATATACAGACAAAACACACAAATAAACATGCTACAGACCCAGACAGGCAAGCTGCAGATGCAGACAGCACAACATACAACTGACTAAGCCTATTTACTAGGACAATAGGAAACAGTGACCTGTTCATGGAACTTAGGGACACCTCACACTCTTATCTGGGAAGCCTACATGACTTATATGCCCCTGACACTTTCAGAAATGGAGGACCAAAGACCATCCCACCATACGTATGACACTGCCTGATTGGGTCCAGTCAATCGGGGGATCTATTCCTGATAATCCATTAGTGGGAATCAAAGATCCTCCCAAAGGAATAAGGGAGCTTCCAAGGATAAGAATCACCACAACAGCACCCTTGGGAGCGGTAACTCAAAACCAACCGTGGTAAGAAGTGGCACCCCTGGGCGCCTTGGGAGAGGAAGTCCAGATGACCGTCATCAATTCGACCAAGGCCAAGGCTGAGTGTGATGACGTTTGTTCATTCCAAGTTAAGTAAAAGTACAAGATACTGACTTAGATTTAGTGTTAATTGGTAGTTTGTAGCATAATCATTATTATGGTATTAATGGTGTTATAATCAATAAAGATCATTTCCAAATACTATTAAAAGTTGACTCAAAGTCATTTGCAGGATATACAAGCTAAACATACTGTGTGGCTACCGCAACAATGTTTCCCAACTTCATTCTCCTGCCTTCTCCCTGTAACCTTTGATCTCTTTACTATCAAGGTCCTATCTCTGTCTGTCTTAAATACACTCAATGATTTGGCCTCCACAGCCCTCGATGGCAATGAGTTCCACAGAGTCACCAACCTCTGGCTGAAGAAATTCCTTCTCATCTCATTTCTAAAGGGGTCTGAATGGAAAGCAATGTTATATCAAATTTTAAAATAGCAATACCTCTTTAAAGCTACAAAATCTAATTATTAAGCAGGTACACCCTCACAACAACCAGAATTTCACTGCTGAAACAAAGGCATGAAAAGCTGCAAATATACACAACGCCATTCAATATCTTCAGTGGGAACAATTAGAAATAATGGGCTCAAGCTTCAAAACTAGACAAACTTAGCAACAATCATTTTCCCTCCATGGCTGATGACTGACTCAAATGTTTATCCAGCATTGTAGTGCTTGATTGTGGTTTGGTGAAGAAGTTTCACAAAATGCAAAGAACTTGCAAGTTTCAAACGGATGGCGTGAAGTACTTGGTTCTACACAATTTGTCATCTTTAACTGCAATTGCTGTGGGCAACTGGAGGGTACAAACACTTTGATCGTGTCAGTTCAGTATTTTCTATGCTCTATAAAAGATCATTGGCTTGAAACATTTTGGTTTTCTCTCCACAGATTCCGTATGAGCTACTATTTCCAACATTTTGTGTTTTTATTGTTCATATTTTCCACTGCTCTGTCAATGAAGAAATATGCGCGCTTAGGCAACATGTACAATAAGGAGCACATTGGCGTACAATACATTAAATTTTGAGTATAAGGATTTAACAACCTATATTCAATTTAGGCAATAGCACACTCGCATGGCACTATGCTGTTACTGCAATAGTCCAAACTAGCAATTGCTTATTCATTTACACAACACATTTCACTTCCAAATAAAAATATGTACTTCAATAAAAAGTGCATTCCTTTGTGGAACATTGCACAAATCAAGATAAGCTAAGGCCTGAGGTCCTTAACTGTATTTTGATACAGTCAATCCTGAAAATATTGACAAAGAGAAAATGCCATAAATTAATTCTAATATCACAAACCTCAAACTACAAGTAGAAGCTTTGAACATAGATGGGATATATATTTAAAGAATGACTAGTAGATTATAGAATCACACAGCACAGAAGGAAGTCACTCAGTTTCATTATTTAGTCTTGGATGGTAAAAAGGCATTCAGAGGAGTAGCTGATGCCTCTTTGACAATACTACATTAAAAGTATTGACAGCTGAGAAATAGGAAGTCTGGCCCAACAAGTCCAAGATGATGTTTATGTTCTAAAAGAATCTCTTCCCAAAGTCTTTCATCTAAAGTTATGAACATATCCTTGTAATTCTTTCTCCCTCAAATGCTTAAGTGGCTTCCACTTAAATACGTATACACTATTAGTTCTCCGCCAATTCCCTTGCACTGCTCCTTTTAGAATATTTATATAAGGACACACGACAAAGCCACTGGCATTTCTTCCCTCCGTTCTTTTGATGCATATGGATGCAATCCATCCAATCATACAGTCTATGCGCTTTAGGTTGAATTAATTCAGTCATCCCATCCTTTTCAATCTTAAATATCATTATGCCGTTTTTTTTCTTATAATGCCATGTCCACCATCTAAGTCTCTCTGGAAGCACTCAATTATTGAATCTTTTGCTCATTCCACTAAGACATGAGAGCTTACCATGTATATCTTTAATTTCCCCCGCTCTGATTTTCTTTTCTTCTTCATGTTTGTATAATACTTGGCTATTTATTTTAACTTTCCTTATTAATTCAGTTTTGCAGATTCTCCTTGACCTCCTAATTTGACTTTTGGCTTCTATCCTATAACCTTGCTATACTCCTCTCATTATCCTCCCCTTCGTAATTATGCACACCTTTTCTCTTTACTTTAAATTTTAGCTGGTATTTTGTATTCATCAGTGATGAGTCACAAGTTTTGTTTTGCACTGCAGTGGCATACATGTTTCCGGACTCTACTGATTTCAGGTTTAAATGTTTCCCATTACTTTCTATTTCATTCTCAGTAAGTTTTTTTTTGTATTCGTTTGTGGGATGTGGGCTTCACTGGCTGGCCAGTATTTATTACCCGTTCCTAGTTGCCATTGAGAAAGCTGTAATGAGTTACCTTCTTGAACCGCTGCAGTCCACCTGCTGTGGGTAGACCCACAATGCCATTAGGGAGGGAATTCCAGAATTTTGACCCAGCAACAGTGAAGGAATGGTGATATATTTCCAAATCAGAGTGGTGAGTGGCTTGGAATGGAGCCTGGAGGTGGTGGTGTTCCCATGTATCTACTGCCCTTGTCCTTCCAGATGGAAGTGGTCACTGGTTTGGAAAATGCTGTCTGAAGATCTTTGGTGAATTTCTGCACTGAAAGAGTGGATGTTTGTGAATGTGGTGCCAATCATGCAGGCTGCTTTGTCCTGATGGTGTCAAGATTCTTGAATGTTTTTGGAACTGCAGCCATCCAGGCAAGTGGGGTGTATTCCATTACACTCCTGAGTTGTGCCTTGTAGATGGTGGAACAGACTTTGAGGAGTCAGGAGGTGAGTTACTCACCATAGTATTCTTAACCTCTGATCTGCTCTTGAAGCCACTGTATTTACGTGGAGAGTCCAGTTGAGTTTCCGGTCAATGGTAATCTCCAACTTATTGATAGTGGGGATTTCTGTGATGGTGACACCCATTGAATGCCAAGGGATGGTGGTCATATTGTCTCTTATTGGTGATGGTAATAGTCTGGCATTTGTGTGGCGCGAATGCTACTTACCAGTTGTCAGCCCAAGCCTGAATATTGTCTAGATTTGGTTGCATTTGAACATGGACTGCTTCAGTACCCGAGTCGTCATGAAGGGTGCTGAACACTGTGCAATCATCAGTGAACATCTCCACTTCTAACCTTATGATGGGGGGGAAGGTCATCAAAGAAGGAGCTGAAGATGGTTGAAACTAAGACACCACCCTGAGGAACTCCTCCAGGGATATCCTGGAACTGAGATGACTGACCTCCAACAGCCACGACCATCATCTTCTGTGCCAGGAATGATTCCAATCAGCAAAATTTTGCCCCCAACACCCATTGATTCCAGTATGGCTAGGGCTCCTCAATGCCACACTTGGTTGAACATAGCCTTGATGTCAAAGGTTGTCACTCTCACCTCGCTCTTTTGTCCATGCTTGAACCAAGGCTGTAATGAGGTCAGGAGCTGACTGATCCTGGTGGAATCCAAACCAGACATCACCGAGCAGATTATTGCTGAGCAAGTGTAACTTGGTACTATTGCCAGATGTTCTCAGGGACCTTAGCCTTTGCAGTATCCAGTGTCTCCAACTATTTCTTGAAATCACATCAAGTGAACTGAACTGGCTGAAGACTGGTATCTGTAATGCTTGGGAGCACTGAAGGAGGCCAAGATAGACCACCCACTCAGCACTTCTGGTTGAAGATTGCTAAAAAGCTTCAACCATATCTTTTGTACTGGTGTGCTGGACTCATCCATCACTGAGGATGGGGATATTTTTGGAGCCTCCTCCTCCAGTGAGTTGTTTCATCGCCCACCACCATTGAGACACAGACATAAAATTATGTCATTTTTGTGAGTTTAAAAAAAAAACTAGAAACTCAGTTCAGATTCAGGTAGGATGCAGAGATGTTACCATTGTTCCTGCTCACTCCCATAAAATCAGCTTTGCTTCCAATATGTGTGCACTCATTTTAGTATTTACCTTACTTGGCCTTCAAGAAACAGGAGAAACTTGAAAGGAAAAAATATAATTATAGCATCAGTAACTTCTAAAGTATGGTAAAACAGAGGAAGATTTGGCAAACTCACAACAGAAAAAAACAACAATAGTTGATGATGTATAAAAGAATCCAAAAATTCTATCTACACACTAATATATGGCAAAATTACAAGTACTAACAATTTAAATTTTCATTACAATAACTTAATCTCAAAGAAAAAATTTACCTGGGCTCTGTTCTTGATACTTGCAGTATCTACAAACCATTGTTTGCTGGCTCGTATAATTACTGGCCTTTTTGTTCTCCAGTCATATGGGTAACTGTGTCTTATGTCTTCCTCTTTCAACAGCATGCTCGCCCCATGCAACATTTGGATGACTAATGAAATTCAGAAATTATAATCCATAAAAATTGTATGAAGACTATAACCTGTTTACACAAAGTGGCACTATTTCCAAGAAGAATAAACAGGAAACTAAAGCAGTGTTAAAAATAATCATCATTATTATGACAACTAAATACTTGGCGACGTGAAACTACGATGAATTCAATACAATGGAGGGAGCACTCTTAACTGCTGTTTTGTCCACATAAAAAAGTGACATTACTCACGAGAAACTAGAATCAGCAATCGCACAGCAGCTAAAAAACTACACATCTGTGCAACTTCTCAACTGCATTTTAAATTTGTACCTTTCAGCTGAGCTGCTGGAATCAAGCTGAGATCATGATATGCAATCAGTTGATTGAAACTAAGCATGTTCTTTTGATTACAGGCCTTCAATTATTTTCAAGGACTGATCACTTTATAACACCTGATTGCCACCAGTGCATCAAGTAGAGTCAGTGATGCTCTATTGACTCCTAAAATTAGAACAAATACGATTCCACAAATTTTAACTATGTAACATACACTAAATGATGCTTCAATGTGCTTTAGAACTCAACAGCACATTGACAATTCCTTACACAGAAATTTGCAATTATGTCGAAGAAGAACTAAGCACAGATTAGGGATCACCTTGCAGGAAGGAGAAGAATCCAAAAAAAATACCAATCTCTCTGGACAAAACTTACACACACATCCATCAGCTAGATATCATTGTCATCTGCCTTGTTCAAGATGGACACAAATGGATGGCTGAACAAGGCAAAACAGTGAGAAAACAAAACTAAATTAAAATCAGAATTAAAAGTTTTTGATGTTTTCACTATTTTTCTCCTTTCTACTCTTTCAGGATTTGATTTTTCCCTGGTTTACCCCTGTTGGCTTTATAATTACTAGGTAACCTTGAATAGCTTAACAACACGGGTGGCACGTTGGCTAGCACTGCTGCCTCGCCGTGCCAGGAACCCAGGTTTGATTCTACCCTCGGACAACTATCTGTGTGGAGTTTGCACATTCTCCCAGCGTCTGCGTGGGTTTTCGCCGGGTACTCTGGTTTCTTTCCACAGTCCAAAAATGTGCAGGTTAGGTGGATTGGCCATGCTAAATTGCCCTTTGTATCCACAGGTGCATAAGTTAGGTGGAGCCATGGGAAATGCAAGGTTAGAAAGAAAGGGTAGTGGGATGGGTCTGGGTGGGATGCTCTTCGGAGGGGTGGTGCGGACTTGTTGGGCCGATTGGCCTGTTTCCATTCTGTTGGGGTTCTATGATCTCCTGTAAACATGGTTACTATTAATAAGGCAAATCTCAGCAAGAAGCACCAGCAGGAAGTGCGGTGACAGTGGGTATGGGGGCATTACACAATTTTCCACATCTTTTTCCCGGGTAACAACTCTTCAAAAGTACTTTATTGGCTATTAACCACAAGTTGGACAAGCCAAACATTGTGAAATATTAATGAATGTGCTTTCTTAATCAGAGTTTTTGCAGAGCCATTTCCAATTGATTTTGCCCTAAACAAAAGATATGAAAGCCACTTACTGTCTCCTCAACAACTTTAGCTGAGCTCAGCTAAGCAAGCCCAAAGCAAGGATTAACTGTTGAACACTATTTTGCTCTATCGTTTAGCCACTAATCTCCAAACCCAATAAATCTTTGGGAGAACAGACAAAACAAGACTCCCTAAACATTCTTCAACCTAGGTATTACTAACCTGTTTCATTTCCTTCATTAAGGACATACTTGTTTTGAAGCTCTAATCCAGCCGCTTCAGTGAAAAAGCCATTTTCATCCACTAAACAATCCTAAAACAGTGAAAACCAAACCAATTAAAACTGCAGCAATCGTGAATTTGATACTTTATCCCAGTATTAGACAAGGCAAAATTCCCTCCAATTAAAGAATGGGTAGACTGAAGCTATTATCTTTGGTACCTGCAACAAACACGGTTTCTGAGCTACTAACTTCAGCATCCCTCTAGAAGACTGTTTGAGGCTAGACTAAACTGGCTGCCACCTCCACATCCTACCTGAATCTGAACTCAGTTTCTAATAATTTTTTTTAAATTCACAAAGTTGACATAATTTTATGTCTGCACTATTGTCTGTCTCTACCCCTGCCTCCATCCATCCATCTGCTGCTGTAACCCTGATTCATGGCTTTTATTACTTACAGACTCAAAATTCTTTCCCAGCCAGAATCATATCTTCCACCCATTGTAAACTTAAGCTTATCTAAATTGTATTCAGAAACTATTCACTCAGTCTAGGGAATCTAGGATGAAGACAAAAAATTAGAGCCAGGCTTTTTCAGAAAAAAAGTTAGAAAAATTAGAAAACACAAAGGGTGTTAAAAGCTTGAAATGCTCTTCCACAAATGGGAGTACACGCTAGACCAATTGTAAATTTTAGATCAGAGAATGATTGATTTTTGTGAACCAAAATTATCAGAGAGATATGGGGTAAAGGCAGAGATATGAAGGCAGGTTTCGGTTCAGCCCTGATTTCATGAAATGGTATAATGAAATAGCTGGTTCAGTGGATTAAATAGCCAGCTCGTGCCCCGATTCTATATTCTAATCCACAGCAACCTAATTACCCAACACTACTGTCCTTGCGGGCCTACACTATGTAAATAAAGAATGTTGTTGTGGTTTTCATTTCTCCCTAACTGACTTGGTTCAATGTATTGTTGTTGTTAGAATCACAGAGCACGGGTAGTCACCATTAGGCCCATTATGTATTTGAGTTTGGCGCACATATTAATCTGTAACTTACAACTGAGAGTTTGTGGTGGGAAGCGACACCATAATCTTCCATTCCATGAGCTGGGGCAGTATGGACCAATCCTGTCCCTTTCACCATTGTGACGTGGTTTGCAGGCAAAAGCTGGGATTCTCTTCCAGGAATTGTGGGATGGCTACAGACTCCACCTTTTAAATCAGAACCTACACCAGGAGAAGTAATAACGTATCTGCATCAAGAGTTATGAAGGATTAAAAATGTATCAAAACTCCATACAATGAAACCCACTCTTAAGTTATTTGGTAATAGATAAGCTAATTTGAATTTACACAAATCAGAAATCACATGACACCAGATTATAGTCCAACAAGATTATTCGAAAACAGGTATATTCAGGTCTGAGGAAGGAGCTGCGCTCAGAAAGCATTTTCAAATAAACCTGTTGGACTATAACCTGGTGTCATGTGATTTTTGACCTTGTCCATCCCAGTCCAATACCGGCACCTCCACATCATGATTCAACATGTATCATGTAATTCATTTCAGTGTTCCATGCATAAGGAGGAAGAGCAAAAAAAAAAAAAATTCAGCCATGTTCTCTATTCTGATCATTCGTCAGCAAGCTCTGCTGAAAGCAGTCTTGTATACAATTCAGGGCTTGACTAGAATACTTCTCATAAAATCTCTTAACACACTCACCGTCAAGGCTTATACCTGTAAAATTATCATCTGGACAAAGTCTTAGAGGAACATTTTTGCATACGAAACCATGGCCCTATAATAAATGCAACTCTTAGGGCACAGACACAAGTAAAAATTGGAGATGGGATACAATTTAGAATATATTATAAAGTGCTATAATTTTCAATGAAATAAAGAGAAACTCAAGATAAATCTACATTAATTTCTCTTGCCTGTGACTGTCTGAAGAATTTCAAACTGCGTGTCCAGGATAGCTGCTGTAGATTCTACACATTCTGTACCTAGAAGATAGAGTTCTTCTGTCTTTAAGCACTTCACTAAAGAATACCTGCATTCAGAAACAGCACAGCATCGCATTAGCATTAGGAATTTACTGATTTTGCAATCAAGGCCATTTGATAATTAAATTTTACCTTACTACAACAAGAAACTGAGCTATCTTCCAGTTTTTGAATACGACTTGACAGTTACTGATGTCAGCTGCACTGTGTGATTATTGTCAAACCTCAGTATTGCACTACAACAGTTAACTTGAACTAATAATTGTATCTTTCAAGTGTGCCAAAGAAAACTATAATACAGTATATTGAAATATCCCAAGTCCAAGATGCAAGAAGTTATCCCACGTCCATCAAAAGCCATCACTCTCTAAAGACGTTATTAAGCATTCATACAAATCTTCAACTTCATTACACTAAAAGCAACAGATTCATTTCAATTTAGGGGAAGATTTTAGGGCTTTAGATTCTTCCATGCAAAACTAATTAATACTGTTGGCAAGCACCTATGGATCCATAGTTACACTGTATTTAAATGTTGCATTTGTCCCAAAAACAATATTACCTTGGCTTAACTTTTTAAAGTTTTTTTTTTCACAAAATAAACCACTGTCATACATGGAACATAATGATTTCTTTCTGCTAAAGAAGTGTCCTCTTCACAAAAACAACAAAGTCAAACTGTATTCAGAGGATCAGCTCATTCAAAGGTTCATTTGTTGTTTGATCAAGCAACTTTTATTAGATTGTGGACACTTCTGGGCTAGAAGTTAGAAGCAAACAATGCCATGACCGTTTACTTCAGTCAATAAATGTGGATGTATCCAAATTCAAGGAGGTACATCATTCTAATGTGGAATTTATAAACAACAGCAGAACTTACTCAGCATTTGGCATATAACAAACTGCCTGGTTAGCTGGAATTGTCCAAGGCTGGGTTGTCCAGATTAAAGCATGAACAGAGGATGCATCCCCTGAAAGATAAAATAGTTCTTTTCCGCTTATTGTGGAATAAAAGGAAAAACATTTTTTACCATCTGACATCCCTGTTACAGATGCATCCAAATTCAAATATTACTTTTTCTCCTGAAAGCATCTTTCTGATATCTGTTAACGTACCAAATGTATTCTATTATTCTTCAGCGGTGGACAATAACAACATTTTGCTAACTATCTCGTTTAAAGAAAACATAAAAATAACCTTGAGACATCAACCAATCAGTCCATACTTATCATACATCACTTTATTACCATTAAGTAATGAACACACCCCTGTTAATACTGTATCACAGGATACTTCCCCCTTCCCAACTTTTACCTACCATAAGAAATACGAACAGGAGTAGGCTGTTCGGCTCCCCAAGCCTGCTCCACCATTCGATAGAATCACGGTGGATCCAACGTTCCTCAGTCATTTTCCTGCATTCTCCCCTTAACCCTTGATTCCCCTACTGATCAAGAATCTATGTCAGCCTGAAGTATACAAGGACTTTGCCCCTCAGCTCCCCATGGCAAGGAGTTACAAAGACTCATCACACTCAGGGAAGGAATTCCTCCTCATCTCAGTCTGAAATTGGCACCCCTTTATTCTGGTCCTAGACTTTCCCATCAAGGGAAACATCCTCTCAGTATTTACCCTGTCAAGCCCCTTAAGAATCCTATATGTTTCAATATATGAATCCGATATGATCACTTCTCATTCTTCTAAACTCTAGTGCGTCCCAACCTGTTTGGCCTTTGCTCATAAGATAATCCCTCTCATACGAGGGATCATTCTAGTGAACCTTCTCTGAACTGCCTCCAATGAAATTACATCCTTCCCTAAATAAGGGACCAAACTGCTAACAGTACTCCAGAAGCGATTTCACCAACACCACGCACAATTGCAGTAAGACTTTCTTAACCTTACACTCCAACCCCCTTGAAGTAAGAGCCAACATTCCATTAGCCTTCTTGACTACCCTTGGCACCTGTGTGGTAAATTTCGTCCCCGCAACAATAACCAAAAAAGAATCCCCCTCGTCCTCACATACCACCCCACCAACCTCCGGATCCAACGCATCATCCTCCGACACTTCCGCCATCTGCAATCAGACCCCACCACCAAAGACATTTTTCCCTCCCCACCCTTATCTGCCTTCCGGAGGGACCACTCCCTCCGCGACTCCCTTGTCCGCTCCACACTCCCCTCCAGCCCCACCACACCCGGCACTTTTCCTTGTAACCGCAGGAAGTGCTACACCTGCCCCCACACCTCCTCCCTCACCCCAATCCCAGGCCCCAAGAAGAC
>JAHRHZ010000018.1:32909851-32921049 GCA_024137785.1 Ginglymostoma cirratum
ATCCATCCTCTATCCGCCTCCCCCTCTCTCCCTATTTATTTCAGAACCCTCTTCCCCTCCCCCATTTCTGATGAAGGGTTTAGGCCCGAAACGTCAAGTTTTCCTGCTCCTATGATGCTGCTTGACCTGCTGTGTTCATCCAGCCCCATGCTTGTTATCTCGGATTCTCCAGCATCTGCAGTACCTTTTATCTCTGGTAAATTTCTGTGTTTCATTTACAGGTTACTCCAGTTCCTTTGTGATGTGGTTTGCTGCAATTTCTGTCCATTTAAACAATATTCTGTTCTTTCGTTCTCCTTTCCAAAATGAACAAGTTCATATTTTCCCACATTATACTCTATTTGACAACTTTTCACCCACATACTTAGCCTGTCAATATCGCTGTGCAAACTGTTTGTACCCCTCTGACAACTTGACTTTCCACCTGTTTTGGCGCTGTCTGCAAATCTGGCAAGAGTACATTCACTTCCTTCCTCCAAATCATCAGTATATATTGTAAACAGTTGTGGTCCCAGCACTGATCCCTGTGGAACCCCACTAGTTGTGGGTCACCAACCTGAAAAAGAACCCCTTATCTCCACTAAATAAAAACCAGAAGAACAGCGGATGCTGTAAATCAGAAAGAAAAACAGAAATTGCTGGAAAAGGCTCAGTGGGTCTGAAAGCATCTGTGGAAAGAAATCAGAACAAAATCAAATCACTCAACTTGAAACGTTAACTCTGATTTCTTCCCACAAATGCTGCCAGGTTTGCTAAGCTTTTTCAACAATTTCTGTTTTTGTCCCTTATCTCCACTCATCATTTCCTGCCCGTTAGCCAATTCCCTATGCTTGCCAATATACTACCTCCAACACCATGGGCTCTTAAGATTTAACCTTTTGTGTGATATCCGGTCAAATGCCTTCTGGAAGTCCAAATACAACACATCTATTGGTTTCCTTCTACGCACTCTGGTTCATATTTCCTGGAAACATTCTAACAGTCACGATTTCCCTTTCATGGCGCCATTCTGCCTCTGCCTGATTGGATCAAAACTTTCCAAACGTTCTGCTATTACTTCCTTAAAATTGATTCCAATACTTTTCTAACAATAGACGTTAGGCTAATCAGCCGCATTTAGCCTCTCTTGCATTTTAAATAGGATTGTCACATTACTAGTTTTACAATCCTGTAGTACTTCTTGTAACCTGGTGGCTCAAGGGTGGCACAGTGGCTCAATGGTTAGCACTGCTGCCTCATAGTGCCAGGGACGCGGGTTCAAATCCACCTGTCCTATTTATTATGGTCTTATGGAAGGTGACTGTCTGTGTGGAGCTTGCACGTTCTCCCCGTGTCTGTGTGGGTTTCTCCAGGTGCTCTGGTTTCCTCCCACAGTCCAAAGATGTGCAGGTAGGTGGATTGGCCATACTAAATTTTCCATAGTGTTCAGGGATATGCAGATTAGGTTGATTATGGGTTATGGGTCTGAGTGGGATGCTCTGAGCGTTGGTGTGGACTTGTTGGGCCAAAGGGCCTGTTTCCACACTCTAGGGATTCTATGATTATACAGGAGCCAAGGATTTACAGCTAATGCATCCACTATGTCTGTAGTTACCTATTTTAGGATCTTAGAATGCAAGCCATCAAATCCAGGGGACTGAAGTGCCTTTAGCCTCAATACTTTGTCCAATACTACTTCTTTAATAAAGGTGATGGCACTTGATTTTGCCCCGTCGCCTTTGGTATTAATGATATGTTCAAACTATCTTCAAAGACTGATGCAAAGCATTTTTTTTAAACTCTACTGCCATTTCTGTGTTACCCATAACCATCTCTTCAAATTCATTTTCTGAGGGGCCTACGTTCACTTTGATCTCGCTCTTCCTTTTATATATTCAAAGAAACTCAATGTCAGTTTTTATATTCCTCACTAGTTTGCCCACCTATTTTATCCTCTGTCTTTATTAAATTTTTACACCTCCTTTGCTGGATTCTGAATTTATCCCAGCCTTTGGGGCCATCACTGACTTTGGCCTCCTTATATGCTTTTACTTTCAACTTAATATCCTCCCTAACTTCATTTGTCATGGGTGATTTATCTCTCTCTTAGAATCTTTTTGCTGCGAGTCACGAATTGTCTTCTTAAACGGCTGCCACTGCTTGCTTACCGATATCCTTTGTAATCTATCCACCCAATTCACTTTAGCTAACTCTATCCTCACTTCATTATAATTCCTTTTATTCAAGTTAAACACAATTGTTTCTGACCCAAGTTTCTCACTCTTGAACTGTGTGTTAAATTCTCTATTATGATCGCTACTTCCTAAGCAACCTTTTATCCTGAGTTCCTTTGTTAAGCTTGCCTCATTACCAGATCCAAGTCAGCCTGCTCCCTGGTTGGCTCCAAGAATATTGTTCTCAGAAATTATCCCTGCTACGTTCTGTGAATTTGTTGTCAGAGGTACCCTTCCCAATTTGATTAACCCAAACACCATAAAGATTAAAATCACCCATAATTATCGTTCTATTCTTTTTACATGCTCCTATTATTTGTTGATTTATAGCCTTGCCTGCAGAGTGGCTACTGTTTGGGGGCCTGTACACTTCTACTACCAACGTTTTCTTATCCCTGCTGCTTTTGTAAACCTCCACCCAAACAGACTCTATATCACGCAGGCCGAGATCATGTCTCACAACGGTCCTCATTTCATCTCTCGTTAACAGTGCTACCCCACCAATTTTTCCATCACTCATGTCTCTATGAAAGGTCAAATATCCTTGTATGTAAAGTTCCCGGTTTTAATTTCTTTGTAACCACGTTTCCGTAATAGCTATGAGATCATATTCATTTACCTACCTTATTCTGAACGCTTTGTGCACAGAGATACGAAGTCTTTTAAGGTTGTTCCTCTATTGAATTTCCCTACACTTTTATGGTTGTTTGGTACAATATGACCATCACGTATTCTATCCCTTCTTTTTATTTTCTGGTAACGATCAGCCCAATCACTAACCTGCAATCTGACTTTCGCCTTTACCCTTGATTTTCTTATTTTCCATGCAACTCAATGCATCCACTGTGCCCTTCACACCACCTCCCCCAGTTAACTACTCTCATTCCCTTAGAACCTCTTTTCACCTATAAGGACCACAACAACAACTGGACCGATAGTCAGTTTTCCTCACACAGTCAGTCATCCTTAGTGGTACAATTTGGAAACAGAAGAAAGTATATTTTAACTGCTGACAACTAGTATGAAGCTTCCTCAACAGGCGACACTTCAAGTATAAGAAACAGCATCAGCATTATGTTCATTCTGTGCAAACTCGTTGCAGTCAAGCTTGATTTTGAGTATGTTTAATACATGTAACGCACTTTTCAGCAGGGCTTGACAAAGAGTCAGCACGAGAGGAATGCTGGTTGATTATTGTCCTCCAAGACAACGAACACAAAGCAGAATTTCAGCATCCCTCCAGCTACCAAAACCAGATTAACTAGTGATTAAAGCCATTAATACCAATATTAAATTAAGCAGTGGGATATACAGTTTGTCAAGGTATCTCTGATAGCTACTTTCAGCCCTTCAGTAACTGTCAACTTGTTGTTCAAATGTGAACTTACGTAAATAAGTGTTGTCAGGCTATTCATTCATAGTATTAAAAATGGTTGACAGTTTGCCTATCTATAAACTTTCCTCTGTATAAAAGGCAGTGCATACAAAAGCAGCTAATCAACCACTCTCCATTCTGCATACAGTTTCCCATAGATTTTACACACTGGTGCTTCAATGAGCTGCACCAACAGGCTGAGCCTGAGCCAAAACTTCTGAGGTGAACAATCCTAAATTTGTGACAAACACTCTACCTGATGCTGAAGCTAATTCTGGGGGGGCTTTTACGAGAGGAAACTTGACATATGCCGACCGACTAACATGCTGCTGATTGTATTCAAGTTCAGCTTCAGCCAAGGCTGTCCTGCAAAGATAGAGGAAAAAATTTGATAAACGCTTTGCTCTGTAAAAAATAACTTAAAATTCAAAATTACCTACAAAAAAATAAGTGACAAACCTTGTAGAAGGAGACCAAAATACAGGTTTGTAGTCTTGATAAATATACCCCTTAAGGCAAAGAGAAGTAAAATTAACACATTATCAAGATTTGGACAACACATGAAACTGACAAGAACGATAAAATACCTCATCAAACATTTTGTGGAAAACTTGTAACTGTTTAGCTTCATACTCTTTGTCAAACGTATAATAACAATTATCCCAATCGGCCATCACGCCCCATCGAATGAATGCTGCTCGTTGACGCTCAATTGTTCTTTCTGCAAATTCTCTGGCTAGAAGACAAAAATGACATAAAACATTTTAAGTAGCAAGAAATTTTGGGTCTGTTAACTGTCCTGCACTTTCCTGTATGGAAAATTCTAACCTCAGTTGTGAGTAGGTGGGACGGGAAGCAACACCTCTTTTTCTCATAAACACTGAAAGTACAAATGCCTTTTTACTATGGTTGTAAGAGCTAGTATCATTTTGTAGTGATGAGTTTGATTCTGTCTGAAAAATAGCTACCACCAAACTGTTGTACTCAATTAATTTTTCTTCTGTGGGTTTCGCCAGCCGAGCCAGCATTTATGGCCCAACCCTAGCTGCCCACAAGAGATCAAGTCAGAATTTTTGTATCTTAAAATGGAAGGTAGGAGCAATCACAGTATAACTGTTTTCATTCACTCTAATTTTCACTTTGTGTCTGACCAGTTCCACACCACCACCATTCCTAAATTTTATCACGCGCACTATAATCATAAGCATAATCACAGATTGGTACTGAAAGCAACTTCCTCAAGAATAAATCCCTATTGAAGGCATAAGTTAGGGTTGCAGATCTGACAAAAATTTCTCAACAATATCACAGCCTTAACACTCAACTGACACTATGTTATGTCATAGAGAAATAATTAGTTGTTCTCTAACTTTATTGGAGGATTGAGATCACAATCGAGTTCAGGGCTGATAGAACAAAGAACAAAGAAAACTTACAGCCCAGGAACAGGCCCTTCGGCCCTCCAAGCCTGCGCCGATCCAAATCCACTGTCTAAACCTATCGCCCAATTCCTAAGGATCTGTATCCCTCTGCTCCCCACCTACTCATGCATCTGTCCAGACGCACCTTAAATGAATCTACCGTGCCTGCCTCTACTACCTCTGCTGGCAACGCGTTCCAGGCACCTACCACCCTCTGTGTAAAGTACTTTCCGCGGGTATCCCCCTTAAACTTTTCTCCTCTCACCTTGAACGCGTGACCCCTTGTTATTGAATCCCTCACCCTGGGAAAAAGCTTATCTCTATCAACCCTGTCTACACCCTTCATGATTTTGAAGATCTCAATCAGGTCCCCCCTCAATCTCCTTTATTCTAATGAAAACAATCCTAACCTACTCAACCTCTCTTCATAGCTAGCACCTTCCATACCAGGCAACATCCTCGTAAACCTTCTCTGTACCCTCTCCAAAGCTTCCACATCTTTTTGGTAATGTGGCGACCAGAACTGTACACAGTATTCTAAATGCGGCCGAACCAAAGTCTTGTACAATTTTAACATGACCTGCCAGCTCTTATACTCAATACCCCGTCCGATGAAGGCAAGCATACCATATGCCTTCTTGACCACTCTATCCACCTGTGCAGCCACCTTCAGGGTACAATGGACCTGAACTCCCAGATCTCTCTGCTCATCAACTTTTCCCAAGGCTCTTCGGTTTACAGTATAGTTTGCTCTAGAATTAGACCTCCCAAAATGCATCACCTCACACTTGCCCGGATTGAACTCCATCTGCCACTTCTCCGCCCAACTCTCCAGTCTATCTATATTCTCCTGTATTCTTTGACAATCCCCTATGCTTTCTGCTACTCCCCCAATCTTCGTGTCATCTGCAAACTTACTGATCAGACCACTTACGCCCTCTTCCAGATCATTTATGTATATCACAAACAACAGTGGCCCCAGCACTGATCCCTGTGGAACACCACTGGTCACCTTTCTCCATTTCGAGAAACTCCCTTCAACTACTACTCTGTCTCCTGTTGCTCAACCAGTTCTTTATCCACCTAGCTAGAACACCCTGTACACCATGTGACTTCACTTTCTCCATTAGTTTACGATGGGGAACCTTATCAAACGCCTTACTAAAGTCCATGTAGATGACATCTA
Source organism: Ginglymostoma cirratum (assembly GCA_024137785.1). Classification (NCBI taxonomy): domain Eukaryota; kingdom Metazoa; phylum Chordata; class Chondrichthyes; order Orectolobiformes; family Ginglymostomatidae; genus Ginglymostoma; species Ginglymostoma cirratum. Next base: position 32,916,047 of record JAHRHZ010000018.1, read on the forward strand.
CAGCCCTTCCTTCATCTATCAACTTGGTCACTTCCTCAAAGAACTCTATTAAGTTAGTAAGGCATGATCTCCCCTGCACAAAACCATGTTGCCTATCACTGATAAGCCCATTCTTTTCCAAATATAAATAGATTCTATCCCTCAGTACCTTCTCAGCAACTTTCCCACCACTGACGTCAGACTTACTGGTCTGTAGTTACCTGGAATATCCCTACTACCCTTCTTGTACAGGGGGACAACATTAGCAACTCTCCAGTCCTCCGGCACTTCACCTGTGTTTAAGGATGCTGCAAAGATATCTGTCAGGGCCCCAGCTATTTCCTCTCTCGCCTCCCTCAGCATCCTGGGATAGATCCCATCCGGTCCTGGGGATTTGTCCACCTTAATATCCTTTAGCCTACCCAACACATCTTCCCTCCTTATGTCAACGTGATCCAGAGTAAACAAACTTCTATCTCTAATCTCAACATTCATCATGTCCCTCTCCTCAGTGAACACTGATGCAAAGTAATCATTGAGAATCTCACCCATTTTCTCAGGTTCGACACAAAACCTTCCTTCCTTATCCTTTAGTGGACCAACCCTTTCTCTAGTTACCATCCTGCTTCTTATATATGAATAAAAGGCCTTGGGGTTCTCCTTAATTCTGTTGGCTAAAGTTATTTCATGACCCCTTTTAGCCCGCTTGATTCCTCGTTTAAGATTGGTCCTACTCTCCCAATATTCCTCCAAGGACCGTTCTGTTCTTAGCTGCCTGGACCTTACGTACGCTTCCCTTTTCTTCTTGGTTAGTCGCACGATTTCTCCTGTCATCCACGGTTCACGAATCTTTCCTTTCCTATCCCTTGTTTTCAAAGGGACATGCCTATCCTGCACTATCTTCAACCTATCTTTGAAAGCCTCCCACATATCAAATGTGGACTTCCCTTCAAATAGCTGTCCCCAATCCACATTTCCCAGCTCCTGCCGAATTTTGATATAATTGGCCTTGGCCCAGTTTAGTATTCTTCCCTTAGGACCACTCTCATCTTTGTCGACGAGTATTCTAAAACTTACAGAGTTGTGGTCACTATTCCCAAAGAAATCCCCCACTGCAACTTCTACCACCTGGCCTGGCCCCTTCCCTAGTTGGACTATTGACATACTGCTCTAGAAAACTTTCCTGGATGCTCCTTACAAATTCTGCCCCATCCAGATCTCTGACACTAAGTGTATCCCAGTCAATGTTGGGAAAATTAAAATCTCCCATCACCACCACCCTGTTGCCTCTACATCTTTCCATAATCTGTCGACCTATTTGTTCTTCTACCTCACGCTCACTGTTGGGAGGCCTGTAGTACAGCGCCAACAATGTAACTGCACCCTTCTTATTTCTCAGCTCTACCCATAATGCCTCACTGCTCAAGCCCTCCATAGTGCCCTCCTTTAGCACAGCCGTGATATCATCCCTGACCAGCAATGCAACTCCTCCCCCCCCTTTTACTTCCCTCCCTGTCCTGTCTGAAGCATCTATATCCTGGGACACTTAGTTGCCAATCATCCCCTTCCTTCAACCAAGTCTCTGTGATCGCAATAACGTCATACTCCCAGGCACTAATCCAAGACCTAAGTTCGTCTGCCTTACCCACTATACTCCTTGCATTAAAGTATATGCACTTCAGACCACCAGTTCCTTTGCGTTCATCTGCTCTCTGCCTACTCTTCCCCTTGGTAATGCTAACTTCATGATCCTTATAGTCTCTAGTTTCCACCTCCTTACAGTCTCTAGTTTCCACCTCACTGTCTACTAGTCTTCTCCTCTGGTTCCCAGACCCCTGCCACATTAGTTTAAACCCTCCCCAACAGCCCTAGCAAAAACTCCCCCTAGGACACTAGTTCCAGTCTGGTTCAGGTGTAGACCATCCAATTTGTAATAGTCCCACCTTCCCCAGAACTGGTCCCAGTGTCCCACAAATCTGAACCCCTCCCTCCTACACCATCCCTCAAGCCACGTGTTCATCCTGCCTATTCTTTCATTTCTACCCTGGCTAGCACGCGGCACTGGTAGCATCCCTGAGATCACTACCTTTGAGGTCCTCCTCTTCAACTTCTCTCCTAGCTCCCTGAATTCTGCTTTCAGGACCTCATCTCGTTTTTTACCTATATCATTGGTGCCTATGTGCACCACAACAACTGGCTGTTCACCCTCCCTTTTCAGAATGCTCTGTAGCCGATCGGTGACATCCCTGACCCGAGCACCTGGGAGGCAACATACCATCCGGGAGTCCCGTTTTCGGCCACAGAACCACCTATCTACTCCCCTTACAATAGAATCCCCTATGACTATGGCCCTATGAGTCTTTTTCCCGCCCTTCTGAACAGCAGTGCCCGCCATGGTGCCATGATCCGGGCAACTGCTGCTCTCCCCTGGTGAGCCATCTCCCCCAACAGTATCCATGATGAAAAGGAAACTTGATGTTTCCAACCATTGTTCAGGGAATCAAGGCTCAAAGGGCCTCCATGCACATTAACAAGGAAAGCACAGGGCTTAGTTCTGATTCTACAAGTGAAATAGCTAGCAAACAATAACATTCAAGTTCTACATAGTGGGGAAAATACCAGATGACCTGTCTTAACTGTTGAATTACATCATAGAAGATTCAAAGGCATGAGGAGGAAAACAAAAACTAAGAACTGAAGCATAGGCAAGTTTAGCACTCCGTTTTTTTCTTTCTTGCTATCACACATAACTAACAAATAATGATGGCTTTTGCATTTAGCAAATGTTGAGTCAACAGTGTGAAAATTTGTAAATTAGAAATATGCAAGAATAAAATACCCTCCCAGACACAATCTGCAATTAAAAAAAATTCACATTGAGTACTGCTAAAGCTGGACAGTTGAAGCTGATTTTAGTTAATGACTTCAATTTTTTTCAAAGAAGTTCAATTGTAATTGTTTGCAATGCTAGTAAATGGGGAGAGAACATCTTCAGGTATTAGAATTCACTGATGTTAATGGTATCATGAAAAAACATACCTTTTTGTCTGATCTCCATTGGAGAAAATGTTTTAGCTTCTTCACCACATTCTGCCAAAGCTCTAAGTTCAATAGGCAACCCATGACAATCCCAGCCTGGTACAAAGTGAACTCTGGAGCCTCTCATCACCTGAAACCTATTAATGATATCCTTCAATATCTGCAGGTAGGGAAATTAGAAAATAATGACAAGTCAAGGAATAACATTACTTCACTTACATAAATACATATTTTCCGTCTAAAAAAATTAGACCAGGGATAACACATTATCAAATCATAATTTGCAAAACTCTCACAGAAAACAACATAGTTTAATATACATTTCCTTTGAGGGAAATTGCAAAAATAAATGTACATATTTATTGAGCACTGAGGGGAATATGACTTACTTTATTTAAGGCATGACCAACGTGAGGGTCACCATTTGCATAAGGTGGGCCATCATGAACACAAAATTCTTTCCCTTTCCTGTTTCTTTGCCACGAATATAGCTCTGAAAACCCACATTCCTATGGAAACAACAAACGTCAAGATTTCAACGACTTGCAATTTCTTATCAATGTACTACACATATAAACTCAAAGTAAAGGCAACAAATGAGTAAGTGTTTATGAGAAAGATAAACATGAAGATTCTCCATTACTTCATCACCTTGCACAGTCAATTCTTCATTGAATGGCACACAGGAATAATGAAGTGTGTTCATTGTGAGGAGTGATTCAAAAGGCATGGGGCAACTGTAGACCTACAGGCAGTCCCCCAGTTGTGAAAGGGTTCCGTTCTGAAGTCTGTTCACAAGTCAATTTGTATCCAAGTCGGTACACGATGCAGGACAATATAAAAGAGCCATTTGTATAGGACAGGAAGTGTTTATGTGAGGTCATGAAAATTACACCCCTATGTGAGATCATATTTGTAAGTCGGTTTATAAATCAGGGACACTCTGTAATTCAGTCCTAACTTCGTATTTCTATTACAGTTCCTATATCCATATTAATAACCAAAATTGAAAAAACTTTTCCACACTGGTTATGGTATGGAATGCACTGCCTGAAAATAAGTGGTCAAGTCACACTCAAATGCTCAATGGGAGGATTCACAAGGGAATTGGACTGTTATCTTAAAAAAGAACACGTATTGTTACAGGGAGAAGGAAGGAGAATGGCACCAGATGTCAGTGCAGACACTATAGACCAAATAGCCTCCTTTGATGTTGTGTCAATTCTGTGATTCAGTGTTCACAGCTCTCACTGATACTTTCAAGCAACAGGCAACACATACCAGCAGCAGGCATACTCTGGTACCTCACCTCAACTGATAAGCTAAAATAAGTTCAGAGTCTGGCGTAGCTAGGAATGACAGCCCTCTAAGAGAATGAAATGTCAACATGCTGCTAATGATCCTAGCTCTGAAGGGGGACACCAGGGAGATGTGTGATACAACAAGGGCACTGCCCTGCTGCAGTGGATTGGTAGGCTGATGCTTCAAAAACCAGTGAGACTTTAGAATACCATCTCAGTCCTCATTGAAACCAAATTGACAAACAGAATAAAACCATAAGAAATAGGAGCAGAAGTTGGCTATTCAGCCCATCAAATTTGCTCTGCCATGCAATGAGGTCATGATAATTCCTCAACCCCACTTTCCTGAATTTTCACGTAACTCCCAGTTCCCTTACCAACTAAAAATCTCTCTCATTCTTGAATGTACTAAAGTATACAGCTTTGACGCTCCCCTGCACTAAAAAAATCCACAGACTCGTTCCCACAGAGAAGAACCGCCTCCTCACCTCCGCCTCAACTGTTGTGAGGGAGAAGGACTTGGATAAGAATCTGGTTTACAACCAGCCCACAGTGGATAGATCAGTGACACATCCATCTCCCTTTCATCATGACACCTGAGACCAAGGTGACAGCATGGTCGCGGCTCAGCGCTCTCTGCAGTGTGAAACCCTTGCTGCCAGCCTAACTGACTGTTACCCCCCC
>JAHRHZ010000018.1:32921642-32955805 GCA_024137785.1 Ginglymostoma cirratum
CCCTGTCCTGGACACTGTACCCCCCCCTCCCCCTGACTGACCCTGTCCTGGACACTGTCCCCCCTCCTCCTTACCCTCTGGATCTGCAGCTCTTTTTCCAGCAGCTCCTGGCCGCTCGGTCTCATGGGGAAGTCAGTGCGGGGTAGCAGCACTGTCTCCCGGTATTTGTTCTTCCCCGTGCCAGTGCTCGAATTCCCGCTGGCGACCGACCGCCGGTACTGGGCGGCGGCGGCGGCATCCCGCAGTTTCCCGGGCAGCGAGGAACCACGGCGGACTCGGAGCACCACGATCATGGCGGAGGGTACGACCGGCGGGCTTGAAGACCCAGCGGCTACCACACCACCGGCAACGGCGGCCGCGGAGGCCCAGAACGCGCGTCCCAAAAGCCGCAGGCTTTCCCCCTTCCCAAGGCGCTCAGCAGCCCCCTCTGTTGCTCAGCTGAGTATCCAACGGCTATCAGTTCAGGACACACAAGAAAAAGCTTTCAACTACCAACCGACAGAAAAATGTGTGACTGTCTTTATTTTGAACCGTGTCTCAACATGTGGAGCTTTAAACCAAAAATGTCCAGTCGACTGAGGCAGAATGTCAGAAACTTTCTCGAACCAGTGCAGCGATTTTAATCACGCACTTTATCTCAGGTTCATTCAAAGCATAAAAACCAAAAGAACTGCAGATGCTGTAAATCAGAAACAGAAACAGAGATTGTAGAAGGTGTAACACCTGTCCATTTACTTCCTCCCTCCTCAGTATTCAAGGACCTAAACACACCTTCCAGCTGAAGCAACACTTCACCTGCACTTCGCTGAATCTAGCCTACTGCATTCGCTGTTCACAATGTGATCTCCTCTACATTGGGGAAAGGCAGCTTAAACTGAGTAACCACTTTGTAGAACACCTACATTCTGTTCACAAAAAAGACCCTGAGCTTCCAGTTGCGTGTCACTTCAACACACCCTCTTGTTCCCTGGTCAACATCTGTCTCAGGCTGCTGCAGTGTTCCAGCGAAGCTCAGTGCAAGCTGGAAGAACAACACCTCATTTTTCACTTGGGGACCCAGCTGCCTTCTGGACTCAATAGCGAGTTCAATAACTTTAGGGCTTGAACTGTCCCATATCCTTACCCTAACCTCCACACACCAGGCCTTATTATCGCATAGTCTGCTATTGCACACAACTGATTATTAGCCATTAACAGTCCCCATTAATAGCTATTCACCCTCCCAGCCAGGCCATTTTCAATTCGTTTGTCTGTCCAATTGTTCTCTTTGGGCTCTATCCCCACCTATCGTTTACTCCTTACCCCCCATGCCGCCCACCCTATCTTCTGCATTTAAACCAACATTTTCCTAGCTACCATCAGTTCCAAGGAAGGGTCACTCAACCCAAAACATTAACTCAAATTTCTCTCCACAGATGCTGCCAGACGTGCTGAGCTTTTTCAGCAATTTCTATTTTTGTTTCATTCAAGGCATGTCTATTACTGGGAATACAGATTAGACAATATTGTCTGGTCAGCTCTAATTGCCATGTTCCCCTGGCGTTCCCTTTCCATGGAAAATGAACAACTCTTCATGACTCAATTAAATATGCAATTGTCTTTCAAACAACTATTCCCTTTCTCTGATATTTTTTAATCTAATTCAATTACATTAAGAATGATTTCCTTGATATTTCTCTTAGAAAGTAGCATCCAGACAGAGTCATGGATATACATCATGTAAACAGGCCCTTCCATCCAACTCATCCATGCCGACCAGATATCCTAGATAAATCTAGTCCCATTTGGAGCATTTGGCTCATATCCCTCTATGCCCTTCCTATTCATATACCCATCCAGATGACTTTTAAATGTTTAATTGTACCACGTTCCACCACTTCCTCTGGCAGCTCATTCCAGACACACACCACCCTCTGTGTGAAAAAGTCGCCCCTTGGTTCCCTTTTAAATCTTTCCCCTCTCACCTTAAACTTACGTCCTCTAGTTTTGGACTCCCCCACCCGAGACAAAAGACCTTGTCTGTTTACCCTATTCATGCCCCTCATAGTTTTATAAACCTCTGTAAGGTCATGCCTCAGCCTTTGATGCTCCAGGGAAAATAGCCCCAGCCTATTTAGCCACTTCCTGTAGCTCAAACCCTCCAACCATGGCAACATTCTTGTAAATCTTTTACTTCGTCAAGATGATAAATCTTTTCAAATTTCGTGGATTTTTCAAGTCAACCTTGCATGATTAATTAGCAACAATACCAGATACAGAAAAGTGATTTTAATTAAACACTTTCTATTTGATGGGTCATAAAGATTTTCCTGGTAGCTCAGTTATTTATGGAAGTAAAAATAGATTACTCAGCTCCTCAAGTATGTTCTACCATTACGTTAGATCATACCTGGTTCTTAATACCACTTTGACTGCCTCCCTTGATGCTGTTATAAAAAAAATCTGTTGATCTTAGACTTCAAATTGACCCAGCTTCCACAATATTCTTGTGTAACTGCTTCTAAAATTCATTTCTAAATGATCTAGGCCTAATTTTAAGATTGTTACCCCCTGTTCTTGATTTACCCACCAGACAAAATGATTTACCTGCATATACCCCGATGATTTTCTTCACATTTAGAAAAAAACTGCTTTAAATAATCCCCTGCCATCCAAGTCACCCAAGAGATGTTTGTGCAATGTGTCCTCTTATTGAACTCTAAATACTACTATAATTCTGGGGAATCTACGAAGTATATCCTGCAAAGCAAATTTGCCCTTTAAAGTACAACAAATAAAATGAATTTGGTACTACACATGGATTCTAACCAATGCTACATTCAATTGAAACTCAACTTCTCTTCATATTTCAGTTCCCTTAAGATAAACACTAATGCATCAAATGCTGGAAAGCTTAGCGAAAAGATCGGTGAACAAATCGCACAAGTAGAGATAAATAGGCCTGATATAGTAACTAATGCTAAAATGTAGATTCATGTGACCTGGAACTAAATATTCCAGGGCATCAGCAATGTGGATGACTCCTAAATGCCAACTGAATTGGCCGAGTGAGTGCTCAGATTTACTTAACCCTATAAGCTCTCAGAAAGGAATGCAACCACACAGATCACCTAGCATCAATAAAAGTACCAGAAATCACAATGGCACAAGCAGGCCTGTCATTGATCCAGAGTCCTTCTTGCTAACATGTGGGACTTGTGTCAAATTTGGGAGAGCTGTCTCACCAGCTTAACATAGTAATTCTCATGGAATCATATCTTTGAGACCATATTGGTATCAACAGGGTTGGTACCTGGGACTTTGATGTTGTGGCCATTTCGGAGACATGGATAGAGCAGGGGCAGGAATGGTTGTTGCAGGTTCTGGGGTTTAGATGTTTCAGTAAGATCAGGGAAGGTGGTAAAAGAGGGGGAGGTGTGGCATTGTTAGTCAAGGACAGTATTACGGTGGTAGAAAGGACGTTTGATGAGGACTCGTCTACTGAGGTAGTATGGGCTGAGGTTAGAAACAGGAAAGGAGAGGTCACCCTGCCGGGAGTTTTCTAGAGGCCTCCGAATAGTTCCAGAGATGTAGAGGAAAGGATAGCAAAGATGATTCTGGATAGGTGCGAAAGGAACAGGGTAGTTGTTATGGAGGACTTTAACTTTCCAAATATTGACTGGAAACGCTATAGTTAAAGTACTTTAGATGGGTCAGTTTTTGTCCAGTGTGTGCAGGAGGGTTTCCTGACACAGTATGTAGATAGGCCAAGAAGCGGCGAGGCCACATTGGATTTGGTACTGGGTAATGCACCAGGCCAGGTGTTAGATTTGGAGGTAGGTGAGCACTTTGGTGATAGTGACCACAATTCGGTCACGTTTACTTTAGCGATGGAAAGGGATAGGTATATACCGCAGGGCAAGAGTTATAGCTGGGGGAAAGGCAATTATGAGGCGCTTAGGCAAGACTTAGGATGCATAGGATGGGGAAGGAAACTGCAGGGGCTGGGCACACTTGAAATGTGGAACCTGTTCAAGGAACAGCTCCTGCGTGTCCTTGATAAGTATGTACCTGTCAGGCAGGGAGGAAATTGTCGAGCACGGGAACCGTGGTTTACTAAAGAAGTTGAATCTCTTGTCAAGAGGAAGAAGGAGGCTTATGTAAAGATGAAGTGCGAAGGCTCAGTTAGGGCGCTTGAGAGTTACAAGTTAGCCAGGAAGGACCTAAAGAGAGAGCTAAGAAGAGCCAGGAGGAGGCATGGGAAGTCTTTTGCAGGTTGGATCAAGGAAAATCCTAAAGCTTTCTATAGGTATGTCAGGAATAAAAGAATGACTAGAGTAAGATTGGGGCCAGTCAAGGACAATAGTGGGAAGTTGTGCGTGGAGTCTGAAGAGATAGGAGAGGCGTTAAATGAATATTTTTCATCAGTATTCACACATGAAAAAGACAATGTTGTCGAGGAGAATACTGAGATACAGGCTATTAGACTAGATGGGATTGAGGTTCATAAGGAGGAGGTGTTAGCAATCCTGGAAAGTCTGAGAATAGATAAGTCCCCTGGGCTGGATGGGATCTATCCTAGGATTCTTTGGGAAGCTAGGGAGGAGGTTGCAGAGCCTTTGGCTTTGATCTTTTTGTCGTCATTGTCTACAGGAATAGTGCCAGAAGACCGGAGGATAGCAAATGTTGTCCCCTTGTTCAAGAAGGGGAGTAGAGACAACCCTGGTAATTATAGACCAGTGAGCCTTACTTCGGTTGTGGGTAAAGTGTTGGAAAGGATTATAAGAGATAGGATTTATAATCATCTAGAAAGGAATAATTTGATTAGGGATAGTCAACACGGTTTTGTGAAGGGTAGGTCGTGCCTCACAAACCTTATTGAGTTCTTTGAGAAGGTGACTAAACAGGTGGATGAGGGTAAAGCGGTTGATGTGGTGTATGTGGATTTCAGTAAAGCATTTGATAAGGTTCCCCATGGTAGGCTATTGCAGAAAATTCGGAGGCATGGGCTTGAGGGTGATTTAGTGGTTTGGATCAGAAATTGAGTAGCTGTAAGAAGACAGAGGGTATGGAAAATAAAATGGATCATACTGGAACATACATAAAATACATCTATAAAAACATAGTGGCATGATATGCTTGAATCTGCATGATGTAATTAATATGATAGTGAAACAATATGCTTAGGTTTGCATGATGTGTTTAGAGTAGTCAGGTCATGTGAAGGATAGACAACAAAGGTAGCACAATATGATTAGGATAGTCAAGCCACGTGGCGTATACACAAGGATTAGAGACCATTGTGGCAGAAGTTAATCATGAATGTAATAATTACATAAGCATAATGTCTTAGGGGAGAAAACCACTGTGGCAAACAAGCAAGGCAGAAGATGAGCAGTTTAGAATAGATAACAAAAGCCAACACAATTGGTCATACTAATAAGACTCAGAAAAACATGATAACAGAAAAGGTATAAGAAATGACAAATCCCTTGGGTCGGGGGCGATCTGAAAACTGCTTTCTGATTGTCACAGCTTTTACTTGCAAATAAAAGTTTACGTTATTGAAGACTTCTCTACGTCTCCTGGTGATTCTCCACGACAAGGGTGGTGGTTGATGGGAAATGTTCAACCTGGAGTTCAGTTACTAGGAGTGTACTGCAAGGATCTGTTTTGGGGCCACTGCTGTTTGTCATTTTTATAAATGACCTGGATGAGGGCGTAGAAGGATGGGTTAGTAAATTCGCGGATGACACTAAAGTCGGTGGAGTTGTGGATAGTGCGGAAGGATGTTGCAGGTTACAGAGGGACATAGATAAGCTGCAGAGCTGGGCTGAGAGGTGGCAAATGGAGTTTAATGCGGAAAAGTGTGAGGTGATTCACTTTGGAAGGAGTAACAGGAATACAGAGTACTGGGCTCATGGTAAGATTCTTGGTAGTGTGGACGAGCAGAAAGATCTCGGTGTCCATGTGCATAGATCCCTGAAAGTTGCCACCCAGGTTGATAGGGTTGTTAAGAAGGTGTACGGTGTGTTAGGTTTTATTGGTAGGGGGATTGAGTTTCGGAGCCGTGAGGTCATGTTGCAGCTGTACAAAACTCTGGTGCGGCCACACTTGGAGTATTGTGTACAGTTCTGGTCACCGCATTATTAGAAGGATGTGGAAGCATTGGAAAGGGTGCAGAGGAGATTTACCAGGATGTTGCCTGGTATGGAGGGGAGGTCTTATGAGGAAAGGCTGAGGGACTTGAGACTGTTTTTGTTAGAGAGAAGAAGGTTAAGAGGTGACTTAATAGAGACAGACAAGGTGATCAGTGGATTAGATAGGGTGGACAGTGAGAGCCTTTTTCCTCGGATGGTGACGGCTAGCACGAGGGGACATAGCTTTAAATTGAGGGGCGATAGATATAGGACAGATGTCAGAGGTAGATTCTTTACCCAGAGAGTAGTCAGGGCATGGAATGCCTTGCCTGCAGCAGTTGTAGACTCGCCAACTTTAAGGGCATTTAAATGGTCGTTGGATAAACATATGGATGATAAGGGAATAGTGTAGGTTAGATGGGCTTCAGATTGGTTTCACAGGTCGGCGCAACATCGAGGGCCGAAGGGCCTGTACTGCGCTGTAATGTTCTATGTTCTATGTTCTATATCACAGACAGTACCATCCCCATCCCTGGGATATGTCTTATTCCTGGACAGACCAGCAGAGTTGTCGGTGCGATGCTATACAAAAAAAAGTTGTCCTGTTTGTCCTTAGTATTTACTTCAGATCCAATGAACTCTTGTGGCGACAATTCAACAATGGGCAAGGCAACATTTGTCCCACTGTCCAAAATTACGGCATCAGGAATATTATGCATTGCAAATATCTGGTGTAAGTCTCAGAAACTGCATCAATTGTTGTAGTATGCAATTTTTTAACCTCTATCCATTAGGAGAAATAATCAATGAAAATGCCATTCGACCTTACATTGAAAACAGGTAGATCTGTGCCCACATTCCCACAGTCTGGTGAGCAATGTGTTGGGTATTAACACTTTGCATCTCTCTGGTCTGTGAATGGTAGAGGTCTCACAACCAGCTACGAGATTTTCAAAGTTCTTGGAGATCCAAATAAATTGCACCATTGACCATTTCTAGCTCTGCACTTGGTGATTCTCAAGTATGCCTGTTGCAACTTCCCTAAGACACCTTCCTGAAATGAAACTGGAATGACCAGTCATTCATCATCATATCATCCACAACTGTAAAGTACAGTCAGTGCTCAAAATATGTTTCCATAGCCAACCTCTGGTGTGGCCAACCCTCAACGCCATACCAATAGATATTGAGAAATCCCTGGTTCTGTAAGATACTTATCAATTTGTTTCACAGAAAGGAATGTGGAATCGTCCAGGGCGTTTGGTATATTTGTTCAGTCTGATGCTGCATTCAGTATTCAGCTTGTGGAACCCTTTAATTTAGGATTCTACTGTTCAAATGAGATCCTTGGCTTGTGCTCTTCCACCTTTTAAATAGGACTGAGATAAGACATTCCATCCTAATCAAAAGTGAGAATTCTTGATTACGCAATATGTATAAGTTTCCTCGTACTTGGTGTCCTGTTTGTGGGACAGTTGCTTGTAGCAGTCCTCAAATATTAAGCACGATGCCTCTTGGACCACATTAACAGCGCTGTTTTTGACTTCTAAGAACGGCGTCATTTTATTTTTGTATCTTTGAAAATTGGCTGCAAGGAAAGGACTGCTTTTAAAATCAGGGATTTACCAGGAAGTCTGCACAATTTCACAAAACAAGGAATTCCATACTGATTTGGATTACGGACAGGGCAAGAGAAGTGCTTGTGCGTGTGTTTTTTTAATGTATAAACCATCACACTTTCGCATTCTAAAGAAACTTTTGCTGCAACAGCAGATCGCCCCACTGTATGCTATTTGTAAATTATCTTAGGATGTTAAAATGGGCAATAATTATAGACAAGAGCAAGAAAGAGGATACAATGTTCTGGTGACGTTAATGCAAAACAACTTCTCGGGTTTGGATCACCCCCCCAGTTGCATTTTGCAAACAGTGAGAAGGGGTGAATTCAGTTTTAGTTCGGGCTCCAGGAGGCTTGTCAACGTGAGTGGTTGCTGGTTATCTAAGGGCATGCGCGCCGCTTTGGAGTGGCAGGCGTCTCGACTCTACGCTCAGTCGTTGCCTTTTTTTGTAGGCCCTCCCGCTTTTTGTGCAATTATTTTTTCATTGCTCTGTTGCGAAGCATGTCGTCCGTGAGTCCGGCTTTTTTGATGCGGCTTATGGCGTCGACCTTTTCCATTGCGGAGAAGGCGCAGACCATAGTTCAGCAGGTGATGAGTGGAGGAGACCTGGGCATTGTGGAGAAGGTGCGTTTGTGCAAGGACAGGCCCGGACGGTGCCGTTCTCCTTGTTCGGCCGAACTTCCTGCTTGCAAGGGAGAAATGTCCCATTATCAGCAACTGTTGATTACACGGCAATACAGATTTCAGTACCAATTTTCGTTTCCAATTGCACAAAATTGACTTGTAAGCACATCCTGTGTCCGCAATGGGTCGGTTTTTTTTGGTTTTTTTCTCCCCTCTATGTTGCACTTTGTACAGTCACCTTTAAAATCTGTGTTAAACCCATGCTTGATGTTATAACATCAGATATTTATTATGTGTCTAGAGTGGCGTTAACTCTAATTTACATTTACGTTAATCCCTGACTTACACTTCACACCTTAATTTATTTGAAAAGGGCAGCACGATTCAATGTGCAGCCTCTCGCTTTGTCGTCTGTTTAAAAAAACCTTAACTGGTTCGTAGCAAAACAAGTGAAGCAGTGTTGAGTGGTGGCTAATTGCAACTGATCGCCCTTGATTTGATGCATCGTGGTTTTCTAACAGATAACAGGATTAAACAAAAACTTGCCCTTTTTTCCAAGTTGACCCTTGTACTGACTTTTGGTATGCAACAGTACTTGTTGTGAAATTCCTTGTAGTGGAAGATATATGTAATGGCAAGCATTCTGGAGTGAATTACTGTAATCACCTTGTGTTTTGCTGTTTAATGGAGAAGATCTCGGTCGGGGGTGGGGGGAGAACACGAATGCATAATTGCCTTGGTCTCTGCATTTATTTTTGAATTGTGTTTTGTTTTCCTGAAGGCATTCACTTCTTTTAAGATACAGTTCCAGAGGCACTGATGGCCCTTGTGTTTTTCTGCCAAGTGGTCATTCTGCGTGAGCCTGAACTGTGGGTGGAAGGAGGTTAGCCAACCATGGAGGACCCCAGCCTTCCTACCTGATGTCCACAGGCTTTGACTTTTCGTGCAATGAGTGCTGAGTCCAGTTGTAGCTCCTGAGATGCTGCCCTGACTGAGATCAGCTAACTTGGTGCAATCAAAGGAGTCCATACCTGGGACCTTCTGGCTTGTAAGATTATTTCTAAAATGTTTTGAATTGTATAGCTTGTGGAGATATCCATTAGGTAACGCTGCCCGCCAGTTCTACAACTGCCATAAAAATGCATACCCAAGTCTTTGATTTTTATTTGTACAGAGACATGCTGTACTTCATAATATATTACATATCTTAAATTCTTAGTAATTTATAAATCTTTGCACCGTTGTCCAACAACAAAGTATAGAATTACACAGTATTCGCAAGATGTCTGTCATTAGATTGATTTTCTTGGGACTTTTTGTTTTATTACTCTGTGTAAATGTAGCAGCCAAGGCTGTTTCAGTTCTGAGGAAGGGTCACCGGGCCTGAAACATTAACTTTTTTTTCCTTCACAGATGGTGCCAGACCTGCTAAGCTTTTCCAGCAACTTTGTTTTTGTTCCTGTTTCAAACATGTCACACTTGTCACTTTGGAAAATTGCTTCCAGGTGAATGAATTGGAGAGTATTTTTCAAAATCTTATTTTTCTTTTGTAGCAATATGTGTCTGGTGCTTGCAGTTCTTCATGTTGAATAAAGCTTTTTAGGAATTGAAAATGCACCCTATAATGAATGACACCCAGTTTGCAGTGTGGCTAATCGGGCAAGATTCTACACGTGTCTTTCATGTCTGTATATCATCTTTCATGAGAGATTTACAGATGTTTTCTGCAAGTCATCTACAATTTTTGGAAAGTTACCGATAGACATCAGGTGACTGAAGATTCTTGCCAGAGGGAGACTGACTTCAAATCTTGGTCCATAGGGTCAAATCAAGGCCATTGCTTACAGTAACATCAAAATAGTTCGCATGAGAGATATTGGTAACAATTTAATTTGTTATCATTGCCAGAAAAGTGTGAACAAAAATCATGAAGGAAGTGAATCCTCTAACTAAATTTTATAAATAATAACAATTGATCTCCTTTGGTGCTGCAAACATAAGTGTACTCGTGGTTTTTTCTATTTTCTAATTATCCTGTTCAGAGTTGCTATCACATAGCTCTACAGCAGATGTGACTTAAACCTGGGTCTCTTAGTCCAGAGGTAGGGACATAACCACTACACCACAAGAGCCCCCTGTATATTGGAATAATTTGAAACACCTATTGAAAAATCTTCCCTTAAACCTCTTTTCCAAATTATCTGTTTTCTCTCAACATAAACATAGTCCTTCTTGCTTTTGCATAATTTTTGTAATATTACTCTGCACCTTTTCTGAGGCTTTGACATCGTTCTGAGTCTTTGCCACCCCAGTGCTGGAGACGTTGTTCTAACTGAGATTTCACTAATGATTTATCAAAGTTTTGCTAGAGTAACTAAGAAGAAACTGTGTCAACTGGCAGGCAGCTAAATCATGGATTTAAAATAATTGGCAGAAGAACCAGATTGATAGAAATGGATCCCATGTGAGCTTTCAAAATAGAATATAAAAAGGGAAAAATGCAGGGTGATGGGGAAGGAATTGTAGGGGGAGAGGGGAGGTAAGTGTTATGAAAATTTGACCAGTTCAGTTTAGTTTCTTTGGTTCAAGTTAATAACTCTTACATATACTACGCTGCCCCAGTAACATGGCATAGACTGTCAGTTGTGTAGTAAACAGCTTTCTGGTCTGTTGTGGAATGTAATACAAGTAAGTAACACAGAAAATATTGGAGAAACTCAGCAAGTCTGGCAGCATCTGTGAAAAGAGAAACAGAATTCATGTTTCAAGACCAGGCTGACTCTTTTGAACTCTGTTTGGACATTTGTTTATATTTTCATTTTTTCATATTTCTAACGTAGACTGGAGCCAATGATCTACAAACAAAGGCTGATCGATTGGTGCAGATAAGCATCTGCTCGTCGCTGGCCCGCAAATTCCCCAAACTAACTATAATTGGAGAGGAGGTACGGAATTACAATATTGCTAAATATTTAATTCAATTTTATCTGTTCTATGGATATCTATTTCCTTTTAGTATAGTTTCCTGACCCAATTTGTGACATGCTTTGATAAGAAAAGCTGGCATATTAATTGCCTTTCTTTTAAGTAACATTTTTTAAGAGGTTACCTAGATATCCTTGACCTTTCATTTGTCTTCATGACAATTCTCTTGCACGTCTTTTCCATGAGATATATTCATACAAGATCAATGGGAGAAAGGTACGAAGTGAGAAATAGGAGCATGAGTAAGTTGTATGACCGCTCCTGCTTGCTCAGTCATTCCGTATGATCATGGTTGATTTAATCTTGGCTTCAATTCCACTTTGTTTCCCATAATACTTGAATGCCCTGTCGTTCAAACAAAATATGTAACTCCGTCTTCAATATATTCGATGATCCACCCTCCACAACTTTTTAGAGTAGAGGAATCCAAAGATTCCGCACCCTCTGAGGGAAGGAATAACTTCTCCATTTTAAATGAGTGACTCTTATTTTGAAGTGATGCACTCTAGTGTTAGATACCCCTTACAGAGGAAATATCCTTTTAGCAACTCACTGTTCATGTCCAGTCAGAATCTTGTATGTTTTAGTAAGGTCATTTCTCATTCTTCTGAACTCTGATAGTTGAAATCTCAGCTGCACTTGCAAGCAATCCTTTCATCCCACAAAGAAATCTGATGAACATTCTTTGAAAAGAACTCTAAACTTCAAGTGTGCTTTCACTAACATTAAGTATGGGCTTCTAAGCCTCTGCATCTTTGGTCCATCACCAGTGACACTGGTATCCATGCAAATGAGTGATCGTGCAAATTTCTTGAAGGGATATTTTTGTTAATTCCATCATTTTTATTTTAGGAATTGCCATCCCAAGATGTAGATGAAAGTTTAATTGAAGCTGGTCAATCTGAAGATGTATTGAAGTACTCCTGTCCAACTCAATATAGCCACATCAAGGAAGATGAGGTGAAATGTAACAAATTTAACAAAATGTGAATGGTATATAAGCAGAAAGACTCTCTGTTTAAAACTCAGTTTTAATTTCTGGACATGGTATGTAGATCTAGTTTTTGAAAACTGGTAGAGGAATTAAGCCTTGTTTCCAGTTTGAAAGATTCCTGTAAGGGTGGCTGTGGAGTGACATTAGTAGTTTGTTTGCCTCTGCTCTGAGGGGCATTGTAATTGAAGATCCAAGGCAGGTGGCTTCAAAGGAAGGGAAAAATGTGATCTCATATGCCCCAAATAGAAAATTCCAACACTCGGAAAGTAATACATGAAAGTAAAATCAGAATCTTTGATTGTTTCACTTGTTAAATCAGTTATACCAGCCATTTGCAGTGAGGACCCTGTTGCAATATCCCTGGTGGTGACACCACACTCCAGGGTAGATTGTCGGGTTGAGGATTCCATAGATGAAGGACTGGGATTCTTCTATCCTTGGACCAGAATTTCAACACTGCACATGATTGTTTCTGTATCTCATGTATCCACTTCTTGTGGATGGACCAAGGATTTGTACGTCCTTGTTCCACTGAGGAGAAACTGAGGATGGTGCCTTCAGGACATATTCCCCTCTGTTTCTATTACGTTTCCTCTTGCTGTCAGACTTACCGAAGGATAGTTAATCTATTTGGTTAATATGCCACTCAATGTGACGACCCCTGTACAGATGTAGTAATGTTGGCAAGGACGTGGAAACATTTAGCTTTACTATTGATAATGTTGAAACAAGCTGAAGTGGTTTTGGGAGATAAGTGAGTATAAATGAAATCAGTTGCCCTGCTCTGCTTTGATGGTGTTCCCAACCCTAATAATTCCTCTGCTGGTGTCACTTCCATGAACTCTGGTGGTACTCGGCCAGATTTTAACTTGTGTCTGGAATTCTCTGCTCTGTTCTGCAAATGAGTGTGGAGTAGAGTTATTAGTGAGGATGTTCTTTTGTTCATTGCGTATAAGGTGAAAATGAAAATTGGGCAGGCCTCATAGGTGGAATGTCATGCAGTGGCAGAAAGTGATTACAGTGTGATTGAGCACTATCTGTTCCCAGAGCAGAAATCAGTATTATCATGTACTTGTACGATTTATGTGTGTCTACAGCACTGAAAAAATAGAAATAACAGCCTTGTTAGTTTGTGTAATTTTGTATTCAGAAGAATGATTATCTTATAGAAAAATTCAATACACTTTCTCAGATTGTGGTTTGGGTCGATCCACTTGATGGCACGAAGGAATACACCGAAGGTAAGCATTTGATCGTTTTAGCATCATCTGGGTTCATGTTTTATATTTTTCGTGATGTTACCAAACACAAAGAGAAATGTAAAACCAAGGGAATTATTAGACTCTAAACCACTTGAATTGGGTAATCACAAGTTAATGAACTCTTGAGTGTTTCATCCAGACTACACTCTACCTGAGGGAAAGTTTTGGCTTTGAATGCCATAAAATATCATTGTGTTTCTGCTATGTCTTGTATAATATATGTTGAATGCAAGTGTTGAATGGTTCATTCTCCTGTTTGAGGTGGAGAAAGGTTAGCAGTCTTAGCTATCAGGATATTCCTTTGCTTTTTATATCAAAAATAGTTCATATTTTCTTTGATTAAATCAGATTTGCTGAAATGCATTTTGAGTTTGATTTTTGTTTCAAGTTACCACTTGAATTATTTTAAGAGAAATAAACCAATTCTATTTTCTTTCGTGATGAAAGTTCCAGGATTCTTGGCTGACATGAACAGGTATTTCTTGCATCAGGCAGATGAGTTTGCCTTTGATTTAGGCTTAAATTAATTTGAATGTTTTGATTCACAGGTCTCTTGGATCATGTGACTGTGCTTATTGGAATTGCTTATGATGGTAAAGCAATAGCTGGTGTAATCAATCAGCCATATTACAATTATCAGGTACGGTTTTTAAAAAGTTAACATTTTTTTCAAAGCTCTTGCCCAGCAAACTGATAATCTCAATAATAGAGCAATGTGATTGAATGCAATTGATACTGTCTTCTTTTTCCATCATAATTAGTGACTTACCAGCATCAATATCTGCTAGCGTGTCTCCCACCATATTTTGCTGCTGCCATTCACTCAATCTTTTCACTTGAACATAGCTGCTCATAAATTATTGAAGTTGCTGAGATAGTTTCACAACAAACTTGTTTTGAAAGTTCGAGTTGAACCATTAACTTTGATTCACTCTGCACGGATGCTCACTGATGTTGAGTGTTTCCAGCACCTTCTCTGTACAATTGAAGCATCACCTTAATTTTACAGCTGACTTACGCTGATAGTCCTAGCTGTGCTGATGAATGGAGGGAAATAAAGACCCAGTGGTTCAAGTCTGATTTAAAGCATCTTCTTTCTATTGGTGGAAGCCCAAGACGCCTTTTTTGTTTTTCAGATGTTGATACTAAGAAGTGGCAAAGCATTATCAAAAATCATGTTCAATCTTTGACACACCTAAAAGTGTGCTATTGTGTGTATCACACAAGTAGTGACTGTCACTTTTTGCTTCTTCAAGTACGAAAGAGTAAAGTTTACATGGGTCTTTTTGAAGCAATTTTTGTCCACTACAGCTTTCGTTTCAGAACATACTGGTTCAAGAAAAACACTGAAAAAAATAACTGTTTGAGTGCCTCAGATTCTAACCATTTACTGTGTTGAATATGAAATGAGTCAAAATTAATTTCAGAAAGCAAGTTATATGCCAGAAGAAAAATACTCATTTTGTATGAATGTATTACTTTTGAAAGCATAATTTTATTTCAGGCTGGAGCTGGTGCTGTTCTTGGTCGGACCATTTGGGGCATTCTGAATCTTGGAGTGTTTGGAATTCAGTTGAAGGAAGTGCCAGAAGGGAAACATATCATCACTACGACTCGTTCCCACAGCAGTAGGCTGGTAAATGACTGCATCTGTGCGATGAATGCTGATGAAGTAGTAAGGGTTGGAGGAGCCGGCAACAAGGTACTTGCTGAAGCAACATAATAGTTGAATAACTTTGAGAATGTAATTTTTCAATTTTGTTACATAAATTTTATTTTAAAATTTCATTAGGCGACAGCGATTTATAGCACATGGTCAAAAACTTTGTTCAAGAAGGTAGCTTTTAAGTATTAAAGGGGGAAAGCAAGGCTGAGATGTTTTTGGAGGAAATTCCAGATCTTGGGGATTTGGTTGCTGAAAGCATTGGAATTTTTAAGATTGGGAATGTTCAGGAGTCTGGCCTTAGAGAAGGTCAGAAATCTTGTAAGGCTGTGGGACTGGGGGAGAGGTGAGGCCTTCATAAAAATTGGAAACTAAAGATCAGAAATTTGTAATTGAGGCAATTCTTGACAAGGAGCCAATGTAGGTCACTGAACATGAAGGTGATAGGTGAATGGGTAACAGGATTGGATGACCTTAAGTTTGTGGAAAGTAGAAAATGGCAGACCATCTGGGAGTTGATTGGAATACTCAAATCTGGAGGCCATTACATCCATGGGTGAGGGATCCAGCAGCAGATAAGCTGAATTCGATCAGAGCTGGATGATACTATGGAGGTAGATGTAGACAGTCCAAGTTATGGCATAGGTATGTGGTTGCAGTATCATCTTGGAATAGCAACTATGCGACTGACGTTATAAACAGGTGAAAGACAGTTTCCAAGGACAGGGGTGGAGTTGATGGTCAGCAAACAGTTCGTGGCCCAGACTTTGTGACTTCTTCCTTCTCAATGTTAGGTTGATGGATATTCTGCTGTATACTGGATGATGGCTTGACAAACTAGGAGCAGTGGAGAGCTCAGGTGACATACAGCCATCAGTGTACATGTGGAAAGTGATATGTTTCGGATTCTGTATTTGAATGGCAACAGCTAGATGAGAAACAAGATGCGCAAAAGACAGATTCTTGGGGGACATGAGAAGTCACATTGCTGGAGCGGGGAAGAGAAGTCGTTGCAGGTGGTTTTCTAATTATATGTATACTTAAGAACAGGAGCAGGCCATTCAGCACATTGAGTTCAATCAGTCAGTAAGATCATGGCTGATCTGATTAGGGCCTTAACTCCGCTTGATTTCCTTGCTGATCAGTAATTTGCCAAACACAACCTTGAATATATTCAATGACTCAATTTCCACTGTCCTTTGTGAAAGAGAATTTCAAGACGGTTGATCCTCCTGATCACATTCTTAAATGAGGTCCTCCTATTTTTAAATTATGCCTCCTAGCTCTAGATTTTCCAGTGAAGGGAATTATTCACTCAACATCTATCCTGTCAAAGCCCATCAGAATTTTGGATGATCCAATATGAACATAATAAATAGAAATAGGCCATTTGGCCCCTCAAATCTGCTGTGACATTCAATAAGGTCAAGGCTGATTATGTTTTGAATTTCACGTTGCCATCTACCCCCTATAACTCTGAATTTCCTTGTCTAGCAAAAATCTGTCTACCTCCAATTTAAAAATATTCAGTGATTCCCAGCTGTACCACCTTCTAAGGAGTTCCAAAGTTGCACGCCCTCTGTCCTAAAACAGTAACCCCAGATTCTTAAACAGCACCCCACCCCAGTTCTGAACTCAGCACAATAGGAAGAAATATCCCTTCTATGTCCACCTCATCTACACCATTCAAGATTTTATACACCGGTTGAGTTCCACCTCACCTTTCTAAACTCTGTGGAAATAAGCCCAGTCTGTCCAACGTTTCCTCATGACAAGCCCTGTATTTCGGTTATCAATCCAGTCAAACTTCTCTGATGGGCTCCAGCACATTTACAAACTTCCGTTTGTTATGATTCACTGAGGTAGTGCGATGGAAATCAAGCCCCACTATTCATGGAGTTGTCACAGATCTGATTCATCCACTGAATTGCTTAATTTTACCTAAATGTCTAATTTAGATCAAAAGTATATCCATACTAGGCTCTTTTTCCATTAATAAGAAAATAACTGTTTAAAAATACACTTGATTACAGTAATGGCAAAATATAGATAAGTTTAATTGTAAAACTGTAACCCTGTAACATAGGTGCTATCCCTTTGTTAAAATTCCCAGACACACACAAACAGGTACAAGAAGATGTGGTTCAGCAGTCAAATATTGTAGGTGGAAGAAGATTTTACAAAAAACTGAGGGGTATAGTTCTGGTACCAAGCCAGACAACAGATTCTGATAAGTTCAGAGATAAAAGGTACTGCAGATGCTGGAGAATCCGAGATAACAGGGTGCGGGGATGGATGAACACAGCAGGCCAAGCAGCATCGTAGGAGCAGGAAAGCTTGACGTTTCGGGCCTAGACCCTTCATCAGAAATGGGGGAGGGGAAGAGGGTTCTGAAATAAATAGGGAGAGAGGGGGAGGTGGATAGAAGATGGATAGAGGAGAGGATAGGTGGAGAGGAGGCAGACAAGTCGAAGAGGCGGGGATGGAGCCAGTAAAGGTGAGTGTAGGTCGGGGGGTAGGGAGGAGATAGGTCAGTCCAGGGAGGACGGACAGGTCAAGGGGGCGGGATGAGGTTAGTGGATAGGAGCTTGAGGTGGGAGGAGGGGATAGGTGAGAGGAAGGACAGGTTAGGGAGGCGGAGATGAGCTGGGCTGGTTTTGGGATGCGGTTGGGGGAGGGGAGATTTTGAAGCTTGTGAAATCCACATTGATGCCATTGGGCTGCAGGGTTCCCAGGCTGAATATAGTTTGCTGTTCCTGCAGCCTTCAGGTGGCATCACTGTGGCATTGCAGGAGGCCCAGGATGGACATGTCGTCTGAGGAATGGGAGGGGGAGTTGAAATGGTTCGCGACTGGGAGGTCCAGTTGTTTGTTGCGTTGTTTTCTTTCAACTCCTTTTGATTCTTTGTTAATTACACGAGGCTGTCGTTACACTAATTTTTGGTTATTCATTCACGGGTTGAGCGTTCGCCTCTCTAATATCTCTGAAGGCACTTTTTTACTGCTATTGTTTTACTGCACACAGAGGAAGAGAAAGATGGATGCTTTTTCATCACAGGCTGGATGTTTTTGTTGCATTGCCTGTATGCAAAGTAGCAAAAGCGGATCCAATCACATGGTTGTTATTTATGCTGAGGCCTTCTGAGCCTACATCAGCTCGCTCCAATTGAAAAACCAAGCAAAAGGCTGTCTCTGGGCAAAATTTTATTGAACCCACAGATAATGAGTGCTCCATCACTGCTTGGATACATTGTACATACAACTCACAGTGTGTTCCAATAACATGTTTATAAAACTGCAAATATCTTCTTACACTGTTTCATTGGTTTAAAGTAGAAATTAGCCCACAGTCCATTTTTTCCATAATAACAGCAGAGATACTTGGCAGGTCTGGCAGCATCTACTTTCAGTTTTGAAGAAGTGTCCTTTAGGACTGGAAATGCTAACTGTTTTCTCCTCAGATGCTGTCAGATCTGCTGAATTTTTATTGTTTTTATTTTAGATATCCAGTATTTGTAGTATTTCACTTTTATTCTTACTTTATGTTCAATTCCTCTTGAAATAAAGGATAGTACTCCATTAAATTTCTAAATTACTTGCATTTGAACTTGTAGTGACGTGTGCACTAGAACATCTAGATCTCTTCGCTCCTCAGAATTCTAAGTGCCCGGCAATAACCTCCTCATTGATTCTGACACCTTCCCCACGCTAGATGTCAAGTTAAATGGCCTATCATTTCCCTTTTCTGCCCCCATCCCTTCTTGAATAGATGGGTTATATTTGCTACCTTACAATCTGATGGAACCTTTCCAAAATCCACTGAATTTTGGAAAACTACCAGCAACTACAAACCATTATAGGGGAGGCAATGGCCTCGTGGTATCATCACTGCACAGTTTGTCCAGAGACTCAGATAATGTTCTGGGGACCAGGGTTCAAATCCTACGGCAGATGGTGGAATTTGAATTCCATGAAATATCTGGAATTAAGAATCTAATGATGACCATGAATTCATTACCAATTGTCAGGAAAAACCCATCTGGTTCACTAATGTCCTTTAGGGAAGGAAGCTGCCATCTTTTCCTGGTCTGGCCTACATGTGACTCCAGACCCACAGCAATGTGATTAACTCTGAACTGCCCTCTGAGCAATTAGGGATGGGCAATAAATGCTGCCTGGCCAGTGACGCCTATTAATGAATAAAAAAATTACTATCCAATTAGCCATCTCTTTTATTCAGACCCTAGGAGGAGGTCCATCAGGACCTGGGTACTCGTCATCGTGCGATTTGATTAGTTTGTTCAGCACTGCTTTCCCTGTGATTGTAATTTCATTGAATTCCTCTCTTTAGTTATTATAGAATGTTTTTGTATCCTCACTAGTGAAGAAAGCAAAATATTTATCATTTAATCTGCTGTTTCCATATTATCTATTACTGACATCCCATTCTCTCTCTCTGGAGGACCAAAGTTCTCTTGACTTACTCTTTTCCTTTTCAGATACCAATAGAAATTTTGGTTATCTGTTTTTACATTTGCTAAATAGTTTCCTCTCATTTTATAATTTCTTTTTCCCAATCATTCTCTGTTCTTTCCTGTGCTAGATGTCATATGCTGACTAATTGTCTGATCTGTCCCTCATATTTGTGTAATTACGTGCTTTTCCTTTAGTTTGATGTTTTCATTGACAGCTTTAATTACTGATGGATGATGGGCCCTCCCCTTAGACTTTTTCTTTATGGTAAGAAGAATATACTTTGTCTTGGTTTCCAGAAATATCACCTTAAATGTCTGTCACTGCTTTTCAATTGACCTGTCTTTCCTAACTTGGTATCCCAGTGTGCTCTTACTAGCTCAGGGGTTTCACACCCACAGAATTTCACTTACTTCAGGTTATAATTCTCGTCTTGGACCTGCTCTTCTCCCTTCCAAACTAAGTGTAAAATTCAGTTATGTTATGTTCACTGCTGCCTAAGGCTGTCTACTGTGACATCATTACTCCTGTCACATTACACAATTATTGTTTCAGAAATGATGCCGTAAGAAATTATCTCGGAAATATTCTGTGAACTCCTCATGCCGTGACTGTTCCCAATTTTTCCAGTTTATGTGTAGATTAAAATCGCTTATGATTATTGTGTGTCTTTTTTACACAAGTACTCAATATTTCTAGTAGTATACTTTATCCCACAAGTTGCTACTGTTAGGGGCCTGTTGATGACTCCTATTAATGACAAGTTTACCCAACTAATCCTCATGTCCACCCAAACTAATTCTAATCCCCCGATCTACTCAACTAAGGTGGTCTATAACCAATGCACCAATGACATCCGTGATTATCACTGCTATCCTTCCACCTTTACTGAGCTTCCTATTTTTCTTCCATGTCGTGTACCCCATAATATTCAGGACCCAATCTTTGCCACTTTGCAGCCCAGCAATGTCTCTGTAATGGATGTCAAATCAAATTTATTTACTTCAATGTGCAGTATCGATTCATTTAATTTCTGGATACTATGTGCATTAAGATACAGGGCCTTTAACCTTGTCTTCTTGTCTTTGTAACACCTAGCCTTGACTGCTGGTGTATTCTATCAATAATAGATTATTACCGTTGACATTCTCGTCTTCAAATTGGTGCCTGGCTCCTCATATTACCTGAGTAGAACTTCTTTCCAAGCCCTATGTTGTTGGTACTTGCATAGCCCATGACAACTGGATCCACTCTTTGTTCTTAATAACTGCTTTAAGTATCAATATGAACATTTTTGTGCTTCCTATTTATTGACCTTCCCTAACTCAGATGTCCTTTAGCAGGCTTTTTGCACAATCCCTTTATATGAAGAACTTAACAGCCGATCAGCTAACAAGACTCCTATAAAGACAACCTTTATTTTTACTATATTTTTTAAATTAAACATTTTGTGCCATCTCCTAGCAGCTGAATTGGTGAAATCCAAATTGATAAGGAAAATCAAAGTTACAGCTTCTTCCCTTACTTCACTGAATTCCCATACTAACTAAACTCCTAAGCTTTGAGATGAGATCACCTATCATGCTCTGTCAAAGGCTGTAGAGGGGGCAACAAGGATGAGGAGTAATCGTGTTCTTTTGCCGCTGTCATGATTTGTGAATTTCAGAGCCATTTCTACATGGCAGTGTGGAAACCTATCTGAAGGATTCAAACATGAATTCAGCCCCTTCCAGCCTCCATCGTTTTGATTTCTTTAATGTAAGTTCAGAAACAAAATATAACATGTAATGTAATGGTCCATTACCCATCTTTGAGTTCTCTGCAAACTTTGATATGATCAACCTCAGCAATTTTCTTCATTTGCTACTTTTGTATTCAACTCAACAGAACGGCAAATGCTTGTTTCCACTCTTGCTGATTTGTAAATATTGGGAATATCCTTCCTACTGTCTACACTGTTGGTTTTTGAAGGTATACCCTCAACTGCTTCCATTCGATGTGACTGACTTTAGCAACATAATCTCTCTCAGTTGTGAATCACCTTCCTCTTGTATATGGGTAGCACCATCGCTATATCTTTAATCCTTCACACTGTTAGACTGCTTTTCTACTATCTGGCCTTGGATTCTTACGTATTCTTCTTTGAGGGAAAATTCAGGGAATAATCTTCAGCTCTGGACACATCACTTCCTTGGACCACTTTCCCAGACTGTGTACCAGATTGTTTGCAACCTCAGTCCATGTTTAGCCCCAGTTTAGTCTGTAGTTATATTCCATTTCCATCACGAATACTTCCTACTTCCTACCTCCAACTCTAATGTTGTAGTTGCTGCAACTGTAACCCTCATTCATATTCTGCATTACTATGAAGTGTTGTCTTATTGTCCTCTCCAAAGTTAGCTAACTATTCTCTAATTGTGTTTTCTTTTAACAGGTAATACAACTCATTGAGGGGAAGGCCTCAGCTTATGTATTTGCCAGTCCCGGCTGTAAGAAATGGGACACCTGTGCTCCTGAGGCTATCCTTCATGCTGTTTCAGGTAGCTGTTTCTTTATATTATTAAATCTGAATTAGCCTGAAACTAAAATTTGCGAGCAAACAATGGAATAAAATATAATCTGTAGCATAGACTTGCCCAGCTTGATTTTTGATTATCAAAGAGCCTGCCAAACTTGGCTTCAAGTTGTGATAGCAGGGTATGATCTTGGAGCTAAATTTAACGCATAGATTAAATGGCACTTTTGAATGGACTGAAAAATGTGAATGTTTCCTTCTTATCCTCCATGACTTGGATACAGCCTTTGTCATGGTTAACTGCATCATCTTCCAGGACTGCCTCTTCACTGTTGTCCAACTGAATGAGACTGCTGTCACACAGTTTTCCTTCTTATCTATCTAGTCACGAGCTGAAAATCACTTGCAGTTTCTTGCTTGTCTTTTTGTCCACACACTCCTACATTTCATGGTCCTCCTCCTGTTTCTCATCTGCATGCTGCCCCGAGATGATGATTTGAAACACAGCGTTAGTTTTCACATTTTAGATGACAACACCCAGCTATACCTCGCATCAATTTTCTCTTGACTCCTCCACTGTTGCTACTTTATTAGACTGCTTTTCCAACATTTAGACCTTAATGATTAGAAGTTTCCTCCAATTAAATATTTCATCTCTCTTCCCTATCCATAGACTCTGTCCCTCTCCTCCCTAGGAGAAATCTGAGATTAAATCAGTCTGTTTAGAAGCTTGGTGTCACATTTAAAGCCATAATGTGCTTCTGATCGCACTTTACACGTATTTTTACCTCTGTAACATTACCATACATAGCCTGGTTATTAAAACCTTCATTAGATTCAAGAGGTATCAAC
This sequence comes from Ginglymostoma cirratum, assembly GCA_024137785.1. Classification (NCBI taxonomy): domain Eukaryota; kingdom Metazoa; phylum Chordata; class Chondrichthyes; order Orectolobiformes; family Ginglymostomatidae; genus Ginglymostoma; species Ginglymostoma cirratum. Next base: position 32,944,748 of record JAHRHZ010000018.1, read on the forward strand.
AGGGTACTGTCTGGGTGAACCAATTCCAGTAGCTGCAAATAAAGCACCCACATTGTCTTGTTTGGCAAACGTTTTATTGTAATTGTTTTTATTTCTAGGTAAACTGACAGATATTCATGGGAATCCCTTGCAATATCATAAAGATGTGAAGCATATGAACTCAGCTGGAGTGCTTGCAACTTTAAGGAACTTTGACTACTATGCAAGCCGTGTTCCTGACTCTGTTAAAAAGGAACTAGTTCCTTAAAAAAATTCTAATATGCTGCCTTTGTAACCTCGAATGACCAAATGTCTGAAATGTTCTTTTGATTTATTCTATTTACTTGTTCAAATAAGTTGCAGTCTTGAGAATATTAATTTGAGGGAATTCTTTTTACTTTGCAGTACAAGTGCTGATGTACAGAGCTACTGTCTGCCTGTTTTGTGGTTGTGCAGAATTCACTTGAGTTCGTACTTGCATACCTTGGGTCAGCTGAAACTAATCTTGGTTGCAGAAACATTTAGTGTAGCAAATGGTTTTTTTTTTCTTATGAATTGACTGAACTGATGCAATTTTTTTATGGTTCTCTACAACAATATTTGGTCTCAGTTTTCATGGGCTGCCTTCTATCGCATTTTGTCCTCATTGGTGAATCTAAATACAGTTTGATGTTTCTTATTTCTGCAGAATGGAAAATTAGTTACTCGAGTGCGACAAACTCATTATTTGCATAGATTCTCACTAATCTTCCATCTTTTCTGGTGTGGAGAAGTAAGTGAATGTTTGCAAGAAAATGTAATTTCTTTATATTTGACATCATTGATTTAAATAAATAGCAAGTGATACTTTACAGTGTGCTGTTTCAGAGAAATGACGTTTGGTTTTGGCCCACCCAGCAAAGGGCAGGTGGAGTGTTGTAAATGACTATACTGGCACTGACTAACCAGCCCATTTTGGGAAGCTTCGCTGTGCTAGCTGTGTTGACTAAGGTGCTCGGAAAGCCTTCCCTTGAAGCCAGCTAAAATAGTTAAGTTCGTAAAGAGCTTGTCAGAGGCCTCGGAGGATATAATTTTGAAGGGAATGCGTAAGTTTTGCATCAGCTGAAGGGAGCTAGGTACAGAGTGGGAAGCCAGTTCTGGATCTCCCAAGGCATCACCTTAGCCTCATAAAATCAGTGGGAGTACGGAGAAAACAGTGTGGAGCTGAAGGAACACAGCAGGCCAGGTGGCATCAGAGGAACAAGAAAGCTGATGCTTCGGGCCAGGACCCTTCTTCAGAATATGGAGAACCCCTTTTTGCAGGTTGTAGGAGCGTTTTTCCTGACCTGGGACAAAGATTCAGGAGGCAGGAAGGATTCAGGAAAGTGGAAGATATTTATTCAAGCAGAAACCAGTTTATGCAGGGAGAGGGCTAAGGAATCTTCCCTGAATCTGGTTTCAGAAAACTGATCAATGACACACCTTCTGCTTTTACAAAGAAATACAGCGTTTTTATACATTTTGTGTTACAATAATCAAATGCAACATATTCGCTGTCCTTTCCCTAACCCAAACACCCAATCCTGTGGGACACCTCATCAATGATGGGTCCTTCTGTGAACAGCCCCAGGTTCCCATGATCTTATGGTATTCGCTAGACATTGTAATGTCTGGGCGATGCGATCTTTCTATGCATCCTATTCATTCACATTCCAAAGGCTTAATGGCTATACTCCTTCGAGTATTTCTCAGGCTTGTTTATCTGAAAGGACAGCTCGAATTCTTTTACCCATTGTATTTTGGTGCTATCTTCTTATCACATTCAGTTACTCCTTTTATTTTCCACTGTCCCAATTACATAATGTACAAATAAAAAGTCAGTCAGTTATAGCAATTAGTTAAAAGGTTAGCTTCCATTATAAAGTTAATTGTAAGTATACAACTACTTCTGCTGTCAGCACTTTGTAATTCATGGGTTGTGATCAATCTATCTTGTTCGGAACATAAGAGAAGGTGTCTCCTGAGGCTAGTTAATCTTCACATCTAAGCTGAAATGTTTTTTTGAGGCTTGTATTATATCCTGGTTATGTATTGAAACCAACTTCTATGCTTAGAGCATCTTTAAATAGAAACTATTTAATATTGCTGGTGGCTTCAGAGGCAACTGTTTACTGTGAAATAACTTGATCAGCTACAAGGATAACAGCTAAAGGACCTAATCTAGCACCCGATGTCATAATTTACTGGGATTATCATCCTTTCATTAATAAAGCTGGAATCGGTCATTTTTCTGTCCTAAGGCATCTTTTTATCAGAACTGTCCTGGATGGGAACATATAGTGTTCTTTTACTAACCTCCTAGCAGTTTGTTCAAAGGTACCATTGTATTTCACTGTGAGCAGGCTGTTTTAGCTTTGCTTCCTTCTGTCTGCCATCTAGTAAGCAGGTGTGAGCTTCTTAGTGTGTTCGGGGACAAGTCACCTTTACGTGGGCAAGTACAAGTCACCCCTACACAGGTATTGCTGAGAGGGGACCAGTCAGTGTTCAGGTATTGAACATGTTCCTCAACCCCTGGCATTGCAGGGCTAGAAAAGCAGGAGAAGCTTGTCTATCACAGTAGCAATGAAGAGAAGTTTTGGTAGAATTCTGAATTTTGAATAATGCATTCTGAACTTGCCTGGCTTTGGCTGCTGTTGCCTCCTACCAGTAAAAGCTGCAAATAGGGACTGTTGAAAATCCTGGGAAGTCTCCACAGGCTCTAGATCCACCACTCATCACACTTGGATGATTTGCTCTGTTGCAAGCAGCTTGGTGGAGACGTGGGGATGGGCAGACCTGGGGAAAGGACTGGTGGAACTGCAGGCTCAGTGGTGGACGGGGCATGGGTGATGGGTCAGAAGAGCCAGTGTCCAGAGTGGTGGAGATGGGGAGGAAAATAAGAAGGAAAACAGCTAAGTCAAGTTTCCATGGGGTTCAGCACACCTGGGATGGGATAGGAGTTGAAGGAGAAGCCAAGCCTGAATCTGAAATGGAAGTCTGTTTTGTCATCAGAATGCTTGGTACTCATGGTAGCAGAGGATGTAACTAAAGTTACTCAAATTTCCAATGTTAGGTGAACTCTGCACTGAGTTAGTTATTGATTTTTGTCAAGTTTAAACTTGTGCACTGGAGGCGAGTGTGAAGAGTGACCTCTGATCTTCAGTAAAAATTAAGTTACGGAATTCTTCACTGCATTTAAAAATCTGACGACACAAATATTGTTCTTCACTCAGTTATATGCTTTATTGAAATTAGCTTTAAAATGCGAGAAGCTTCAATACTAGTTAATTGCAAAAATATAAAAACACCAGAATCTTAAACAATGCAATGCTGCATTTTGATAACCCGATTTGCAGTTATTGCAAAGTGTTCTTCCTTAATACTTTTAGACTTCACAGAAATAGGCTTTGAACAACCTGGTTTAGATGAAGTAAGATTCTGAAATTAATTTGACAACTCGCCTCTGCTGTTCATTCAGACTTTAATGTTTTTGTTTGAGTTCTTAATTAAATCAAGTCCAAACAAGAATTCCTGCAAAAACAGGATAGAATGACCATACTGATTGACATGCTTTTGAAGCAGCCCAACTACTTACCCAGGAGAATGTAGTGAAAACCAAGGCTGAATTCTGCATGAGTATATAAAGGAATAATGTTCTTGAAAGTACTTCACAAACATATTTTCATATTTATAAGATTTATGTGATATATAATACACAAACTTTGTCCTACTTTATTGATGCTTAGTTTTTGTTGCTAGCATCTAGGGTCACATTAATTGTCTAGGGTGGCATGGTGGCACAGTGGTTAGCACTGCTGCCTCACAGCACAAGGAACCCAGATTTGATTTCACCTTCAGGTGACTGTGCAAACTCCACACAGACAATCTCCCCATGTCTGTGTGGGTTTCCTCCATGGTGGATTGCCATGCTAAATTGTCCATAGTGTCCGGGGATGTGCAGGATAAGGGGGTTGGCCATGGTAAATTTGGGATTATGGGGAGAGGGTGAGTTTAGGTGGGATCGTCTTTGTAGGGTCCCTGTGGACTCAATGGGCTAGATGGCCTGCTTCCATACTTTAGGGATTCTATGATTCTATAAAACCTTTATTTTCTATCAACAATTTAAAAAATCTAACTTGCTACATATTTATAGGATACATAAAGTTTGCTGCAGTTTGGAATGAGACACCATGTTGTAATACAGTATAAAATGTTGTTTTCCCTTTAATTTGTATTCTTGAGAATGTTCTGATGAGTACAAGATAAAATAGCTCAACAAAATGTCTTTTTTTCAGTAATATTCATGCTCTCCTATTACGTGACTATGGTTCTTTTTACATAACAGCAACAATACATCTACATTTGTCAAGCATAATTACGCAGACCTCACAGAGCTTGCACAGTTACATTTTCTCCTCTGAAAGCCGGACACAACCGTCTCCATACACAAATGTGGAGGTGCCGGTGTTGGTCTGGGGAGGACAAGGTCAAAAATCACATGACACTAGGTTAAAGTCTGACAGGTTTATTTGAAAACACAAGCTTTTGGAGTCTCGCTTCTAACACGTTGGACTGTAACGTGATGATGTGTGATTTTTGACCTTGCCCACACATGCAATGTGTGAATGATATCTGTCGTATTAACTGACGTCTAAAATGAGATTTACACGTCTGAATATAAAGGACTGTGAAGGCTGCTTGTGGTGTCGTGAAAATACCCCTATGTCTCGGCCAGGACGCCAAGTTCAAGTCTCACCTCCTCTAGAGGTGTGTCGCAATATTTGCATACAGGTTTATTTAAAGTATCTACAAAAGACTGTGCAAAGAACTAACCTATACACTTACAGTCCTCTTAACTACAGTTTGTAACCTCATAAAGGACCGTAATGGATGTCATAGTGCTTAATTATGTAGCAAACATTTTATGTTTATCAAGACTGAGCCTCTGTTCTGCTGTAGACTTTTTGTGGGTATAATCCACTTGGGAACTCTTTGACTTCCCAATGCCAATAAGAAAGATTTGTGACAATGAAAGCTAGATGTCTCCGGTGGTTCTGGTGGTCACGACTCCCAACAAATATACTTTGCGGAGAACAGGATGAAAGTTATCAAGACGAGCAGAGTGATCATGTGGTCTTAACCCCTTTAAACCACTCTCCAATACACACCCTCTCCGATCCCGTGTGCGTGTCTGCTTTAATAAATAGGTTTAATAAATAGGTGACAGATAGGCAGAATATGCCCATTTGTCGTATCTGTGTGCAAATAAGCCCAGGTGCCCGCATAGCTGTCACTTGTACGACAAGTCCCCCGAACAGTGGTTGAATCAACTTCAACAGATCCTTTTTACGCTGAAACAACTTCAGTCATTCAGGAGAACGGACACCACCTCCACGTTGCTCGGAGAAGAGGGAAGATTGGGGCGTGACGCCGGAAGTGACGTAGAGGCATGGGGGCGGTGTAGACGGTGTGACACCCGGAAGTGGTGCCGGTTCGCTTCATCGTGGGAGCGGGTCTGCGGGGAAGCGGTTGCTGATCGTTGGTGGTGCCTGTCAGTTGGGTGGCGGTTATTAACAGTACGGCAGATGGCTCTGAATCTGTCAGTGAACCTCTCCAGCCCTTGCTTAGGTGAGTGTCGGCCGGGTCAGTGGAGGGGCGTGAAGCCTCTTGGCCCACTGCCGCACACGGTATTGCATCATGTGTGGGGCAGCCTGATCCTGGAGCCTGGGATTAATAGCATGTCCTTGGAGGATGGGGTGGGTGATTCGGGGGGGGAATCGGCGCTTCAATATGTAGAATCGTACGAACTTTTAAAATCAGCACTGTCGGTTATTGACAAGCTGTGATTATGTATTAACGTTTTTTTAAAAAGCAGAAAAATATGTATCTGTAAAACGAAGCTAGGTTTCGCTTTCAGACTGTTCCCCGGCATTTTCGTTTTACCCTCGCCATTTACAACATTTTGCACTCGTTCTGGTTTCACTGCTGTGACTATGTCCAATATTGTATTACATTTTTATTGAAGAACTGTATATTTAAAGTCGGTGTTGTTAATATGACTGTCACTTGCCGATTTAATTAATGTGGGACTTTCGATCATAATCTGCACTGGAATTTTTTTGCTGTTTAGTAACTTCTCATGTTTTAAAAAAATCTTTGTTCTGATCAAAAATATTCAATTACACTGAAATTTGAAATATGTAAGTTTTTAACCTTTTTTCCCTCCTTTTTAATAAAATTATTTTAAGTTTGAACCTATGAGTTTGCATGTGTTTTTTTAAAGGTGTGGCGAATAAATGACATGGTGTTATTTATGTTCGGGGGATGTCGAGGCCACGTTGTGAGCTATGCAGACTTCTTAAATTGTACACTGAATGGGTGTGGTTTGGATTATATTTTTTTAAAAAAGGCTTGTTGCCTTCTTTAAATCTGTTCCAGAGTGGTGTTGGCAGGGTTTTTTTTTAAATTCAAACCTGGGATGTGGTAGTTCCTGGCAAGGCTAGCATCCGTAATTGCCCTTTAGGAAGTGATGAGCTGTCATCTTGCATCACGGTAATCAATACAATGAAGCTGTTGTTAAATTGGACAATCCAGAATTTTAACCCAGTGATAGTGAAGGACCTGTGATTTATTTCCAAGTTCTGGATGGTGTATGTGTTGGAAGGGAGCATGTAGGTAGTGAGAGAGAGAGAGTAGGAACTGCCGATGCTGGAGAATCTGAGATAACAAGGTGTAGAGCTGGATGAACACAGCAGGCCGAGCAGGAAAGCTGACGTTTCGAGTCTGGACTCTTCTTCAGAAAGTCACTACTTGCAGTGGTGACGTTTTTTGTCTGCTGCCCTGCTATTTTCTAAGTGCGAGGTGTGGTTTGCAAGTTGTTATCAAAGGAGGCTTGGTGGGTTGCTGCAGTACACTTGGTACGTAGTGCTGCCACAATGGTCATAATGAAGGTAGTGAATGTTAAATTAGATGAGGTGCCAATCAACTGAGCTGCTTTCATTTTGGATGGTGTCATGCTTGAGTTATTGGGTCTGACTATTCCATTACACTTCAGCCCCATGCACCTGATCTTTGGGCATCTGGTGTGGAGGAGTGTGGGCAAGTCGGAGACCCACGAGGAGATCCTGCTCCTTACCAGCCTGGCTATAAACAGGTACAAAAACAAAGTTGCTGGAAAAGCTCGGCAGGTCTGGCAGCATCTTTGAAGGAGAAAACAGAGTTAACGTTTCGGGTCCGGTGACCCTTCCTCAGAACTGGCTATAAACAGGTCGAGGCAGCGGGCCGTGGAGGGGACTCATTTCGGCTGGCTGCCTGTCCCTCTTCTGTGAGTATGTTCGAGCCTGGGTGTCCTTGGCGAGGGAGCGCACCGTGTCCGCCAATGTTGTTGAAACCTTTAGGGGAAGGTGGGCACCGTGGATGGTGCATTGCTTTATTTCCCTATCCGGTTCAATTTTGATTTAATCCCTATCCTCTCCCTTCACTTTTTTTTCCACGTCAGCATTGTCCTTATCGGGTTTTGCTTGTTATTGCTGCCCTGGCCACATGGGTGTTTTCCTGGTGGTGGAAATATGGAATGAAGTCTTTTGCACGGTTTTTTAAAAAAAAGATTTTATTAGGTTGGGAGTGAATACCAAGGGCTCACTGCCTTCTGATGGGTGGTACGGGGGCTCAGTGGTTAGCACAGCTGTCTCAAAGCACCAGGGACCCAGGTTTGATTCCAGCCTTGGGTGACTGTCTGTGTAGAGTTTGCACGTTATCCCTGTGTCTGCATGGGTTTCCTCCCAGAATTCAGAGATGTGCAAGTCAGGTTGATTGGCCATGTTAAATTGCCCGTGGTGTCCAGGGATGTGCAGGCTCGGTGGATTAGCAATGGTAAATGCAGGGTTACAGGGATAAGGTAGTGGGCTGCTCTTTGGAGGAATGGTATGAGCAAATGGCCTGCTTCCATACTGTAGGGATTCTATGATATGTACAACTATGTTGCCACATCTCTTGGGGTTTGTTCTACTGTCGAGGTTGTTATTGTAGGATTCTAGAATATTGGCTGAAAGGTTTAATTCAGTGACATGGCTATGGCAGGTTGTTGTTCAACAACTATCTAAAATTTAGTCAAGGTCTAGGTTTCGCAGGGTCGACTAGGCTACGTGCATCTTATTGTATCTTGGGCTGCCCCAATGGTTGACTGCCTATCTTATTCTCATTAAATTTTGATATCTCTGATACAACTGAGGGGCCTGTTAGACCTTATCAGAAGATGATGTCGATGTCACCCACATTGCTGTGGAGCTTGAGTCACAAGTGGAGGAGACCAGGTTGTCATTACTGATACTAGCGTTTTATTCCAGATTTGTTTGTTTAATTTGCTGTGACCTGAGGGTATGAAGAGAAATCCCAAAGAGGGCTGTGTTCTGTTCCATATCTCCATACTTCACATCATTTTTTTTAAAATGAAAAAAATGCGCAACCTTGCTGGAGTCATAAAATGGCTGAGGCTGATCACATGATCTTATTTCTAGAAACTTCTGGATCCTCTGTGTTGTATAGACATTTCAGCGAAAACTGACACGAAAAGCCCAGGGATGAACCATTTGCCTCCAGCCAGCTCAGGACACGGATAAACCGCAAAACCATTTGTGTTAAACAGGAGCTAATTATTTTACAGTGCTTCACCTCAGTGGAAACTATGGGGGAGGTCAAGCTCCACTGTTAATGTAATGACCTTCCACTTCACCCCTGAGATGGGCACTCAGCACCTGAAATGTCTGTTCTTGTTGTGATTGAAATTTGAGCTTGTTAAATTGTTTTAAGCTTACAAGTCAGTTGCTGTTTGACCTTCAGAGGAAGATTAGGACTCTGGGCTGAGTTGCCAGTCTGTTTCAGACACTGCATCTGTTTCCAAGTTGCTGGCTGGAATGAAGTCTCCATTTTGCCTGTAAGAAGGAAAAACTACTGGACCCAGCTCACTGAGGAAAATATTTTTGAACACCGACCATTGGGAGTTTTAACTGATGTGAATTGGATTTTCTTTGATATACCTCTGGATTTGCCAAAACTAATTTATTATCTATCTCCTCTTCTATCTGTCTTAATTTCTTGAGCGCTTGTGTGTTTGGATGAAGTAGCGGTTAATTTCCATGTGTTAAAAGTCACTTAAAAAGACTACTTTACATCTCCTGCTTTTCACCACACCCCCTGCCCCAAACAGTGTCATCTTTTCTCTTCCCTACCCTACCCCATCCCATCACATGACTGTCTGTTTATATCCCGGTTATGGCAGAAACACAAAAAATGACAGGCATTTAGAGAACATAACAGGAAGTTCAGAAGCAGAGAACCGTGAAGCCTCTGATGTCATCAGCAGCGAATCGGACATCTGTAAATTCTGTTGTTGCTGGAAGTGATGTACAGAAAGAAACCCTCTTGGTGCTTCTGGGAATGAATTGACAGTAGGCTTGCTTTGCACCCCCCCCCCCCCAAGGCTCGTGTACCAAGATAATGTTGACTTACTCCTGTCCCTTACTGAGGTAGGCTGAAAGGTGTTTTCAAAACTTTGTTAATAAATTCTATCTTTGATTTTTACATTCTTTACTTGTTCATGGAATATGAGCATCTCTGGCTAGGCCAGCATTTATCGTCCATCCCTAATTGCCCAGAGGGCAGTTAAGAGTCAACCATATTGCTGTGGATTTGGAGTCCCATGTAGGCCAGACCAGATAAGGATGGCAGTTTCCTTCCCTGAAGGATATTAGTGAACTAGATGGATTTTTCCAACAATGGACCATGGATTAATGGTCATCATTAGATTCTTAATTCCAGATAGGTATTGAATTCAAATTCCACCATCTACTGTGGCAGGATTCGAACTCAAGTCCCCAGAACATTGTCTGGGTCTCTGGATTAACCATCCAGCGATAATACCACTAGGCCATCACCTCCCCCTTAAATTTAATCATATAGACAGATAAGAGTGGTGTTGTTTCAAAAATTGAAATCCAAAACATGTTTCACCCTACCACAGTAAAGGACAGGAGTAAAACTCCCAAGTCCTTTCTTGCCTGTGCGCGCACAAATGTAAATGAGGGGGAAAGCAAAACACATAAATGGAGAGAAAACAGTTCTGTAGTCTTCCTTCATAAGATCTGTTGGGTTGGTTCTTGCTAATCAAAAGGTTTCTCCTCAATCTTCCTTTCTCTGAATGTTTTAACTGGTTTGCAAGAGGCATAGCGTGGCTGGTTCACTTACGAAAGGTCTCTGACTTATCCAATTCCAAATCACAACATACAGCCTCTGCTGAAGGAAAGAAGAAAAGCTGATTTTCTTCAGGTTTAAAGCAGTTTACTGCAGACCTCGGAGCTTTTCTGGCTACTTCAGACCTGTTTCTCTGTGAATGGCTTGGGTTCTGAACAAGACAGCTAACTGATAGCCAATCACCTTTGTGGCAGACAGAGGACCTGTGTCATTGACAATTGTCTCTAGTCTTCACCAATTGGTTTTGTTTGTAAACAACCCCTCAGCTCTATAGAATCCATATTGTGTGGAAACAGGCCATTCTGCCCAAAGAATCCATACTGAGCCTCCAAAGAGCATCCCACCGCCCAACCCTATAACCCTGCTTTTCCCATGGCTAATGCACCTCAACTACATGTCTCTGAACAGTATGGGTAACTTAGCATGGCCAATCCACCTGACATGCATGTGTTTGGACTGTGGGTGGAAACTGGAGTACTCGGCGGAATCCCACGCAGATATGAGGAAAATGTGCAAACTCTGCACAGATAGTTGCCTGAGGGTGGAATCAAACCAGGTCCCTGGTGAGGTGAGGCAGCAGTGCTAACCACTCAGTCACCAGGCTGCTCCAGTTCATCTGCACATTGCTGGAATTCACAGTTACACAATCAGTGTTCACAATTGGTATCATTCCATACCTCCAAAGCATGCAGCCATCAGAAATTGTATCAGAGATAAAAGGTACTGCAGATGCTGGAGAATCCGAGATAACAAGCATGGGGCTGGATGAGTACAGCAGGTCAAGCAGCATCATAGGAGCAGGAAAACTTGACG
>JAHRHZ010000018.1:32956205-32978463 GCA_024137785.1 Ginglymostoma cirratum
TGAAGGGTTTAGGCCCGAAACGTCAAGTTTTCCTGCTCCTATGATGCCATCAGAAATTCCTGGGTTTCAAAACAGTTATTTCTTATATTAGTCCAATGTTTTTAAAAAGGTATGGTCTTCACAGCGTTGAGAGTATTCTTAAGCCCATTTTGTTAACTTGCATGCAATCAGGGTTTATTAATGAGTTGGAGTGCTAACTATTTTTCTTTTCAATTTTCTCACTGTTGTTTATGAATGCTAAAACCACTTTTAATGGTCACTGTTAGTATCAGCTGATTCTGCATTAATCATGCTACAGGATCAACTTTGCCTGTTGGAAAGTGTAAATGCATTGATGTGTCATAGATGCGGATTGGATTGAATTTAGCCATCATTAATGGTATCGGCTTCTGAGAGAAATGTCATGACCTTCATTGCTGCTTACTGTACCATATTGAATATTTCTGTATATTTTGGGAATTAAATGTGTGCTTCTGTAGAAACTTTTTGAATGATTGTCTTGACCATTCAACTAGTAAGACTCAAACTGCCCTTTTGTATCTTGGGTTTTTAGTATGTTTAACATTCTGTATACCACCTAGCTGATTGCTGAAAGATGGTATTTTAAATGTCCACGTGTGTGTAAAAATTGGTGAAAATGATACTTTCAACAAAATTCCTTGAAATTGTTTGATAGCATGTTTATGTTGGAAATTCCAGTGCTGCAAAGCAAATGTACTTAACACCATTCATTGATTGGAGCCTTTTTGGTTAGTTGTCTGTATTTTAATTGTTTGGAATTGAGGGGTCTTATGGTCACTTTCATTTGATCTGCAATTTTTAAAGCTTTAATTATGAACGTTTGTGTGCACATTCGGGTGTCTCTTTACTGGGATGCATGTATTTTTTAAAAAACAATTCTGCACAGGATGCATTCAGAATATACTGTGATGCTGGTGGGGAGTGCCGACAGTCTGCTACACATAATGTATTACATGAATACAGTGAGTTCAACAAAATATCTACTCCCAGCCTCCCTTCAGCATAATCCAAAAGTAAGAATGACTGAAAACTGTTGATGTTATGACAGATTCTGCACAAAATGTTAGATTGGGTTTTTTTTTTTTTTTTTGTTTTTTTTTTTGCTTATGGAGATTATTTACCTGATTCTGTAGTTTGGAAAACAGCCATCCTCTGAGGCCACTATCACCATTCCTACATTGGAAACAGCAAAACTGCCATCAGCTTCTCCTTCTGTAATTGATGAAACAGATCACTCTTGTCTTTCCCACAATATATAATATTTATATTTTACTATGGTTTTTGAATAATACAGCTGTGTTGTATAAGGAGAATTAAAATGCCTGATCCAATTCTAAGTCTTCTAACCTGTTAGTTTGCAACTGATATAGATTTTTCTTAAAGTAGTAAGAGGGCATCAACATTGATTGTGGGAGCAGCCAGTTTGAGCTGCTCTGACCAGTGGAATTGCTGCAGTGCAGATCAGATGCGCGCTGACATTGTGAAGTATCGATACTGAAGGATCGCATTTAGCTCCCATTCTTGACCTGTCCAGTGAAAGATTTTGAGGTGGCCTTGGATTCTGACACACTTGTAATGATGTGTATTACCACAGAATTGGTTGGATAGATCAGTGGTTTTATATAGATATTTCATTGTGTTTCTATTCTAAAAAGCAGCAATTTCAGTAGTCAGTGCAGCTAGAATTGATGCTAGAGTAATAATGGCATCTTCATTTTTACTTTCTGTACTTAGACTTCAGATAAATTTTGGTATTCATCTTGATCTCTTAATTTACCCATCACTGGCTTTGAGGCCCTCCTTTTCTTTCCTTAATTGAGATGTCAGGTTGAATGTTTCAAGCCTATTAAAAATGTGCAAAATTACAGCAGTTTGTGATCTTGTCACTTTTTTTGATCAATCCTACTTCAAAACGTCCTGTTCCTGCACCTAATCTGTAAAATCTCTCGTTATTCATTTTAAAAAATCTGTAGATGTTGGAAATCTGAAGCAAAAACAATTCGGAAGAAGGGTCACTGGACCCGAAATGTTAACTCTGCTTTCTGTTCAAAGATGCTGCCAGACCTGCTGAGTTTTTCCAGCAATTTCTGTTTTTATGTCTCATTATTTGTGTTATCTTGAAACACCAATGCAGCTGCATTTGGAATACTTGTATAGAGATTGTTATTTAGTTGAAAGCATTTTTTTTTTATTAATGTGTCTTTATCAATTTTGAGTCTTTTAGTGATATTAAAATTAGTCAATTCCTAGGCAATCAAAAGTCCATTTGGATAAATACTTTCAAATGGCTGATTAAAATTTTGGATAGAGATGGGATTTGTCACTACACTCATGTCTAGGAAAGAAACTAAACCTATTACGTGCAAAACTTGTGAAGAAACCGTTTTCACATAGAAAAGGAGAGGAGTATTTGTGGCAATGAATACAGATTTAAATCTCTGTTAAGCAGTAGTTACTTCTAGTGTTCAAAACACTATTGCAAATGCAGATCAGATGAATTGAATGTTGACATTCAGAATTAATATTTCATAAGTTTCTGTAATTTCCTGTGTGTAATGCATCTGCCATTTCAGTAGCTGTTTATTTTTTCAAAAAAATCAGTCTTTGTGAACTAAGTTTGGTATTGTTTGTGGACAATATTTCCTTATTCCCTCAACTAACATTGTGCTTTAGTTCTCATGTGAAGAATCACTTCACTGAAACTGGATATTTAATATAAAACTGAGAATTAGAATGTTTGCTTTTTTTCTTGCAGGTGTATTACTAACTGTGGAACATGTGAAAAATTCTGTCAATGTGTTGATTGAAGACGGTAAAGAGAATGTGTTGCAAATTTCTGAGTAAGTATCCTCAGTTGCTTCTGTTGCTGCCATTTTAACTGAGGCAGCCTGGCTCTTTAAACATGGCGCAATCATCACATCAGAATGATAGTCAATATTTAATTCTTCTAGAAATTATGGACTACTACTTAGAATATTTCAACATTTGATATATTGGTAACCCCAGATTTTGTGATGTGCTTAACTCCTCTACCCTGTGAAATAGCCTAAGAACCTTCTCTTTTCAAAAATGCAACGCCCTGCTGTCATCATGAGGGCCATTGGGAATGGGTAATAAAACTGATTTTGCTGGCCACAGCCACATCCCTCTGAAAAATCACAGATGGTTCCCTTGAATTGCCATGCTGCGTTTATTCTTGTTATCTTTGCCTTTGGACTTGTCAAAGCTCCTTCAAAAGACTGCTCAAAATCTGAATCCATGTCTATGCTTGGGTCACAATTCCAAATTTCTTTATGACTCTGTGCTTTTGCAATGCATCTTGAGATGTTTAGTGCAAAATGTGTTCCACAGATGTAAATTGTTTTAAATGCTGATATTTGCAACATTGAGGAACTAATCTTTACGGTGATTATCATATCATTTTTGGAATCCAGAATTACTGACTTGGTAGTATTGTCATCCAGGACTTTAATGAGCCAGTTGACAATCCAAAAGCTTTATGGTCACTTTTTTTTTTCCTTTCATTGATTGAATCTTATTATCTCCAAACTTTTTAACATGAAGTAGAATTCTCAAATCACCATTGTGGAGTTTGAATTTGTGATTTCTGATCTGCTATTCCAAGAACATAAAGGGTGTATTAAAGTAGTAGTTAATTCTACTGTGAAGTAGATGATAAGCAGTAAGGTAACACAAATAGAATCATGGGACACCACATTGGAGACGTGCTGGCCAATGGGAATAGAGGAGTTGAATCGTGAAGAGACATTACAATGGAAAGTCCATGGGGTAATTGGCAATTAAGATGGAAGACGTTGTGGTTTAATCCATCAGGCCAAATTGGTACAAAAGTGAATCAAACCAAATTGAAAAGGGGAAGCTGTCATTTCTAAAGGAACTGAAAGTACACGTGGAAGTGGCAGCAGGGAGATAATGGGTTTTACAGCTGAAAGAAATGAACAGTGAGTACTTTACTGTTCATTAAGAGTTGAGTGCTGAAATAAGTTTTGAGTGCTGTAGTTGTAATGGAGCAGGCCTAGATGACAACCTTGAGATCAGATTCAAATGATGACCCACAACAGTTCGGCAGAAAGTATCGTGGATTGTGACTTCTGTCAATAATGTCTCATGGAGAAAAATAATAAACGCTAATAAACTGTGCATTCAGATCATGAATTTCAGTGGATGTGATCATCCAGGTGGGGTTATTGGTTTGGATCACTTTTTTTTTGGAAGATTCCAATGAAAAGCAGATGTATGAGAGGCAGTGGAGGAGCATCGAACAACACTAGGTGGATGTACAGGGTGGTGGCTTTGATTTAGAATTATAACTTGAGATAAGCTAAGAATTCAAGCCAAACTAAAAGCTGCCTGTTGTACTGAATTCTAAATCTCTACATCTGAAACTCTCCTGTGATCTTCATAAACTCAGCAACTTCTTTTGTGACGAACTTTAGAGAAGCTACTGCTGAATTAGTCCTAACATAGCTTTCTTTCCTTATTCTAAAGCTATACACTTTTTAAAAAAAATTCGCTGTTAAAGTCAGAACTAACAACACTCCATATTCTCAATTTCTTCTCTTCTGCTAACATGTCTCCTTACATCTGTTGGCTTGGCCTGCATACTCTTTCTATTGCTTCTTGTCCTTGCTGACCATGTATTTCACCTTAGTGATTTGTTGTTTTGTGGCAGGCATGTCTAAATACTATTCCACAGGCCAAGCATGACCTTGGTCCTCGGTATTCCAGTTGATGAAACTTGGACAACAATTTTGGATTTAAACTTATTTTCCTTTTTGTCCAATTGAATTTTATAGATCTTAAAGTTTGGAAGGAACTGCTCTTAGCATAATTACTTGGTCAGTAAATCCTAAATCAGAGCATCAGTTTCAAAAAATGCACTTTACAGACTTCATGTGGCCAAATCATACAAAATGTGAACACTACTGGTCTGTATCTATCAGACAATTTGTGACTTTCAGAAGTACAATTTGACTTGCTGTGCGCATGAAATACTGAACCATTATAATCTTTTTATACTACTCCTTTACTATTGATATTATCTGTACTCAAATCACCTTAATCAGATCACGCACGTGCCAAGAATGTGACAAATCATTTGTGTCAAGGAATATAAAAATAGCAAATTATTTATTTTATCTTTGCTGAGTGATTTATAGCAAAAACTTATTGATTCCTATGATGTTATCATAGTTTAATCTATTTTCAATTTTACAGAGATGTTGTATTTAATGATGTGAATTCCATCGTTCGCTACCTGGCTCGGGTAGATACAGAAAATAAGCTCTATGGCTCCAATCTGCTA
The DNA here is from genome assembly GCA_024137785.1 of Ginglymostoma cirratum. Lineage (NCBI taxonomy): Eukaryota > Metazoa > Chordata > Chondrichthyes > Orectolobiformes > Ginglymostomatidae > Ginglymostoma > Ginglymostoma cirratum. The sequence goes on from JAHRHZ010000018.1 coordinate 32,961,553, forward strand.
GAACACGCTGAGGTAAGAGTTTGAGCCTCTGTAGGCTGAGATAATGGCAAATGCATCATCTTGGATGTCTTCTGCATTCAGTCTCCATTAATTTCTCACCATTGGAACAAAACTAACCAACATTGAGTTTAATGGTCTTAAATGTGCAGATGTTTCAACTGAAAACAGGAGCTTTTTCTATGCTAATGTTTAAACCTGGTCTTGGCAATGGAAAAGTTTAATCATCAGGAGTAGTTTTTTTTAATGGAAATATTTGCTTTTTAGAATAAGGTATCTGATGGCTACATTTGTCTTGAAATTCAGTAGGTCCTGGTTGCTGGCTAATTGTTGCATCTATTTTCATAAGAGAATTTAATCAATATTTAATTGGGTGTGCTGTTTTAACTGTCCTGCTTCGGCTGGAAGAAAGTGACTTGTTTCTTCTTGTCTTTTAGCTCTTTTTCTGTCACTAGGATCTACAAACCAAATCAATGAGATCCTTAAAAGTACCACATCTTCCAGTTTCCACAGCCATTAATATTGTTGAAGTGACAACTTAAAATTGTCCATGTTGTTGACTTTTTGTATGCCTGCTCCTCTGGATTCTAATAAATTTATAGAAAATATTTAGCATTTTCTTTTGATCCAAACACTTGACTAAACTTTCACTCAAAAATTGTAACTATAAGGTGCATGTTGCTGACGGAAGACCATTTTGACCCTGACATAACAGGCTAAGCACTGACCACCAGCAGCGGTAATGAGATATAGCCCAAGCCCCACAAATCTACATGTGAAGTCATAGTAAATTCAATAACTTTAAATTGCATCACTTCTCAGGAACTGTGGAAGGCCAGTTAAAATCAATCATTTCCCTTGAATTCGGAAGAAAATTAAAAGACTAATAATACTGATTTGAGCCCCGAGTTGAAACTAGGATTAGCCATTAACCATCTGATGGATTCTTTTGGCTGTGAGAATCACTTATGAATACCTGCATTTATCTTTCATGGAAACTTTGTTAGTTTTTGATTTTTAGACTTTGTTAGACCAATTAGATCTTACAATTAGATTTTTTTAATTCCAGCCCATGGCAGCCTTATCCTAACGGTCCTGAGGCTGCACATATGCTTCCTTGATCACCAGGTTTTTGCTTTTCATGGTATTTTCCCACTCCCAGTGTACCCAACTGCCGGAATTTGTGCTTTATCAATACTCTTTCTATTGAGACAATGTCGACAGCTGACATTCTAATCATGCATGCTCTGACGATACCTGTTTCCTTTCTCACTCTGTTCTTTTCCATACCACCACTCTTACACCCCATCATGCTCTCCCCACCCCAAGTTATTACTGTTGTCAATTTCTCTTACTGCAAGTTTCTTTCCCCTTGAAAGTTTATGAATCACAAATCTGTAACAAAGATGATTCATCTGATTTTTTTTGTTTCCCTGGAACTTCCTTCCTGGATAAGAAAGAAAGGAACATGAGCTGACTCCCTTCGCAACAGGTTTCTTTGGCTTTGATGTTTTCTACAATTCTGGAAGTTGTTAGAGCTCAGTTTCTTTTAAGTACCATTTTGGTGCATAATCGCTAGTATGCTTTTCGGCATGCAGGGGACTCTGAACTTATTACTTGTTATCCTCTTCCAGAATACTGAACTGTGAATTACTGTCATTTCATTTGACAATGTCTGGCCCTATGCATTTCTAAACCAATTACAATGATGTAGTCGCCCACTGAAGCCAAACGTTTTCTCTATAAATCATGCTGTCTGACCAGCAGTTTATCCATTATCCATTTTTCCCCTTCTGTTTTGAACCCTGGAGCTCTGAACTTCCTCAACTCCTTAGCTCTTGTCAACGATTTCTTTGACATTTCCCAACTCTGTCTGCTTTTTATGTCTTGGTACTTTTCTATCTAATTGTGCAGCCAGTGAATCACCTGCAGTGGTTTCTCTTATTGCTCCTGCACTGTTGCCTCTTGCCCTTCTGTTTTTTTTTTTTGCTCCCTCCCATTTCACATTTACATGCTGCTCCTTGATATCTGAAAGCAGAATGTTGCTTGCCACTACCTTGTCAACACTTCTGTTTGCCCATTCCTGATCTTTGATTTTCATACTGCTTTGGTTTGATTTGTGGTTGGAACATGAGCATCACTGACTTTGATTATGCGATTGAACAGCCTTTCTATAACTGCAGCCATCCATGTGATTCATGTGCTGCCACAGTGCTGAGAGTGAATTCTAGGATTTTGACCCAAAATGTCTATATTCAGTGTTGTATTAGTCAAATTTTTCTCTTGAAAATATTGGAAGGTTGAAGCCGCCTTGGTCATCATCAAAAACTCCATTCCTATCCCGTAATGCTCTGTATCTTCCTGGACACTGTCTTGAGGCTGAGCCACACTGTTACAACCTGGCCCTAAACTGGAAGTTCTAACTCTTATCCTCTCTAACAGCAAGGCTATTTACTTGCACGTCCATAACATTGCCCATTTCTACCTCTGACTTGGCGCCTTTGCTTAAACTCATAACTGTGTCTTTGTCCTTTCTATTTTTGACTTCCAAAGTATTCCTCTGTAACACAATATAATTCCCTCTAGTTATCTCAGAGTGTGGGAAATTGATGAATTAACACAAGAAAATTTGTATGGGGAAGGAAAGAATTGATTTACTGTACTGAACTACCGAAAAAGCATTCATTTCAAGATGTGAATTTTAAGTGTTTGACATCATTGAAGGCTAAGTAGTGCAAATCGTGTCAATATTTTTAAATTACATCTGCAAGATACTAAGCACCCCGCATTTGATCTGATTACTGCATAATTATCAAGATTTTTTCTATTTTGTTAGCTTAATTTTTGTCTGTTTAAAAAAAAAAATCCACAAGGGTCAAAATTTGTAAATCCATTGAACCCCTACAGTGATCAAAGCAACCAACTTTTGTAGTTTGAGATTCTAATTGACAGTCTTTGCCTGTCCAGATAACGTAATTTGTGACACCAATAATATGATTTCAATTGCTGGCATATTTTCAATTTGAACCAATTGATGATCAAAATTTTAAAAAAAAAGCAAATGTATTTTGTGTGGGCTTCATTATTTTGGACCATTCCAAACTTGTTCTTTGGAAATTACACACGTTTTGATGATTTTGAAGTTTTTTTTCTTCAAATTTAAGCTTTAATCAAGACCTTAAAGATCTATAGTTTTAAAAACGTTGGTGTTTAAATAACAGTGCATTCTGTCAATTTAAATTTGTATGTTCAAACATTGTCTTGGCTTTCGCTGTGCCTGAGGTGGTGGTGAGAATTTTTATGGCATTTGTTTTATTGCATGTAACTTGCACCTATCGTCCACTAAATGACTTGTATTCTTTGGAACTGGTTGTGAATCTGAAGAATAAAGGACGTATACATTGAATTTGTGCTCTGCTGCCACGTCAGCTTGTCTATTTGTAAAATTCTGTAACTCTACACCAATTGAGACAGATGGAAGTAATTTGTGTGTGCCACTTAGATTTTTTTAGCCTTACTGGTGCAGTGGATTTAGAACGTTTAAGTTAGAAAACTAATTATCTACAATGTAATATTTTGTCAGTTTTTGCCTGCATTACATTTAAAGATTTACATTTCTTAGGACTATCTGCATCATTTTCTGTTTTAAAAAAGGAAGTTAGAAATTTCTGTAAGAAAACAAACTTAAATATCATTGTAACTTTATTATGTCAGTGCCTATTCTTTTAGTCATCCTCACCTACCAGCCTCAGCAGCAATTCATTTGCTGTTAAATGGTTATTGCTAATGTGTGAGCTTTGATAAAGAGCCTAAGATGACTCTTTGATTCATTGACTGAAGGTTCGTGGATCCATATCCCATTGTATGGTCCTGGTTTCTGGGGAGAAAGTTAGATGAGATTGGAAAAGCATAATTCTTCTTTCTTTCTGATAAACAGTTAACATGGTGGAAGAAAATGCCTGCGTATTAAGGTCCAGTTTTCTGTTATAATAAGGCTTTTAGGAAAGCAACATAGCAAACATTTTATTTTTTGGCAGCTCACTCAGGGTTGAGTGAAATGTAAGGGTTGGGATCCAAAATCATGTTAAAATGTTCAATCAAATAATGAGTGACTCCCAGTTATATCCAAGTTGTGATGTGTTTGGAGATAATGCAACATTGGAATAATGTGTGATGATTACAGTTCTCTGTGATAGGGCATTACTGGTTGGATATGAATTGACACTGATTTGTGTGTATGGACAGTGTTATAGAACAGAGTAATTGAATATGGCATTAAAACAAATCAACTTGCATAATGTAAATTTAGTGATGGTATTGTTTGCGTGTTAAAAGGTCATGAGTTTTCCTGACCATGCAATCCAGATTTCTAGTAGCCTGACTTTCCATAATTCGTTATGATGGTAACATTTATGTAATGATCAGTTTTGTTTTAAATTTCTGAAAGCCATTTGTAAGTTAGAAAACTTTTTGACATCTTTATTTCTAACATGTACCAAGAAGTGGTCATCTTTTGTACCAGGTAGGATTGTAATTTTATATTGGGGTTAGAGTCAAAGCATTTGGCTTTTCTGAAACAAAATAAAATCATCATTCTTTTTAGATACTTTAGGAATGCAGACATTATCACGTACTACAAAGTAACAGGTTCCTTGCTTTCATCATTTCTTTTGCAGTATTATCATAACAATGGGAATTATCTCTCAATAAATGTCATGAACCAAGGATTATTGGCCTTAATAAAAACTTGCATTAACAAAAATCTTTTAACGTTTTACCTGTGCAGATATGGCCACTGTCAAATGATGAACTTTAAACTATTTTTTGCGATAATCCTTCTGTTGGCAGGTTGATCATTGGTTGGAGTTCAGCAAAACAAGGTTGGCAAGTTGTGCTCTGTTCCCTGCAGCAATACAAGAGCTGGATTGTGCACTTTCTCTCAGGACATTCCTGGTTGGACATGAATTGACACTGGCTGATCTCTGTGCATGGGCAGCATTGAAAGGTTGGCAAGAGAATAGTGTTATTTAAAATGTTTTCTCTTTTGTAAGTTGCATCTCTGCTATATTTTGAAAAGCTCTAATTTAGCCTGAATCTTGAAGGTGCAATTGTAATTACTTCATCAAAAATTTACATGTGGAAAAAAAAATCTAACTTTGTTTGAGGAACTAATCATATTTTTACAGACATGACTTCACAGTGCCATTTACAATTGGTTTAATTTTAATTTGCTTGGACTAGAGTAATAATACTTGGAAATCTTTAAAGTAATCGAAAACCAACATCTGATGAACAGACTGTGGGGTTGGTCAACCATGTAAAATGATAGTTTTCCCTACAACTTTCATCGACTTACCTTTTTATAAAGCTCTGTAATGCAGAAAAATATCCAAAATGCTTTTATAGGCATTACTTACAAAAACCTTGTGAATCGGATCATAATTTCAGTTGGGGTTGTTAATTTTTTAAGGTTACGAATGGCTTATATATTTCCAAGCATGTCTTTCAGATTATTTGCATAATTTTAAGACTGGTTTGATCTGTAACATTGTTCAACGTTTACTGTGGTGCTACATTTTTCACTCTGCATAGTGAAGAAAATGTAATAATATCTGTCCTCACCCAGTGCTGCTGTTGTGTTACACTCTTATCTGGTGTGTTGCTGTCCTTGGTAATTGGTTGGGTAATGAAATATAGTGAATTAATGCTGAGTGTTTTTCATCCTGCAAGTAAAAGAAACAAAAACCAATACAAATAAATCTATGGCCACTGGATGTACCAAAACACTTTGCAGCCAATGAAGTACTTTTGAAATGTCATCGTTGTTGCAATGTAGGAAAAAAAGCCACCTTGCACATAGCACAGTCCAACAGAGGGCAACATGTAAACATTCTCCTAATTTTGTTCTTGTGAAATTGATGGATAAATATCGGTCAGGGCAGCATGGCCACCGCCCCAGTACTTTGAAGTATATCTTTTTAAATCTTTCATGCCGCACCTTGGAAGGCAGAGAGAGCTTCACTTTTTAATTATTGATCTGATAGATAGCATCTTCAATAGAGCATTCCAAGTATTGCACTGTCGTTTCAGGACTAAATTTAGTGCTCGAGCCCTGCAGTGGGATTGTAACTCAGTTTCGAGGGGCTAGAGTGCTCCCAACTGAGCCACTCTTGACTGGTGCTAAGATTGTAATGATTCATTCCAACAGTAAAATACTAAATTAAAGATTAATAGGTATCCACAAAGGCTGCTATTTGGATATAAAGACCGTCAACAAAGCAAAAATGTCAAGGTTTGAAGCCAAGGTTTAATAATAATTTGCACACTTATTAATGGGCTGTAAAATTAGAAAATGCAAAGACATTAGTTTGAGGTCTTTAGTTGAACTTTGTTTAGTACTCTTAAAAAAGTACACATTGAAGATACTAAACGTGTTTAAACAATTTGCTGTTATCCTAGATGTAGGTGTGTAAGTCGACCGTTGCAGCTGCGTAGCCCCTTCAAAAATGGGGTATTGGCTTGTATGTTAAGTGTAGAAGTGAATTGCTGATGTGATTGGCTGTCATTTTGAAATGTGGTAAAAGTATGGTAATGCATACTAAATTAATGTAGCATGTTTTATCGAATAAATTCACTACAAAGTTACTTTTAACTATAATCAAAGCATTTCAAGATTCGCCAAATCCATGGTCTTTGGTGTCCTGTGTAAAGAGTTTCATCAAATTATTCTGATTCGATTCAAGAGTGGCCTCGCCTTGAGGATCCCAATCTGCATAGATTTTGTGCTTTTGGTTTGTGAATCAACTTCTTGCAAACATGTTTGCTGATGTGACATTCTGGGTTTTCATGTCTTTGCTGCTTTTTGACAGTGAATCACTGGAAACTGATCATTTTTGAATTGAGGTCACTTGCTACTGTGAACAATCTTGGCCCCCTGTTGCAATATAGGACCTCTTTAGAAAGGTTCTTGTACTGCATTGGTAGTGCTCCAACCTCTGACGCAGGAGGCTTGGGTACAAGTCCCACCTGCTCCAGATGAGTGTAATAACATATCTGAACAGATTACTTAAAATATCTACAAGCCCTCTTCCATAAAGCACTGGTAGCAACCAGGTAAAAGCAAAGTAGTGGGGATGCTGGAGACCTGAATCAGAAACAGAAGGTGCTGCAGAAAGTCTGCAGGTCTGGCAGGACCTGTGAAGAAAGAATGAACCTTTTGAGTCCAATGTGTTTCTGCTTCGAAACTGTGAACACCGACTAGCTGTTGCTCTGATTAGCTTTGTAGAACTCTGTTGATTTGATCCACTTCACCAGAAATGCAATGCATAAATCCATCCTTAAGTAGTCATTCTAATGATTTTAGGGCCCATTCAATCACGTGTATTCCAAATCAATTTTGAGCAAAAAATGATTATTTAATGGTTAGTTCTTGAAGGAACAAGGATAAGATGGGTAACGTTCCAACTATTCCGGTTTGGCATTCTGGCACACACGCAGACATTCATGTCATTTGGATCTTGTAATGCAGCTCAGGGGATGACGAGAAGAATTTTGTCCAGAAACATTTTGGGAGGAATCGCTCTTTCAGCTTCTCCGTTACGCATGGGATCGGAAAAAGAATTCGTCAGAAATGTGGCCAAGAGTTTCACAAGCTCTACCCCAACTGAATTGCAAACAAAAAAAAAATTGCCACATCTTCTGACGGCAATGAAATCAGATGTGTAATTTCCAGTAAATCCCAAGTAGTTATCCCAAGATGTGACTTCCCAGGAGAGATTTTGAGAAAGTGTCTCACCTTGTAATTTAAGTGGCCAATTAAATTCAAACACTTTATCAAGACTCCAAATAAACCAATTTTCACAATCCCTTGGACTTGAATCCTCAAAAATAACAATAAACTCCTTCATAACAATACCTACCTTCTGAGTTGGAGAAATGAATTCCTGGATTTGATAGTGGAATTATCTCTAGACTATCAATCCAGAAACTCAGCTAATGTTCTGAAGGTGAGAGTTGGAATCCACATGCCAGATGTTGGAATTTGAATTCAGTAAAAATCTGGAATTAAGAATCTAATGATGTCCATAAAATCATTATCAATTGTTGGAAAAACCCATTTGGTTCAGTAATGTCCATCAGGGAGGGGAATCTGCCATCCTCACCTGGTCTGGCCTTTCTGTAACTCCAAACCCACAGCAATGCAGTAAACTTTCAATTACCCTGTCAGATGGTCTAGCAAGCCATTTCATTGTATCAGTTGCCAAGGGCAATAAATGCCAGCAAGCCAGCAATGCCCACATCCCACGAATGAATAAAAAAAATTAAATGCACTTCATTGCAAAATGTGAAGAAATAACAATATGTGAAATAATACTGAACATTTTTACCCATTCGTTCTCATTCACTACATGTATGAAACTAATGCCTGATACCATTTTGGTACTTACATAATTCACAGTGAAGTTCCAGTCAAAGCATCAGAAATTACATTGGCCATATTGCAGAGAAAAACAATCTATTAAGGACTGTAATAATAAAACCCATAGGAAAAGCCTGCCATTCTGATTTGTGAAATTTTCTATTAAGGCTAATGAGATGATCAGTACATACCAGTGTTTCTCAGGAGCCGTAGTGGCATATACTTTAAAATCTTTAAGAGCCAGTATCAAACCCTGGGATTCTTTTCTACTGTGGAGTGTCACTTTGTAATTTAGCTCTTGGGAAAAATAACCAGCTGGCTTCTGTGTGCCCTCCCCTTCTCCATGTTGTAGAACTGAACTTACTCCCAGGTCACTGGTATCAGTTATTACGTTGGTTGGTGAAATTTGTGATGGCCAACTTTGTTTTGTTGATTAAAATTGCTTTCAGCCTCTTAAGATGCTTGACATTCCCCTGCACACCATCTTGGCTTTTATTTGCCAATTCATCAGTGGAGCAGCTGTGCTGAGGCAGTTTGATACAAAGTTGTGGGAGAAACCACACGTCCCCAAAACCTTCATGATTTCTTGTTTATCCTTGGGGACAGGAGTGCCACTAATGCTTGTACTGCTGCTGTTCTTGACAGAATTTGCCTTCACTTTATGTCTGACATAAGTAAATGTGCAAAAATGTGTAACTTTTGACAAGGTTTACATCATCACCACATCAACAACTGTAATTTTCTTAATGAAGCTTCTAATTCCAAGTTGTCCCTCCAAGTGTCACTGTATACCTATACATTAAGGTAAACCACACAGTTAGGCATGCTTGCTACCACTTGGTTCATCAGTTGGTGGGAAGCTTCTGGGGTATTTTTACCCCAGAATGTTATCACTCCGCACTGGGGGAGAAAAAAACAAAAGTTGATATTTCTTTAGCTTGTTTAGAGTGTTAAGGGAACTTGCCAGTATCCCTTTTAACAAATCTGTGTTGCTAAGAAACCTGGCACTGCCAACACTATCACTACAGTCTTCTAAGTGATGAATTAGGTAGGAGTTTGCCTTTATTGCTGACAAATCATTCTGTAGTCTGCAGAATCTGGTTGAAACACTGGGCTGAGGCACAAACGCAGCTGGGGAGCTGCAGTGGCTTTGACTAAATTCATTCAGGTGATTTCCAGTATTTAATAGATTTCTGCTTTAACCTGGGCTTAACTCTAACTTAAGTAATAAGGTTGTTGTATTTTTGGAGGATACTCTTCCACAACCATATGATATTGGGCCATATTTGTAAACCCTGGTTTGGTCCCTTTGGAATGCTTGTAAATTCTGAGTACCCTTGTTACGCCTCTCGTTCTACATCTAAATATGAAAGTACGGTTCCAACCTCTCAGTGGTGATAGCAGGTTGTTAAATTTTGGAATTGTCCATGTCTTGCTTTGTCTATTCCTCACTATCTCTTTTGTTCTAAAGTCTTGACTATCTGATACTATATACCTGTGCTTCCTTAACCACCACCTGGCATTGGTTTCAAAATGTAGATGTGACACAGCTGATTTTTTTTTTCTGGCAACCTGCGTTGTCAGTGATATCACTGACATTCCCAATCTTTTGTCTCCCTGTATGGACCACTGAACCATACTGACCTCTCTTTGATGCTGCTGTTTTAAAGCCTGTTCTGCTTGTAGGAAATAGGCTGAGGACTTGAACTGTATTGCATACAGCCTACTCAAATTCCTAAAGTTTTAGACACAAAATTAGAGGCTTGATCGGACTGGATCTCCATCGGTAATCCACATTGCAAAGAAACTGAATTAACTTTTACTACTGCTTCAGAAATTTGTTCTCAAGAGAACAGAGTAATCATATCCATAACAGTAAGGATATACTTGGTTCCCTTGTATTTGGTTAAGGCCCCACAGGGGATACTTCTGTGCTATTAAGCGGTTACACCAGAAGCTGATGTAGGGTTTAAAGGTGTCTGCTTGATTGTTAGTGTGGTTCTCCCTCAGTCTGTGACATATGAAACATTTTACAATGCATCATGTTCCTATGAAGTCCTGGCCAGTAAGAGTGTTGATTAATGTAAGCTGGGTCATCCAGATCTCTAATAAAAACCGAAAGAACCGCAGATGCTATAAATCGGAAACAAAAACAGAAGTTGTTGGCAAAGCCAAGCAGGCCTGGCAGCATCTGTGAACAGAAGTCAGAGTTAATGCTCCTGAGGAAAGGTCACCAGACCCAAAATGTAAACTCTGACTTCTCTTCACAGATGCTGCCAGACCTGCGCAGCATTTCCAGCAATTTCTGTTTTTTTGTCTTCCAGATCGCTACATGACCTTAATATCTCTATACTCGAATGGCACCCCCACTATCCGGTGAAACATATCAACTTGTTGTCGTCAGGTTTGTGAGGAGATCTCTGCTTCCTCAACAGAATGCCATTTTTAAATGTCGGAGCGCTTTGGGACACAATCTGCTTCACTTAGTTTGAGGGATTGTGCTACATTAGTTAGCTCTAGATTGGCTTGCAGAGCTTTGATCGGAGAAAATTATTGGACATTTCCTTCGGATTGTCAAAAACCCCGAAAGACGTTTCGGATAAGCAAATGTCTGTCTACGGTACCGATTTTCCTGCCTTTGATAGAACTTGTTTGTCATCTGCTTGGGTTACTATGCAAGAAAGTCTTGGAACTTTCCTTTTCTCTTGCAAATTTTTTTCCTTTTCCTCAAGTTCACGTTTTCTCATTTCCAGCTTTTTTTCTTATTTTTCCATTGTGTTTTCTATTTCATGCTGATTCATATGCAGTTACATTCTAGTTAATTCAACTGAATTACCATCTGGATTAAATTTTTCTTTTCCCACATTCAAATGCTGTGCTACTGTCTCTCAATGTGCCTGCTATGTTAGACACTACTTTTAACTCTAACTCCATTTATTCTGCAGATCCAGTTGACCTCCCCTTTAGTGAATCTCTTGGGGATAAAGCTTCCCTCCCTTGAAAGATTATAGCAACTGACCAAAAACAAAAATGGACTTATCAGCATTAATGCACAAGAAACCTGGCAGTGTTCCCTTCATCCTTTTCAGTTATTACTATCCCATTTCTGATTGGTGTCCAGGATCACTCAAAACCAATCCTGTACACCAACTGGAGTTGGAGGAGTGCACTGTCTGCCTCTTACTCTACTGTTACGTATACCGAAATAACACAGTGGAAAGCTTTGTTTACGAGCAGTACAGACAGATCACAGCAAACAAAGGAAGTAGAGACGTGCAGGTTACATATTTGAAGCTAGAGTCCATTCAGCAGTCTGATAACAGCTGGAAAGAAGCTGTTCCTGAACCTGCTTGTGCGTGTGTTCAGGTTTCTGTACCTTCTGCCTGACGAAGAGGTTGCAGGAGATCGTTACCAGGCTGCGATTGGTCTTTGATGATGTTGGCCACCTTTCCGTGGCAGCAAGCCACGTGGATGAAAGGTTGGCTTCCGTGATGGTCTGGGCTGTGCACATCACCTTCTGTAGTTTCTTACAGTCCAGGGCAGATCAGTTGCCATGCTAATTTGTTGTGCACCCGGGCAGTATGCTTTCAATGGTGCATTTTCAGAAGCTGGTGAGGGATCTTGTGGACATGCGAAATTTCCTGAGCCACCTCAGGAAGAAGAGGCGCTGTTGTGCCTTCTTGACTGTTGTGTTTATGTGAAAAGTTTGGGAACAGGTGGTCAGTTATCCTCACTCCAAGGAACTTGATGACCTTCACACTCTCAACCTCCGTTCCGTTGATGTAGATGGGGACGTGTTCTTCTCCTTTCTTTCTGAAGCTGATGATCAGTTCTTTAGTTTTGCTGACGTTGAGAGACAGGTTGTTTTCACTGCACCACATCACCAAGTATCTCCCTTCTGTATTTTGACTTGCTGTTGTTAGATATCCGTCCCACTATGGTGGTGTCGTCAGTGAACTTGTAGATGGCGTTTGTTGGAATTTGGCAATACAGTTGTAGGTGTACAGGGAGTACAGTAGGGGGCTGAGGACGCATCCTTGGGGGACACCAGTGTTGTGTGCTGTTGTGGAGGAGGTGCAGTTACCTATCCTCGCAGATTATGGCCTATGGGTCAGAAAGCAGAGGATCCAATTGCAGAGGGCGGAGCCGAGACCAAGGTCACGCAGTTTTGAGATCAGTCTGCTGGAGATAATGGTGTTGACTACAGCTCCGCCTTCAATGAGCAGGAGACTGACGTAGGTGTCTTTGTTGTCCAGAAGTTCCAGGGATGAGTGCAGGGCTAGGGATATGGCACCTTCTGTAGATCTGTTGTGTTGGTAGGCAAACTTTACGGGATCGAGACAGGCTGGGAGACTGGAGTTGATGTGGGCCATGACCAGCCTCTTGAAGCACTTCGTAATTATTGAAGTCAGAGGTATTGGGCGGTAGTCATTAAGGCACACTGCAGGTGTTTTCTTGGGTACGGGGATGATGGTGGTCTTCTTGAAGCAGCTGGGGACTTGGGCTTGTGGGAGATTCTCCTGCTGTCTGTCTACTCCCACTGCTCCATTAGTCACAATATAAATGTAAATACTCTACCTAGATACTGATATGACCAATTATTTGCTTTTTCAATATTAGGCTTCACATGAAAAGATCAATCAACCAGACCTCCTAAGTGAACAGCAAAAGTGACTTACTACAAAAGTATGCTTATTTCACAAGCTTGCAAATCAGATTAACAGTTGAAGTATGAAAGTGTAATGATTTTTCCTTTTAAGTAGACCGACATGCATGCACATGTACACACTAGATCAAAGAAAATAGAGAAACTTTCTGTTTAGTTTTAGTTTAATTTTGTAGAAAATAGTTTGGTGCAATAATTGTTCGTTCTTGAAGGATAAAGGATAAAATGTAGGTTGGTCCAGGCTCTTGCAGTTTATCATCCTTTTGCATGTAGATGAGGGTTACTTAACACGTTTAAAGAAAAAACAGGTTCAGTTATTAGTATTTCAAATGAGCCAATTTTCATAATCATTTAGTCACAAGCCCGCAAATATCAGTAATATAGGTATTTTCATAACATGATGAACCAATTCTGAAAACAAAATTGGCTATTAACTAAATTATAGATACAAGAAGTTTGTGATTAAGAACTATGTATTTTTTTGTCAACAGAAAGTAACCTTTGTCAGAAGCAACTAAGTCAAAATAAGCTATCAACTCATGTTAAGCGCTGGTACGACTTCCTTGGTGCTCAGAATGCATTTCAGTCGGTGTGTAAAAAATGGGCAACAGTAACTCCGCAGAACACAGTGGTAAGTGTGCATTTCTCTAAAATCTTGTGACTAACTGAATTACTATAACTGAAGAGTTGTCTCGCTACAAATGCCACAGAAATGATTTATCTTTCAGTTTCAGATTTGAGTCTTCATTCTAATTCCTAACCATATACTATTTTTTTTGTATTACTTTTTGTTCATCTTTCCCAGGATTTCTTGTTTTGTTGAACATTCCTATTTTAGTTGGCTGTCTCATTTCATTAATCTTAGAGCTATATCTATCTACCATTACAGTTAATTTATGAAGCATACAATATTAATACAGTAGTATACAGTTACAGGAAAGTTGCTTGAGAGTCTGGGAAAGGCTCAATGCTATATTATCCAGAGTTCCAATGCCTTGTTCACAAATAGGAATCAGAGGTAGAAACATCGCCTGGGTTATTCCCAGTATCAACAATGATTCTATGAGCAAGACCTTCTCTGGAGTTTGGAAGCGGGTCATTTGATGAGTCTCTTACCCTGAATTGTTCTCCTATAACTTGAAGTGGCTTCAGAGCAACCTTGGCACATGTGTACAGTCTCTCTCATATTTTTGGCATCTTGCCTTGATCAGAGTGGCATGTGGCAATGGGATATGTTGGCTTTAAAAGGAACATAATAAAATACAGAACAAGTTACTTGGCAATTTTATATTAGTTCTAATGTAGTCTTGTGTCAGTAAGTTGATAGTGAGCCCAGTTGAACATCAGCCAATTCAATTTTCAGAAGTCTTGAGCTGCTCAGCCATTTATTTTGTGGGATCAATACTCCACAACTCAATACCTTTTCTAATAAGTGTATGAACTTGAATGCATTTCACTCTGGCCTTTGTATGATTTATGCTTCAGAAAAAAGGTTTAAATTGGATGGGTCAGCATTGTTATTAAGAATTAGGATCTTATTTAATATTGTTTAAACAAATGTTTGTAATTTGTGTAGATGAATGAGAAGAAAGAGGATCGTGGCAAATTTGTTGATCTGCCTGGTGCAGAAATGGGGAAAGTGGTAGTAAGATTTCCACCTGAGGCCAGTGGGTGAGTGGATGGATTCAAATTTTCTATTTTGTAATAAAACCTAAAGTTGCTTTAACTTTGTTTGCACCATCTGGTGGCCAGCCATCCAACTCTAGGCTTGGAATTACTTGAAATGATCTGAAAAGTGTGCATTTGAAAAATAATGTAAAAACGAACACATTTTTCTTATGTCAGTTGTTACCTACTAATTTTTAAAATGTACCGGACTAGGAATGTAAACCGGTGATGGGCAGAACTGTGGTTCAAAGATACTGAATATAGTGAGGGAAATTGGAATATTAAAATGTAAACGTGACTGAATAAATAAAGCAGTTTTGTGATGGGAGAGAAACTGCAATCAAAAATGGTAATTACAAGGAGGAAGAGATGTTGAGTGAAAGTCCTGTACCACGTGGATGTTGGGGTCCTAGTAATGAAGTACAATATACCCGGATGATCAAAAGTTTATCCTGTTTTTCACAGGTGGAAGTGATTCCTGATTGTGTTAGCTTAACCTCCTTCGCTCCCTGCATGTTTATTCAGTGTGTGCTTTTCAAACAAAGGAACTTTGTGGATCGGAGCAGAAATTTATAAAGAGCAAATTATCTCCTTTCAGCATGAGAAATCTATTTTTGAATGTTAAGTTGAGCCAACCTCACAGGCTGCAGCAAATGGCAACTTGTGCAAGTTGAGATGATGTTCGTTTTAACGCAACCTGTGTGTTTCAATTGTCACGATTAAGCAGAAAATTCCAAGAAATCCTGGAGAAATTGTATGAGTATTTATACTGCAACATTTCTCAGGGATTCAACAGATGTCAGACCAAACTTTGGAAAATCATTCGAATATCCATCTACGATCGGGCCTGTTTGTTCCAACTGCAGCAAAATGCAGATAGTAATAGTTGCCATATTAATAGTTAAAATAAATGTAAAAGGAGGTTGCCATTCGTGTCAGATTCTCTTTCTTGCGAGCAAGGAAATTCCCTCACTATCAGCAAATTCATTACACCTTATGTATTAATCTACCTTATGTCAGATGTCCACAGTACAAACTCAGCTAGTCCATAAGATCCATCCTTGGCCCTGTCTCATCACATCCATTGCTGAAATTTTTGTTCATGCCTTTGCTACCTCTAGACTTCACTATTCTGATGCACTTTTCTCTGGTATCCGGCATTCTACAGTCAGCAAATTTAAAGTCATCCAAAACTGGGTGTCCTAACTCTTATGAAGTCTTGTTCGTCTGTCACACCTGTACTTGCTGACTTGCATTGGCTCCAGGTCAAACAATGCCTTGAAATTAAAATTCTCATCTTTGTTTTCAAATACCTACATAATGTACCCCTTCTTAATTGTATACAACTACCCATGATATTCTGGTCTTCTAAGAATCCCCGACTTAAATCGCTACCCATTACTGGTTGTGCCTTGAGGTGCATAAATACTAAGCTCAGGAATTCCTTCTCTCCATCTCTCTCTGCCTGTCTCCTGTTTGTTTCCACTTTCTGAACACTGCTAGAAATCTACATCTTGGTGCTGTTGGTCATTGACCTAATGACCCCATGTGTGGCTTGGTGTTATATTTTGCTTGGTAATGCTCCTGTGAGGAACCTTTAAGATTTTTTGTCATGTTTCATTAGTATGCAGGTACAGCAGGTAATAAGGAATGCAAATGGAATTTTGACATTTTATTGCTAAAACAATTGGAGTGTTTAAAAAAAAAAAAGTATGTTGGGAGGTGTTGCTGCAACTGTTCAAGACATTAATGACGCCACACCTGGAGTACTGTGTACAATTTTCGTCCCCTCAGTTGATGTAGTCGCATTTGAGGTAGTTCAGAGGACATTCAGTAGTTAATTCCAGAGATTAGGGGTTTTTTGCTGAAGAGAGGTTGAGCAGTTTAGGCCTGTACTCTCAAGTTTGGAAGAATTAGAGATGATCTAATGGAGGAATGTAAGATGCTAAAGGAGATTGGCAAAGCAGATGTGGAGAGGATGTTTCCTCGTGTGACAATCTAGAATGAGAGGTCAAGAGATAAAAGGTACTGCAGATGCTGGAGAATCCGAGATAACAAGCATGGGGCTGGATGAACACAGCAGGTCAAGCAGCATCATAGGAGCAGGAGAACTTGACGTTTCGGGCCTAAACCCTTCATCAGAAAAAATTTTTTTCTGATG
>JAHRHZ010000018.1:32978863-33059023 GCA_024137785.1 Ginglymostoma cirratum
ATCAGAAAAAAATTTTTTCTGATGAAGGGTTTAGGCCCGAAACGTCAAGTTCTCCTGCTCCTATGATGCTTGACCTGCTGTGTTCATCCAGCCCCATGCTTGTTATCTAGAATGAGAGGTCGTAGTTTTAGGATAAGGGTAACAGATTTAAGAGATGGAGAGGGTTGAAAGGTTCTAATCTGGTATTGTTGAATCATTCCAGAGGTGCTTAAACATTAATTGCTCAGCTATAGATTTGGACAGGTACGTGAATAAGAAAGGATTAGAGGGATTTGGGCCAAATGTAGGCAAATGGGAGTAGTTTAGTTTGGGAAACCTGGTTGGCATGGATGTGTTGGAGTGTTTCTGTGCTGTATGTGCTTATAACTAAAATGGTCATGAAGCTGTAACTTACCCCAGAATGTGATAGGTGATGGGACACTGAATAAGTTTAAGGAGGGGATGGATTTTTAATTAAAAATGGTTTTTTTTTTTTTGAAGACCAGGCACCAAAGTAGAGTTGAGGCTGAGTTGAGGTCAGCTATGATTATATTAATGGCGGAGCAGTCTCAAGGCCTGAATTGCTTACTCCTGCTCCTAGTTCTTACGTACAGGCACTATACTTGTCTAAGTTGGTGGAAAATAAAAACCGGGATTAGGTGATCATTTGTAGCTGAAGTCACTTCCTGTACTCAACATGACTGTGATATTAGTCATTGAGGTCCCAGTCTGAAATGTCTTTTCGGAGATTCCAGTTCATCTCTGCCTTAAGCATCCTTAATACCCACGTCATGACTAGAATTTAATCATCCCACCTAATAATTCTACCATTGGCTGAGCTTCCATTTCTGGTTGATTATGTTTTGGTGAAGCACTTGGCTCTTTACTACTTAAACTTGCATTTAATTTGTCATTTTCAGTCAAGCAGAGTTTTTAAGTTACAATTGTGGATATAGTATAATCAGATTTTGTTTAGAAGATGCGCTACTCTAATTGAGATGCATTTATTTACGCTATAAAATAATTTGTTTACAGTTATTTGCACATTGGACATGCCAAAGCTGCACTCCTGAATCAGCATTATCAAGTGAGCTTTAAGGGAAAACTCATCATGCGGTTTGATGACACCAATCCAGAAAAGGAAAAGGAAGACTTTGAGAAGGTTGTTATTAAATGTATTTAATAAATACACCTCTGCCTAAATCTAACTGCAGTGATTATTCATTTTGATGATTGAAAGTGAATTATGATGAAAAGTGTTCTTTTAATATTCAGATAATTTGAATTAAGTTTAAAGTATATTTTTGTGTTTAATGGTTTCTATGTACTGCACTCAAAGCCTTCGGATGGTTTTTACTTCTACCAATACTGCAAATACCACATTAAGTGAACTAGATCATCCTGGATTTAGAGCCACTGCAGAGAAAGAGTGGACTGTACTGAATCTTAAAAATGTTACTGTACTTCTTTGTCAGAAACCTCTGATGTTGCTCTTTCTTTTTGCTTTAGCCTATAGCATATAACTGAATAACTTGGAAGTCTCATTTCTTGTTTGAAACTTTTATACATTCAATTGTTCAGAAGCCTCTCAAAATAAAGTTCCTTCAGAAATTAGGAAGTTAGGATTTTTTTCTTGACCTGCACTTCACAATAAAACTAAACTTGTTGCATAGTGTTCTAACAAGGAGTTGAATGGTGTATAACATTGACTGACTGCTTTCTTTTAGGTTATACTGGAAGATGTTTCAATGCTACAGATAAAACCTGACCAATTCACCTACACCTCCGATCACTTTGAAATTATAATGCAATATGCTGAGAAAATGATTAGAGATGGGAAGGCTTATGCAGATGACACACCTCCAGATCAAATGAAACAAGAACGTGAGCAAAGGATTGAGTCTAAACACAGGGCAAATTGTGAGTATCATTGAAAATTCTGCTCAGCGATATTTTGAATTGCCTTTATTCACTATTTATAATTCTCTTTCTAACTCTCCTTTTAAATGAAAATGATTCATGCATGGGTATGATTTCACATGTTGCCTTGAGACAAGATGCTCTGTGTTCCTGAGCTGCTTGACTGCACTGGTTATCATATTTAATTTCATATCAGCCCTCGTTTGATTTCTTTCTGCAGTTTCTGACAAACAGTGCTGAACACTATTCATGAATAGGAATTGTGACTGTCCGCTGCCAAACCCGATGGCTTTGGAACTTAGTCCTATGACTGCCTGATGAAACATAGGGCTCAGATAAAAGCTGGAAGTTTTAAAATTTGCATAAGCTCAAAGCCACACTAATAGTTGCTTGTTTAAAGCCTTTATTCTGAATGATCCATTATTTTTAAAAATGGCACGAGTAAACAATAAATAGATTTCAGTAAATAGATTCTTGGGAGAAGTGTAAGAATGTTCTGAGTGTGAATAAATGTAAAGTGACATGCTTGAGTGTTGGAATAGCTGAAACCCAGTCATAATCAACTCACTGTTCTACCTTAAAATGTACAAGTGTTCTTACGTGGTATTAAATTTAAAAGCTTATAGATTTCATATGTAAAGGTGACAATAATGGAGGAAAGATTCCTTTTGTATTTATTTAGTTGTGTGTTCTTTAAGAATATAAATGTGATGTTTGACGTTGCACATAATTTGTTTCTTGCAGCTATGCAGCAGAACATGAAAATGTGGGAAGAGATGAAGTCTGGAACTGAGTATGGGCAAACCTGCTGTTTACGAGCAAAGATTGACATGACTTCCAATAATGGTTGCCTCAGGGACCCCACAATCTATCGATGCAAGAACATGCCACATCCTCGCACAGGGATCAAATACAAGTGAAGTATATCTGTCAAATTTAGGTTCTGCAAATATCATTCTTGGATTTTTACTGTCATTTTTAAACCTTCTTTTAAAAAGAAAAGGTCAGATCCTTGTCATGAGACCTCAGTACTGCTGTGGTGTCAGGAAGCACATGCAAGTGTGTTCAGACTAGCACTGACTTGGAGCTACAGAGAGAAATATTTATATCCTGTCCGTCTCCGTCTCCTCCTCCTCCTTTACTCATTCCAGCTCCCCACCTACCTGTCTACAGTTGTAGCAATGCTGTTAACTGCATATTAAGATTATTGTGTCAAAGGGTGAAATTGATAATGTAGAGTCTATAAATGGCCAGTTGTTTTTGATTTAACCTCTTCAGTTGTCCAATAAGTACCGATCAGCAGATAATAATTAGCTGAGATTTAATAATTGGTGGAAGTAGAGATCAAGGAAATATTTAAGATGTCACAGCTAATTCAGGGAAACACAGTTAAGTACAAAATGTGGACAGTGCTGTCAAGAGATGCACTGTTTCTCCCCAAGCTGCTCACAAACCTCATTTTTAGTGGGGTTCCCCATAAAAATGTGTTGGATGGCATAATAATCTTCAGCATGATTTATACAGGCAAAGTTAGAGCTCATCCATTCTGTTTTAATAGAATTCATACAGATAGTATGAATTATTAACAAGTACTGTTTCCAGCACTGATTAGTTTTCACAAATATGGAGTCTCATTCCTTCAGATTTTAATGTTTATGTTCTCTCTGTCTCTTTGTTCTTTATCCTCAAACTTCCTCTTTCCTCTTTGCTTTCTGTACATAATTTGAGAATAGAGTGAGAAGATGGTGGTGGGACAGTGATGCTATAGGGGTCAAGGTGATCCGAGATAGTGTGATTGGGAATAAAGCTGTGAAGGAATTTGAAGGTGAGGATGACAGTGTTCAAATGGAGATGTTTATTAACGGGGATGCAGTGTAGACCAGGAAATCTTGAATGATCTCGGGCACCTCGTGCATGTAATCTGAGGAATATCCTTGATGTTCTGATCTGAAATGAAATTGTATCTTTTCGTTTCTTAGGAAGCTAATTGATATGTTAGATGTTTTTCTCTTCATTGTGTTAGTTTGGGACTGGTCATTAGTTCCTTCACTGTTTATATGACACACAATTTACATTTGTTGTTTGGGTGAAATTTTTGCCTTGCTTCTTATTCAGATTTGCATGTTAGATGGTAAAGATTGTTCTATAACTTTTCAATCAGGTTAATTTGGGTTACTGGGGAAACTGCGGTCACTCAGGAATTTTTGATTTGAAGTAAGGATTGCTGTCTCCATTTGTTAAGACTGGAGGCTAGTTGTCACAGAAGAGCTGCAGTTTTGATTTCAAGTTCAGGAAGATAAGCTGAGGTATATTATCTCATGGCCTGTAGAAGGAAAATTTGGTTGGATTCATGTCTGGGAAGATGAATGAATTGAGTTCAATACATATCAATATACAACTTGCATTTGTCTATAAAATATGAGGCCCATTTTCTCCATCCCTCCCTCTCTTTTTCTTTGTCTATCACACTCTCTTTTGCTATATGTGGCCTGTGCGTGTCTGTCCCTCTGCTGTTGCTTCTCCGTATAGCAGGCTCGTCCACAGCTGGTAGAGATTTTTAACAATAAAGGAGTGATAAGAGAGAAATTGTGTGAAATAAAAACAAAACAAATATTTTGCTGAGTCAGTTAAATTCACATATTGCTTGGTTGTACTGTCTTCTGATGTGGCTGCACTGTGCCTACTACAAAGTTGTAAGCAACATGGTTTGAGGGGTTATCCAGACCCTGGAGGCAGTGAATTGGCGTTTAGAAAAAGGAAACTATGTATAGGGGAGTCATGTGAGATGCAGTTTAACATGCTAGCATTCAGCATCTTCAAAAGATGTCTTTGTGGTAAATAGATTATTTAATCATGTGATGCAGTGCTTGCAGATAAACCAGGACAGGAGGATAGACATCATGAAATGCTTCTTAAGCAAAAACTGTTTTAATAGTCAAAATGCATTATCACGGAGATACGTTAAAGAAAAGCACGGCTATTTGTACTAACAAAATAATAGTATTTATATCCTGTAAGGATGAGTTCTGAAAGGCTTTTGCTAAAAACAATCTTGTCATAATTGCTATAATATACTAAAGATTTAATTAATAAATTGAGTGGTAGTAAAATAATTTTCAATTCTTCCTCTTGCTCCAGAATTTATCCAACGTATGACTTTGCATGCCCTATAGTGGACAGCGTTGAAGGTGTCACACATGCACTTAGAACAACAGAATACCATGACCGGGATGAGCAGTATTACTGGGTTATTGATGCTCTGGAAATTCGAAAACCTTACATATGGGAGTACAGCCGCCTTAATCTAAATAACACTGTACTATCAAAGAGGAAACTAACGTGGTTTGTTAATGAAGGACTTGTGGATGGATGGTAATTTTGCAGTAAAACTGTGAAGCTGTTTGTTTGTTTGTTTGTTTTTTCAGTATTGAACATTTACAATTTAAACAAAATCTGATTCTGTTAGAGTATCTTACTGTCTCAGACTATGAATTGTTTTGTCCACAATTTTTTTGTTTAGGGATGATCCTCGCTTCCCAACGGTGCGTGGAGTCCTGCGGAGAGGCATGACTGTTGAGGGATTGCAACAGTTTATTGCTGCTCAAGTGAGTTGAGTGTGAACTTGATGGTTCTCACTATAGGTCTATAGTATGTTATTTGTCATGGTTTTCATGATCTTTCTTTGCTCCCCTGAAGCCCCCTAATTTTCTTTGGAATCATACACTATACTTCGCAGCTTGTTTTGTAAAATTGTTGGCAAAAGTATAATACCTTTTTGTGGTCTGCTGCATTTAAGGTTGTATATGTTTTATGATTGTAGGGTGGCTCTAGGTCCGTTGTGAACATGGAGTGGGACAAACTCTGGGCTTTTAACAAAAAGGTAAATAT
Source organism: Ginglymostoma cirratum (assembly GCA_024137785.1). Classification (NCBI taxonomy): domain Eukaryota; kingdom Metazoa; phylum Chordata; class Chondrichthyes; order Orectolobiformes; family Ginglymostomatidae; genus Ginglymostoma; species Ginglymostoma cirratum. Next base: position 32,984,651 of record JAHRHZ010000018.1, read on the forward strand.
GAGTTAATATAATCGTCTTTTGCACCTTGTTCATGTCTGTCACTGATATTGCAATATTTTTAAGTTTGAATATATACAAATTACAGCTGAGGAAAATGGAATGTTCTTGTGTCTGGTTACATGGTGACAAATGTGTTGTTTTCTGATGCTTTAAATTGTATGGGAAATCCAATTTTGGATGAAACGTTTATCATGGTTGGAATAACATTATGAAAAATACTTAATATTCTTTAACCCAAAATTGTGCAAATTTATTGAATTAAACACAAATTATGCATTACATTTTCTGCTTCTTTCAAGCTGCAAGCTAACTGTAACAAGGTATTACTTAATAATTTTCTGCTTTGTCTAGAGTACCTCACAGCTTGAATGGCATGGCAATAATGCATTAGATTCAAGATGTGTGCAAAGCCAGTCTCCTTTTTAACTACTGTTGTGACTGTGGTTTAGCTGATCGGGTTTTCTGCACATATTGACAGCAAAATGACTATGCAGCGTTTTGAATATTTGCTTAGGTAAATTATTGCTGTGTATATTTGGAGCGACCTTTTTAAAGCAGTTTTAAGAATGATTTTTTAATTCTACTCCAAAAGTAGAAACTGTTAATTTTTTTTTTTTGCTCCATAGCAAATCTGAATGAAAGTTTACTCGTTGATAAGCGGAAATACTTTTTGTGCTCCTGTGAATAGATGAGATTTCACATTTGAGTGACTTAAAAGAAACTCTGATTTTTATTTTTAAATATAGTAATTGTTGTTCTGGTTTGTATTTTTTTAAAGTAATACTATATTGTTTTAATATGTTCTATTCAAAATGCTGTACCATGTGTAATCTAGTATAGATTTTATAACCACAGAATCAGCACTCTGTGGTGTCCAATGTACAGCACAAAAGTACTTTGATGTCCTTTTCTGACAAGAAAAGGAGCACAGTGCAGTATACAAGCTAACTTTGTAAAATGGGCAGCACACAGTAATGAGACTGAGATTTAAAGAACCGAGTGCAGAAATACCATTCTAGGACTTTGGCTGCCCAGCTGGAGTCTTAATCTAAACCATTTGAATCTGGCATCGTGTTAACTTCTTGCTAACCTTTCCATTTGCTTGTAGTTCTATGCTGCACATCTCAGCTTTCTCGCATCTGTCTTTTCTTTTATTAATTTTTAAAAACACTTTTTGCCTCTCAAAGGATTGTTTGCGTTGTTGCAGTTAACTGCAAATCAAGATACATACAAATTTTAATTGGTCTTTATTTAAAATTAAGTTAGACTGTTATATTTAACGTCTGTGCAGATTTCTGGAAAATAATACCATTTTAATTGAGCTAACAGACCACTTTTCAGAAAATATCTCCCAGTTTTCAATGTTTTCTGTTTAACTATGCCGTAATTTAGTTGCAGCAAGCTAAACAATTCTGTGTGCCTTTGTTTGGATATTGCATGCAGGTGAATATGGAGCATCAAGTTATATTGTATAGACAAAATGATCCGTACTTATTTACTTCAGGTTATTGATCCAGTGGCACCTCGGTATACAGCATTATTAAAGGATGCAGTAGTGCCTGTGAATGTGCCAGAGGCCAAGGAAGAGATGAAAGATGTGGCCAAGCATCCTAAGGTAATAAGGTTTGGAAATGGAGAGTGGGGAGTGAAGTACAGAATCTACTTATTTTAACTTTTTTGAAAAATAAATTGAAGAAAAGGAAGTGGAGGATAAAAATCTGATTTTCCTTGTGAGCATTTACAGCTCGCTCTTTGTGTCTGTCTCTTTCTCTCTCTCTCTCAATTCTTAATTTGATTAATTGCTGCTTAGGTGGAATTTTGATACATTGGAGGCTTTGAAATAGAAAATTCATTTTCACATTTCTCAGTCAAATGGATCAAGAAATGTAGGAAGGGGAACACTATGCCTCCTATTGAAATCTAGTTGGTTATTCCACTAGATCATGGCTGATCATCCATGTAAATGCAACTTTGCTGCAGTATCTCCATATCCCTTGATGTTAGTCTATAGAAATCTTATTCATTTCTTGAACAGGCTCAATGATTGAGCTTCCACAACCCTTTGGTGTGGAGAATTCCAAACATTCACCATACTGAGTAAAGAAATCCCTCCACAATAGGACACCTGGAAAGTCACAAAGCAGTCTGTTGGAGTGTGCATGGGTTTTATGAAGAGTCAATCATGTTTGACTAATTTGTAGAATTCTTCAAAGATATAACGAGCAAAATGGGCCATGGGAGTTCTGTGGATGTAGTATACAAGGTGCCACACAAAAGATTAATACACAAAGTAAAATGGCAGTGTTATGGATAATATATTGGCTCGCATAGGGGATTAGTTGACCAAAAGAAAGCAAACTCTTAGGATAAATGAGTTTTTTTGGGTTGGCAACCTGTAACTTGTAGGCTGCCAAAGGGTTTGGTCTTTGGGTCCAAACTGTTTACAATTTGTTTTAATTACTTGATTTGCAGGCATAGCTAAACTTGTGGTTGAAATGAAAGTAGTTGGAAAATAAGCTGCAATTAAGAAATAAGAAATTTTCAAATGGATATGCATGGGTGAGGTGAATGATCAGAAGTTGTTGATGGTATTTAATGTGGATAAGTGTGAAGTCACTGTGGTTTGAAGAAGGAAAAGGCAACTTCTTATCTAAAATGGAGAGAAACTTCAGTGTGCTTCATTGCAGAGGGAACTGGGTGTCCTGGTGCATCAATAAAGGAGGGCAAATGGAATTTTAAGTCTTATTGCTAAAAGAGTATAAAAGAAGGGAAGTGTTGTTGCATCTGTACGAGGCATGGAGTACTGCATATAGTTTTGGTCGCCTTACTTGAAGGAGGAAACTGCAGTAATTCAGAGAAGGTTCACTAGATAAATTCCAGAGATGACAGGTATGTGTTATGAGATTGAGCAGTTCAGGCCTATACTCGCTAGAGTTTAGAAGAATGAAATATTTAATTGAAGCATATCAGATGCTAAAGGGGATTGACAAAGTAGATGTAAAGTGAATGCTCCACAAAGGAAAATAATCTAGAACAAGAGGTCATCATTTTAGGCTAAGGGTCGGCAGATTTACACCTGAGGTAAGGAGGAATTAATTCTCTTAAATGGTCTTGAATCTATGGAAATTTGTATTGGCTTTATTGCCACGTACTCAAATGAGTACAGGGAAAAGTTTATAAGTGACCACTTAGTGCCGTCTTAGGTACAAAGGTACAGCTTCTGGAATTCACTCCTCTAGGGTCTAGTGGATGTTGGGACACTGAATAAATTTGAGGATATAGATGAACAGATTTTGAATTAGTAATGAGTTAAATGGTTATGGGGAGCGAGCAGGAAAAGTAGAGTTGAGGCAGAGATGAGATCAGCCATGATTGTATTAAATGGCAGGCAAGAGTCAAGGGGCTGAATTACCTGCTCTTGTTCCTAGTTCTTATGTTCGTACCTGTCATAGATGGTCTAGGCCTTATCCTGAAATACTGTCCTTTTATTTGAGACTCAGTAGTCAGGGAAACATCCAAAATGCATCCACCCTGTCATGCCCTTTAAGAATTTAAGTTTCAATGAGATTAATCCTCATTCTTCGAAACACAAAGGAATAAAGATGGTCTCCTCAGTCTGTTTTCATAAAACAATCCTGTTGTCTGAGCAGTTACTTTAGAGAACCTCTGTGCATGCCCTTTATAGCAAGTATAGCTCTCCTTAACTAAGAGGACTAAAACTATGCATGGTATGCCAGGTGTGGTCTCAAAAAGGCTCTATACAGCAACAGCATTTAGTACTCCGGTCCTTTTGTGATGAAGGCTAACATACCACACGCCTGTCTAATTGTTGTTTGCACCTACATATTAGCTTTTAGGGATTCTTCAACAAGGACAACTTTGGCCACCCCATTTCCCATTCTCTCATCATAAGGACTTCTATCTCTTCGGACTCTAGATGTATGTTGAGAAAATCCAAGGCTTAGTATTAGCATTGAAACATGCTAAGTTTGAACTGGTATTTTAGTTTACCTTTGCTGAAATCCACAATGAATGTGTAGTTTTAGATTGTTTTGTAGTGGCAGGTTGAATCTGTGAAATCCATACTGATTAGTAAACAAGGTTTTGTGAATGTATAGTACTTGCAAACCATGACATAAATGCGAGTGTAATACAGCTGTATTTATTTTCCTTCTACTTATTAGTGTTTCTTCTTCCCTTTCAACCAAACCCTTTTTTGTTTTTGTTGACAGAATCCGGATATAGGGCTGAAGCCTGTGTGGTATGGCCCGAAAGTACTAATTGAAGGAGCAGATGCAGAAACTTTCACAGAAGGAGAAATGGTTACATTTATTAATTGGGGTAACATCAACATCACTAAAATTAACAGGTGAGAAAATATTTTTGTAGATGATTATTTCTGGCTGTTATTCTTTGAAAGCCAAACAGTATGACGGATGTGAAGTTGATTCATTATTTATTGCTTTTTCTTGGAAATTTTGGGTTCTGAAGTGGAGAGATTCATATATAGCTTCAAGATTGATTTGTATTTCCATTATGTGTACTAAGAAGAGGATTTTTAGTTCCATTTTTGATTTCTGAAAGATGTGACAGGTCTGGAATTGTTACCTGTACGTAAAAGGCTTTTAAGAAAAGCCATTGAGGCAAACATTTCGATACTCTATACTACAGTGTTTTATAGAGACGACCAAAGGCGCTGTTGCCTATCTGCAAGTTGTCCTATGACACGGGATGACCAAGACAAAAAGTTATTTTAGAAAGATAGAGCTATCCAGAGGGTCAGAGTGTGTGTGCAGGTTTCTCTCGGAGAAGCAGGCCATTCAGAGAAACAAAAGGCCCATGCAGTAGAGTTTAGCCAACTCAAAAACTGTGCAGAAAACAGGACCTGAGTGGCTTAAACATCAAAGAGAAACTCCAGAAAAAAAAGCTTTTAAGGTTTCAATGGAGGTAGAAGATAGTAGTTTGGTTGATTTTTTTGCTTCAGCAAAGTAGCTGATTAGCTAGTATTTCTAGGCTTTTTAAAATGAAAGTAACACACAGTCTTCAGTTTGTGTTTGAATCTCCTGTCTTTTTTCTTTAAAAATCATGTGTTAGGTGTAAAATTGATAATAGTGCCTCAAAAGGGAAATAATACAGTAAATTGTATAGAGCAGGGATATTAGCAATTTTAATGAATAACTCAACATTGCAGAGATGACAGTTGGATGATGTGTTGCAGTTGCAGCTTGTGGGAGCTGCTGGACATTAAGGTGACCCACAGTGGACAAATCTGTGGCAAGTGTTTGCACCTCAAACAACTTCATTTCAGAGTTGAGGATCTGGGGCTTGAACTGCAGACATTGTGTCCAAGTCAGGAAGGTGGAAACTTACCTGGACACTTTGCTGCAGCAAGCAATCCCACCCTTTTAAAATTAGTTAGTTCAGATTTGGTCTATGATAGAGGACAGAAGCGTGTGATTGTAGGTAAGGCAGGTATAGGGTCTCGAGGAGCTTCAATCCTCGTAACTGTCTAACAGCAATCAGGTTCTTGCAACTTGAGTGGATGAGAGTGGGGACTATTCAAGTAATGAGCAACTTGACCACAACATCATGGTACAGGAAGCCATTCAAATGGGGGTAGTAAATAGGAATAAAGTAGTTATAGGGGGCTGTATAATTAAGGGGATAGATTTTGGTCTATTACAACTGTCATTGTAAGTTCCGAAAGCTGTGTTGTTTCCCTGGTGTCAGGGTTAGGGCCATCTCCTTGAAGCTGGAGAGGAACTTGGAGTGAGAAGGGAGGGATTCAGTTATTGTTATCCATGTTGGTACTAACAACATTGATCGGATTGGAAAAGAGGTTCTGCTGAAAGATTTTTGACCAGTTAAGAGCTAAATTAAAACACAGAGCCTCCTAAGGTGATAATCTCAGAGTTACTACTTAGCCATGGGCAAATTGGCAGAGGGTAACTGGAGTAGGAGAGATAAATGCATGCCTTTAAAGACTGATGTGTGATGAATAGGTTTCAGTTCATGGGGCATTGGCACCTGTACTGGGGTAAAAGGTAAGGGCTCTGATCAGATGAGCTTCACGTGAACTGTATTTGGACTAGTATCCTGGCAAGTCAAATAATCTAGGGCTGTACAGAGGACTTCAAACTAATAAGTGGGGAGGGGGTGTTCAGGAGAGGAAAAACATAGGCTTGCATAACAAAATGATATGATGTCACTGCAGGGCAACTATTTTGACAGTGATATCCAGAGTGGGACAGGAAGGGACAGAGTATACAAACATAGTAAGACAGCAAACAAGGACTAAAGGGGAGCAAAATATAAGAAAACAAAATTAATGGCCCTTTACCCAAATGCACTAAGTTTTTTTTCGAACAAAGTAAATGGATTAATGTCATAAATAGAAGTTAATGGGTATGATCTTATAGTGATTATAGTGACATGATTGCAAGGACATTAAAGTGGCAACTAAGTATTCAGGAGTGAACTTATGAAAACAGGAAGAGGTTGTGGCTTGCCTTTTGATGATTAGAGACAGCATCAAGAAATGATCTTGGATCAGTGTTGAATTTGTATGGGTAGAGGTAAGAAACATTAAGGAGAAGACAATATGTTGTAGATCCATGCAGGGATTGGGCTAATTTGAATCTGTTAAAGCGTAATGGGGCAAGTTTAATAAATGATCTGGAAGTGAGAGATTACCTAAGGGGGAAGCGACCTTAGTATGGTAGATTTCATCACTCATGCTGAGTGAGAAATTTGAGTCAGGATTAACAGTGCTAACATTAAAGAAGGGCACTTACATGGAATGAGGACAGAGTTGGTTCAACTGTATTGAGAAAAGGGATGATTTTAAAAAAAGGTCGTTGAGCAGTGGGGTGTGTTTCTTTTTAAGAAAGAAGTTCATGCGTCTAAATACCAGTAGGTCCCTGCACCTGATGAGCTGCATCCTAGGATTTTAAAGAAAGTTGTTACAGAGTTGATTGATGCATTGGTAGTTAATCTTCCAAGAATCCTCTGGACAAGTCTTGAAGGATTGGTAAACTGACAACATAATCATTGAGGCGGGCACAACGTATTCCTCCCTTATTCAGAAACAAGTCACTATAGGCCATCTGTTCATGAGCATCTCGACATCTGTCATTGGGCTAATATTAGATTCTATTATTAAGGATATAATAACAGAGCATTTAAAAACAAACAAAGAGTCTATATGACTTAATTAAGAGGGAATTGTCTGACAAATTTCTTAAAGTTTTTTGAGGAGCTAACGAGCAGGATATATAAAGGGTAACATTTGGGTTTCCAAAAGACATTCAATAAGTCACTGTGCATAAGGTGACCTAAGTTCAGAATCCGTGGTGTTTGGGGGGGGTGGGGGGGGTACACTAGCATGGATAGAAGATTGGCTTACTAAAGAAGAATAAGTTGGGATAAAGTGGCATCTTCAGAATGGCGGCCTGAACCAGTGAAGTGCCACATTGATCCGTTCTGGAGTTAAACCACATTATACAATGTATATTGATGACTTGGAAGAGGGAAATGAATGTACTATAACCAAGTTTACAGATGACACCAAAAATAGGTAGGAAGGCAAGTAGGGAGGATGACACAATGAGTCGACACGGATGTAGACAGGTTAATCGAGTAGGCAAAAACTTAGTGCATAATGTGGGAGGATGTGAGCTAATGCACTTTGACAGAATAGGAGATATGAATATTATTTAAATGGGTACAGAGTGCAGAAAGCTGAAACAGTGTGCGTTTTGGAGTTCTAGTGCATGAATCACAAAAATCAAGCATCCTAGTTCAGTGGGTAATAGGGAGGGCAAATAGGGTATTGGCCTGTATGTCTGGGAAATTGGCCTATAAAAATAGGGAGGTCTTGCTAAAACTATGCAAGGTAGCAGTCAGACCACAACTGAAATACTATGAACAATTTGGTCCCCTTATCTAAGAAAATATGTATTTGCATTAGAGGCAGAGCTGAGAAGGCTCACTGGGTTGGGAGGGATTTTCTTAGGAGGAGATGTTGAGTGGTTTGGGCATGTACTTTTTGTTTCTCCTTGTGAGAGAACTTAGGACCAGAGGACCATAATCTCAAAGTAAAGAGGGTGACCAGTCAAAACAGTTGAGGAATTTTTTTCCTGGGGGTGGTCAAGGCTATGTCGGTAAGTATATTCAAGGTCAGAAATCACATGACACCAGGTTATAGTCCACCTGGTTTATTTGAAAACACAAGCTTTCGGATTCTTACTCCTTCAGGTGTTAGACTTCGAAAGCTTGTGTTTTCAAATAAACTTGGTGGACTGTAATCTGGTGTCATGTGATTTCTGACCTTGTTCACCCCAGTCCAACACCGGCACCTCCACATCAAGTATATTCCAGGCTGAGATAAACATATATCTAATCATTAAGGGAATCCAGCCTTGTGTGAATAAAGCAGGAAAGTGGAGAAGAGGATTATTAGGTCAGTCATTATTACATTGAATGGTGGAATGGACTCGATAGGCTAAATGGCCTACTTCGGTTCCTCTTATGACCAATAAACCTTTTTTTTTTGTTAAAAATACGTTTGCAGCCTCTTGTGAATATGTTCTGTGATTGATCAACACGACGGCCAAATGTCAAAAATAAAACTTGCAGTCTATCAAGCCAGGTTTTGCTCTGGGATTTGATTTGTCCAGTATTACAATCTGCTGAGATTTATTAAAATAAATTTTTATTTGTAGAAGTCCCGGAGGAAAGATTACATCGCTTGAGGCTAAATTAAATCTAGACAACAAGGATTATAAAAAGACAACAAAGATTACATGGTTAACTGAACATCCACAAGCTCCGTTGGTTCCCACAGTATGTGTCTACTATGAGCACCTAATCAGCAAAGCTGTGATTGGCAAGGATGAAGATTTCAAGGAATATGTTAATCGAAACAGCAAGGTATATTTGTTTGTAGTGAACGCTTAGTTATAGTTCTGTTTTCAAGGCAAGATGTTTGATTAAAATTATTATATTAAATGTTTCTTAAAAACTTAAGACACCAGGAATTACAGAGCAATTATCATGAAATTCAATTCCCTTAATCGAACCTACCTTTTCAATAAGAGTTTACAAGCATTTGATTATGTCTAAAATTACAAAAGTAAAATTAGTACTGATTTATAACCTCTTCTGTGGATAATAGGATCTAGTTTACAAGATTTCAAGCCATATTTCAAACTGCCCACTGGCTACATTGGTACAGACTTAGTACATAAGGATAGGTGGTGGCTTAAGTGGTTTTTCCATTGGACTGAAAGAGAACAAAGAATAGTACATCGCAGGAGCAGGTCATTCGGCTTACCAAGACTGCCAATACGTGATGCCTTTCTTAAGTAAAAAGCTTTTGCCTCTACACTGGCAGTATCCTACTCTTCTGTCTATTCATGTATCTGTCAAGGTGCCTCTTTAAACTCAGACTAACAGGTTCAAATCCCTGTTTGGTGAAATGGTGGAATTTTAACTGGGTTAATAAATCTTGAGTTAAAAGCTAGTCTAATGGTGAAACCACTGTCAATCATCTCATGAACTCCCATTGACTAATGGAAATCTGTTGTCTTCCTGTGGTCTGGCCTGCATGAGACAGTAATTCTTCTGTATCTAAACCAATACCATCTGGACAAAAGGACGAGTGAACTGGAAATGACAATGGTGCACCCATGGCCCTGCAAACCTGCGAAGTCCTCCTCCCCCTAACATCTGGGACATTTTTCCTAAACTGGGATAGCTGTCCCACAGCTTAATTGAGGAGCAATGTGATGTAGTCATTTTCCTTGAAAACAATGGCCCAGACACCAGTATCACCACTAGAGGTGGTAGCACAGTGGTATACAGTGGCGAAGAAGTTGCCCTGGGAGTCTTCTACATTGACTCTGACTCTGACCCCCTAGAGATTTCATGTCATGAGGTCAAATGTGGGTGAGGAAGCCTGATTACTGCCTACCTCAGCTGATGAATCAGTTCTCTTTCTTGTTGTACATCACTCGATGGATACACTCGTGTTTTGGAAATCTGAGTTAAACATATGGGATTGTCTCTGTTTTAAAAGCTAATACTCATAATTGCGAGCAAGAGGAAGTCACCCAGAGTTCCTGAGAAACTCCACGGATGGTCTGGGGGAGAACTTGCCCGAATGACTGGAACAAAAACACAGTTGCTGGAAAAGCTCAGCAGGTCTGGCAGCATCCGTGAACGAAAAAAAGAGTTAACATTTCGGGTCCGGTGACCTTTCCTTAGAACTTGCCAGAATGACTCTTGTTTTTCAGTCTATACTGGGAAGTCATTTGAGAGAGAAGTGTATATCAAGTTCTGCAGTGTTGAGAAGTCTTTTGATGAAGTAACATGTGCCAAGCAGTGTACCTAAGAAAAGCTTATTTTAAGATGATTTTATTGCTGTAAAACAAAAAAAAAAATTAATCCTTGACTGGATTGTTAGATACAGTCAGTGGAAAAGTAGTGAAGATTTTGACGTTTTAAAAAAAAATGAAGCTGCATCAGGGGTGGCATAGGACTGGAAGAAAACTTAATTAGAAGTATAATAATAAACAAGCTATTTACTGTTCCAGAAGATGAATTTGAATTTTAATTACTTCAAGGCTATTGGATCTATGAAAAATCCCTCTTCCCCCATCCCTGGAAATAAGCTGGACTGGGTCTTGCTGGATGTACAATATCTGATGGTCTTAGAGTTGCAACGATGTTTGTCTGATGCACCGATTCTGATATAAACAGCTATTAATTCTGTTCAAGCAAGAAAGAGTATTTAGGTTATTTGTGCTATGTGTTTAAAAATCAAAGTATCTGTGTTATAACAAAACAGGTTTTGTTTCTTTATCTTCATTTCTATTGTTTCCATACTTGTGTGAACACAAATATGCCATGTTGTTTTTCGTAAACCATCAGTTTCTTGTCAGGGATCTGACTTATCCGGTAATAACATTAACTGGGCATTACTCCGTAACAGTTGGGGCCACTAGATCATCAAAATTGAGTGACTTGCTTATTGCTAGTTTTTTTTTTCCCTCTTAACTTCAAGTCTTAAGTTTTTGTTGTTGTTTAACACTGGGAATAGCTTGGTTGGTTTAATTGGCAAGAAAATATTTTCTTTTTCAGCAAGAAGAACTAATGCTGGGTGATCCTTGCCTTAAAGAGCTTAAAAAAGGAGACATCATCCAACTACAAAGAAGAGGATTTTTTATCTGTGACCAGCCATATGAACCAGTTAGGTAAGCAATTCCCATCATCTACTTTTGAGAGAGGAGAATATGTTGACTGAAAGAATGACTAAAGCTTTCCAGTTTACGGATTTTCTGAACCTGTATGCATGATTGAGATGCACACTGGGACCTTGCAGAAGTTAGACTCGTTGATCGATGTGGCAGTTGCCCAGCAGGTTTACACTTTGTGGGGAGAAGTGCCCATCAAATTACCATGCCAAAATGGCTCCCACTGTGAACTAGTCAGACTTCGGACAGGTCTAGTGTATTGAGTTGAATAATTATCGAAAAAATGTTGGGTAGAAAAGTCCTCATCCACTTCTTTATCTCAGTCACTCTCACTAACCTCTGCCTAACTCTCACTAACCTCACTAACCTAACTACCTCACCAAGACTACAACCCCTGCAGCCTTCTGAACCAACTCACCTCACCCACTGGCTGCCCTGAACCCCTGTCTCCACATCCCTGGTCACTCTATCCAGTATGAACGTGGGTGAATGGATTTTTAAACTTTGCTCACAGCAGTATAAAAAGTGGTTGCGGCTTCTTTGCTGCTCTGATTTCTGCACTGAGGAAGTTCTTTTGAATGCTGTCCTGGAAGATTAATTTCTTTTTTGATGGATCCAGCAAAGTGTACTGTTTTCTGATTGATCAGAGTCAGGTGGAGTTGTTCCATTGCTGATTGGAAGATTTGGCCTTATCAGTTACATGGTTAATGAAACATGTTAATTCGGGCTTAATACACAGTAAAAAATGTTTAATCAGATTTTTTCCATCAATGATAAAACCAAATAAGAGCAAAGTACTGCATAGTGGGGATCTGAAATTAAAACGGAACTGCTGGAGAAACTCTGCACAGGCAGTATCCGAGTAGAAAGAAAACAGGGTCATAGATTCATATAGCATGGAAACAGACCTTTTTTGATCCGATTTGTGCATACCAATTAGTTTCCTAAACTGAACTAGTCTTATTTACCTGCATTTGGCATATTCCTCTAGCCTTTCCTTTCTACAGCCTGTCCAGATGTTTTTCAGATGTTGTAATTGTACTCTCTTCCACCACTTCCTCAGGCAGCTCATTCCATATAAGCATCACCCTCTGTGTGAAAACGTTGCACCTCGTGTCCCTTTTAAATCTTTCCCCTCTTACCTTAAACCTCTGCCCTCTAGTTTTGAACTCCCCTACCCTAGGAAAAAGGCCATGGCTATTCACTTTATCTATGCCCGTCATGAATTTATAAATTTCTATAAGGTTACAACTCAGCCTCCAGTCCTCCAGAGAAAAAGGTTGCAGCCTATCCAGCCTCTCCTTATGACTCAAACCCTCCAAGCTCAGTAACATCCTTATAAATCCTTTTTTTGCACCCTTTCCAGTTTAATAGCCCTGCTGTAGGAAGGATGTTACCAGAATTGTAGGCAGTACTCCAAATGTGGCATTACCAATGTTTTGTACAGCTGTAAAATGATGTCCCAGCTCCTGTGCTCAGTGCTGTGAACAATGAACACAAGTGTACACATGCTATCCTCACTACCCTGTCTGCCTGTGACCTGCTTTCAAGGAACTCGAGTCCAAAATGAAACCCCGTTCTTTCTTTAACTTTTCTTTCTCTATGAATGCTGCCAGAGCTGTTGAGTTCCTCCAGCATCCTGTTTTCATTAATGATAAAATTAAACTTGTATGAACAATAAGGGTTGTTGCATTTTTTCTCATTAAGCTCTCCATCTACCACATTTTTCATGTGAAAGCGATGAAGGTGTCTAGAATATGGCAGATTATTCAATTAAATATTGATCTATAGCATTGACAAATGTTGAGACTTCTATATGAAGCTCTGTTTTGATTTCCATATTTGGGACCAGTTCAACACAAGAATGTTATACAATGAGATTCCCATGTTCGAAGAAGCAGTATGTAGTAGGTTTTTAAGCTAAGTCTTTGGCTCAAAATTTATTTAATACCAACCCTATACCCTCCTGTCTTGATTTAGTCCATATAGTTGCAAAGAGTCACCTTGTGTTTTGATCTACATCCCTGATGGTCATACTAAGGAAATGCCAACATCTGGTTCCAAGGAGAAGAGTAAACATGATGCAGTTAATGTGGTAAGATTAGCTTTTGAATAAACTTGAGCATCTGTTAACAGTAAGGCTTATTTCTAAACTTGGCTATAATTTTATGAGGGGAAAATTGCCCCTTTTTTGTGTCCTTCCATTTTGATTGCATTCAGAACAACATTATTTATTCATTTAAACCTGCCTTAAAAGTTTTTTTGCGATTGAACAACCTTTGTCAAGTCAGTGTTGCAGGGAGAGGAATGGAACTGATTCCATAAATGAAGGATGAAGATCTCAAGTTGTGTGCATATCTGTTAGGACTTGCTTTCAAGTCTTCATAAAGCCCAAAGTTTTTTTTTCCAGTCATGATTGGTAATATCGTTATATGGAAGGACATAGCACAAAAACTTTAAATTTCAATTGTGGGTTCATTAGAGTGTTGTGTTTCATTTTCTTCCTTTAGACTGTCTTCTGTATGCACGGTGCATAATAGACTAAAAAGATATGTTTCTGCTAGTTTAGACAACTGGATTGCAGACAGTAAAAAGACATTGTGACCTTTTCATAATTAACACATTAATCATGGGTAGAATTGAATTAAAACAAATTAGCACATACAAAGATTCTAAGTTTCGTGTTCCTTATTAACATGTGATGCATACAATGTATAGTTCAACAAAGATAACTAAAATAAAATTAATTAATCTACAATGTTTTAAGTTATCAAAATTTTCTTTAGATTAAAGCTGACTCTGCATCATCTCCTACTGTATCATCTCATGTGGACTCCTCAATATGTGAGGCTGTTGACCTCACTGCACTTTACAACAAAGTAGCTCAACAAGGTGAAGTTGTACGTGAATTAAAGGCAAAGAAAGCATCCAAGGAAGAGGTGGATGCTGCGGTAAAAGGACTTTTGAGCTTGAAGGCAGAATACAAGCAGCAGAGTGGTACTGAATACAAGCCTGGAAAGCCACCTGTAGCTACTGCTAGTCCTGTGTCTGCACCAAATACCTCAGATTCAACAATTAGGATTCTGTATGACAAGGTGCATCAACAAGGAGAGGTAGTTCGAAAGCTCAAAGCTGACAAAGCCCCAAAGGTATTTTCTTCTGTCTTTTTCACAGTCTTTAAAAATAACACCATTTATGTATTTTCCTTCAGCTATTTAGAACCTATGAATAAATGTTTTGTGTGAAGTTATTTTTTAACTGACACAAAATGAGGGCACCTAACTATTGTGATTTGGGCAAAACTACTGAATTACAACTCCGTGTGCCAGTTGAAGGGCTGTTTGAAAACAGTCCTCCACTTGACCTTGGGTTCACGTCTCTGAAATATTGTGGAATTGTATTTAAGACGACTTAAGACAATATAATTCCATTCGTTCTACCATAGAATGTAGCTGTTGCTGGCAACATCAGCATTTGTCCATTGCTAAGGGAATTCCTGGTGAAATTGAAAATGGGGGTCAAAAATATGTTGTCTTTCAGCCTGGGTTTTCTCTGTTCTCTGAGCCTGCTTTGTGGAAAGAGTTTTGGAAAGGTGGAGAAGGTACCAGTGACATTTGTTTACTTCAAGAATCTTGTATTTCATTCTAGCTACAAAGAGATTCATAGATTTTCAGAAACAGTATACCTTCATCTTGCTTACCATTTACTTGTCTTGCTTTCTTTTGTAGGATAAGGTGGATGAGGCAGTAAAATCACTCCTAGCCTTAAAAGTGGAGTATAAACAGAATACTGGTGAAGAGTACAAACCAGGGAAGCCACCTGGTCTACCAGTTGTGTCAGAAAATCCAAACATTATCTCCACTGCAGAAGCAACGGGACTTGATGAGAAAACACTACACAGCAAAGTTGCAGAGCAAGGAGATGTTGTACGCAAACTTAAAGCAGAGAAAGTTGCTAAGGTAATAGCTCTGAATTTTTTGAAGTGGTGTACCAACAAGTTGCTTACCCTTTTCAGATAAAGGACAAAAAAAAAGCCATACTATTTCATATCAGATTTTCAAGCAAACGTGTACCCATCCTTTCTCAAATGGGAGTGAACATTGTTTGATGTAGAAAGTTACGAAGGTAGTAGAGTTTAAAAGAAAAACAAAAACATTTGTACAATTACACTGAAATTTGGATACAATATCCCATTAGAATCCTGAACCTTTACCATGTTGCTGAGAAATATTTCTTTATCCAAGTGCTTGGCAATCTGGTTCTTCATGAACTGTTTTCAGCACTCATGTTCTGATAAGACAAATGAACAATCTCTGTCAGAACAATTGAAATACACTTTTTGGATAAGTCAGGGAGACCTGTACTTTGTGTCCAACCGGTGATCCTGCATTGATAAATCCATTATTCCCAGTCTAAACAAATGTAAGATTAGATGTTCCAGTTTTCGATGCCTATGAAATGATTGCGCATTACATTTTCATGCCGTAGGAAATTGGTTAACTTCGTTATTAAACTTACCAATTTTTTTTTTATTTTCAGACTTACAACCTCATTCTCTTATTAACTTTTCTAGGCAGTGATAGATGCTGCTGTGGCTGTACTTCTAGATCTGAAGAGCCAGTATAAGACTTTAACAGGAATGGAGTATAAACCGGCTGCGAGTACGGATGGTGAGAACAAAAACAAAAAAGAGAAACAAAACAAATCGGAGAAACAGAATAAGTCCGACAAGTCAGAGGGACATAAAGATACAGCAAAAGAACAGGAGAA
Organism: Ginglymostoma cirratum; assembly: GCA_024137785.1. Classification (NCBI taxonomy): domain Eukaryota; kingdom Metazoa; phylum Chordata; class Chondrichthyes; order Orectolobiformes; family Ginglymostomatidae; genus Ginglymostoma; species Ginglymostoma cirratum. The sequence goes on from JAHRHZ010000018.1 coordinate 33,000,677, forward strand.
GGGATCAAGTAACGGAGGTGCAGGTGAAGGCCCAGGACCGAAGAAACAAACCAGGTAAGTAAGCACAAAGACAAATTCAACTATGTTGTGCCTCCCACAGTTCGAAATATAGAAAATAGGAACAGGAATAGTCCATTTGGCTTTTCAGGCTTTCTGCATTTTGCTAGTGAAGGGTTTGAGCACTGCAGTCAGAATTCTCTTAATTTGTGACGTTATGGTCAGACCGCAGGTGAGGTTCTTGAATTTATGATGCTACCTCAAACAGTTAAGCTGTCAAGTGAGGAGGGATGAACTGGTTCCTCTTCTTTATTTACCACTGTGTCTGTACATTGCAATAAGGTTAACTTAAAATGGATCCCTATACTTGTAGAAACGTTTCTCCCAGACCAAATTAAGTTTTGCATTTAAAAAGGAGTCAGTTTAGCCACACTTACTAGAATTAATAGAATGAGTTTATTAGTCAGCTACATGTGCGAAGAAATACTAACACAGCACACACACACAGATTAAGAAAGTGAATTCAAAAGGTGAAGGTTTTTTAAAATAAAACTACAGATATACAGATCAGTCTCTGAATTGTTCAAGATGAGTGGATAGTTGACCATTGCGGCTGTTGCAGTGGAGGTTACTGCATTGCTGACTTTGTTAGTCAAACAGTCAGTTTTACAATTCTTAGTTTTGCAGATTGGTTAAGATTCTGTGGTTCTGATTCCTTTTAATTGTGATTAAATTTCAGCATTCAAGGTGAGAGAAAGTGTCCTTCTGTCTAGTTTCCTTTTGTCTGTCTGGCTGCCAGCTAGGATAGCACTCCAAGTTGAATGGCATTTTTACCTGCATCACAGGAGTGATTAGAGGATTGCCTTTGGACTGTGATCTCAGTACACTAATACTTGAACAGTTGGTGGTCTAAGAGCTTTTATGTCCCTATTTCTGACCCAGAAGTTCCAGTCCTACCTGCTCTAGAAGTGTGTAATAACATCTCTGAGCATGTTAATTAGAAAGTATCTAGGTGGTGGTTTAGAAATTACTCCGAGTAATGTAATTGCCCCTTAACATTCCAGTAGCTGAATGGATTATGTCCTTGAACGCTTTGAAGCATCCTCTTTACTTTGTGTTGCTTTCCTTTACCAAAACTACCACACCTCCTGCTTTCTTTCCCTTTCTATCTTTTCTGAACACCTTGTAACCAGGAATATTTAACACATTCTGCTCTGCATTTCCTTAATCAGGTCTCATTATTGTCACAATGTCACGATTCTACGTGGTAACTGCCCAATCTTATTAACTGTAACTGATAAATTCCCATATTAATTATTACACTGACTTCATTATTTTGTCCCTTCAACTCCACCTTTTAACTTACTGTTTTCTTCTTTAGTATTATCAGCTTCTCTCAGCATTTCATGAATTCTGGTATTACTTGCTAATATTCCGTCTTGCTTCTCACGCCCTGTTTAGAATCATAGAATCCTTACAGATTGGAAGCAGGCCATTCAGCCCAACAAGTCCACATTGACCCACCTGAAGAACATCCCACCCAAACGCATCCCCCCCCACCCCCTGTCCCTGTGACCCTGCATTTCCCCATAGTGCATCTATCTAACCTACTCATTCCTGGACACTACAGCCAATTTAACATGGCAAATCCACCTAACCTGCACATCTTTGGACTGTGGGAGGAAACCCACGCAGACGCAGGGAGAATGTGCAAATTCCATACAGTCACCTGAGGGTGGAATGGAACCCAGGGAAGTAGAAAAGAGCCTGGAAGGAACTGAGTCTCAGCTTTGTTCAGATATAGTCCATCAGACTTGTACAGGTGCCGTTTTCCCCAGAGCCAGTCCCATTGTCTGATCAATCTGAAGCCATGCATTCATTTGCTTTATCTTCCTACTTCTGTACTCACTTGCGTGTAGCATTGGGAATAATCCAGAAATTACTGCTTTAACAGTCCTGTTTGCTAATTTTCTATGTAATCCCATAAACTGTGATTGCAACACCGTACCTCTCCCTACATATGATATTAGCACCAACGTGGAACAAGACCTCCTAGCAGTTTGCTCCTGCCCTCCCACCAACACCCCCCCAGAATGTCCTGCAATCTTTCTGTGACATCTTTGATTCTCGTACCAGGGAGGCAACAATTCATCCTGGAGTCACAGTGATGGATGCAGAAATGCCTGGCTATTCCACTAATAAAATAAATCAAATATGTTTATTATTTTTAGTTCCGCTGCTCTTCTGACACTAGAAATGCAAAATATAAAGTGTAGAGTTGGTTCAATTGTTAAGTATATGTTTTTATGTATTAATACTAAATGATATGGTTTTCTTTGTAGATTGGGCATTGAAGCAAAAAAAGAAGAAAATCTAGCAGAATGGTATTCACAAGTAAGTGCTTTTTAAAAAATGCCACCTTAAGTAAATTGTATTTGAATTATTTCAGTAAGACATTTATTTCCATTTAGTTATTAATGGGCATTTATAAGTGCTTTTCTCCCTTCGCTTCTGTGTCTTGTCGAGTAGATATCTCAATTTCTTTGCTCTGTTACTGACGCTAACCTGCAGCCCCCTGAACTGGCAGCACTTCTCTCGTCCGACATTAATATCATGGTCAAATCTGTTAACAGGGATAATGCTGTTGCCTGGTGGCCAAATGCTGTCAAATGGGACTAGTTTAATTTATGATATCTGGTCAGCATGGGAGAGTTGGACTGAAGGGTCTGTTTCCAGGTGTACTGACATCTACCTAATAGAGGCAAAGTGTCAGCTCTGTGATACGTCCTCCTACCAAAACGTGACCCTATCACTAACCTCATCTCCTCTATCTTGGCCTTCAACCTTACAGTGCCCCAATGCTGAAAAATCCCTTCAGCCTCCAAGATCCATAAATAAAACTACTGTGATAGGCACATTGTTTTCAGTCTGTTTCAGCCTTCTCTCCCCTGCCCCTTCCGAAGTTATTTCTTTCACATGTCAGATTTGTTTTTCCTCCCCCTTGCTCAGTCTTTCCCCACCTATATCTATGACATTTGACTTTAACCATTTCCAACTTCCTGAGCCTAACCATTTTCTTTTCACCACAGTTGTCTGGTCCCTCTACTTTTGCAACTGCAGCAGGACAGTTTGGCCTGTCCACTTTTCCCTTGAAAGATACCCAATTAGCTTCCATCTGTCACTATGACCCTCTTCCACCTGACAGGATATGTTCTCCTTTGAGTTGGAATGACTATCTTTTTATTTTTCAGTTTTCTTGATTTTTAGATGGTAATGGGAAATGAAATGTTTTAGAGATCGTGTTGTTGAAGGATTGCTGAACTTTTTTAAAAAGCAAGTTATTTGACTCATCATAATTGCTGTTTACATAATTATTGTTTCAAGCATGGGGGAAAGCCTAATTGCAGATAAGCTGTCAAAATGGGGATTTGGCTGGCATCAAGTGACTGATTGATTGGTCTGTGAAATGATTTCCAGTTATCCTTGACAAGGACTCCTGCCTGCCATCAAATATGTGGTTGTCTCCGAGCTAGTTGAACATTTTGCAGAGAGAGTGAGTGTTTGGGTGAGAAGTCTTCAGACCTCTGGAAGGGAATGAACTGTTTTTGCTGTGCAGTGAAAAAGCATTTCAAGTCTGATGCTAGCCAGTTTGTTTCCCTTTGTCAGTTACTGTAAACTTTGACTTTTAATTGATAAATCAGAAATCTTTGTAAGTGTGAACCAGTCACCTGTGTCTTCTGGGAATAAAAGGAAATTAACTCGAAGGAAGATTGACAAGCAGCATTCAGAACCACAAAAAAGATCATCTCAGCAAACCCTGTGAACAGGAACTACTGAACTGCTTACCCACTCTTTCCCTCCACCCATAACACCCACGTTGCTTCGTGTGTTTTTCGGCATCGGCATGCATGGGGAAGAGAAGGTGTGATCCCAGTTACGTAAATGTGACGGTTGTGACCAAGACCACTCAAATACTATCAGCAAGTTTTAATCAGAAGGATAGGGCGGTGACCAAATAATCAGTTCCCAGAGTATGGAAACCAACTTCTGTTGATTGTTGGTTGCATGAGAATTCTGCATAATAAGGTATCGGAGTGGGAACTTAACTGTGTTTATAATAAATACAGTAAATATGTTCTTGTTAAGTTTAGAAATATGGTCCATAGTTTGTCAACCTGGATCTAAAAGTCAGGTATTTTGAGGTATTCTTTGTACTTTAAGTCTTTAGCTTTGTAACACCTCCAGCAATAGCAGCGTGTGATTTCCAGCATGTTCCCCCATTGAGTTGTAACAGAATGACTTCTCGCTCAAGTCCATTTATGTTCTCAAATAAAAGGTTGCTTTGAGCACCTGAATGGGTCTGAGCTGTGCCAGACATTTTTGGTTATGCAGAATATTTGTCATTCTAGTTATACTCTGGGTCCCTCCCTTCGCTTCATTTCCAATCCATCGATGACTGTTATCAGTGCTGTTTGCTGAACTGGAAAATTTCAAGTTGGCTTCCAGTTTCAGCTCTGGTCTTCACATGGTTCATCTTTAACTCTTCCCTTCTCTAACTTCACTTTTTTTGTTTTTGACATTAAGATATCAAAACCCATTGTTTTCTACATCTGCCTAGTCTGAATGCACTTCCTTGCACCCCACTTCAAGTAAGGACGTTGTTCGATTTCGCACCCCCCCACCCCCAACCACAATTTCTCCACCTCCTCCATACCTGATAGAACAATACTACCTTCCATATTAATGATTTTGATATGTCTTCCTTTCTCCTCAACCAGACAGACTTGCATAATACACGTCCCTTGCTGTGCTCGATTGTGCCCTTTCCATTTCACACACTTGTGCTTGCACCCCCTTTCCCAGAATCTTAATAGGATTACCCTTGTCCTCACATGCTGCCCTGCTAGTCTCCATGTTCAGTGGATCACCCTCCAGTGAAGTGCCATCACCAAATGCGTCATCCCTTTCAACACTCTGAAGGTACGGTTCCCTGTATTCTGGTTTACCCTAGAAGACCTGGTTACCTTTCTATGGCGTCTTTTCATGTAGGTGCTGGAAATTTACCATCTCCCTTAAGTTCTCCTCCACATCACTATGGGGCAAATTCTATCTTGATATTGTGCAATTCAGCTGCAACTAGTTGCAGCCTTCCATACTGAGGAATACAGTAATGTCATCAAGCTTTCCAAGCAGCTATCACATTAAAGGATTTTCATAGACACGCTAACAGGAAACAAAAAGCAGTAAAACAAAATCATTTCTAAAAGTTTTTTTACGTTGGGCAAATTGAAACTTGAAACAAAAACATGGGAAGTAGAAGCCGTAATATTCTGAAGAATTTTTTCAAATAATTTTGCTTGAAAAATCTAGGATGTATCATTTTAATAGCACTGCAAGATTTGATTTTTGTTTTCCAGAGTTGGTTCTGTCTGTCATTTAAAAAAAAAAGTTACATCTCACTGAACAGATGCAACTTTGTAATTTAAAATCATGAAATGGGAGAGAGAATGTTGTAATTCTTGGCAAGTTCATGATTGCTGGTTCTTGTGGGGACTGGGAGGGTGGTTCACAGTTCAAATGTGTGGTAGGGCCCTGTATTACAGACTGCAGGTTAATAAATGCCATGGTAATCTGCAAATGCCAACCATTTTCTGTATTTTCATTACAATTTGCACTTCTTGCCTCTATTTTCCACCTGCCCAAGGTTCCTTTTTAATTTTTTTGTTTGTAATCTGGCTTCATGATGTTAACCATGAAGTATAACCTCACAGGAGAGAGAGAGAGGTCTCTTATAGGCTTAATTTTCAACTTTGTTGCTTGGCAGTAGCCCAGCAGAGCAGACTGTCTGTTGTAAAATGGTACCTGTCTTTAATTTTCTTTTCATTGGTGTTAATTGAAGACAAGTAGAATGGTTTATAGTGAGTGGAAGGTCTGAATTTCCCAGTTAACATCCAGGTCGTGAAGTTAATTGTTTAGCCCTAGTGGGTTTGCAGATCATCAGTTGCCATTACTATTGCCTACCACATGTATACATTTTGTTACGAATGTACATACAAATCTGTCATTGAGGAAAGCTTTGAGCTGAGATTTGGAACAAAAAAAAGCTCTGCAACAAAAGGAAAAATGATGCAATTGATCAAAGACAGCACTTACACCCAGATCGCTAGCTTCAATTCCCATTTAGAAAGGTCTAGAAAAATCAGGGCAGTCAACACTGATTTGTTTATAAGATGGCCTTCACTTTCTCAAATGCTGCTTGTCATTCTGCTGTCCATGCCACTTTTGCTTGTATCTTTAATAAATTTGTTAAAAGTGCAGCTATCATACTGGAATTACAGACAAACTGTGGGGTACAGAGATAACAAGGTGTGGGGCTGGATGAACACAGCAGGCCAAGCAGCAGCATAGGAGCAGGAAAGCTTGACGTTTCGGGCCTAGACCCTTCTGCAGTTTTTTAAAATTCATGTTAAGCCATGTAATTGTCATTTCATGTTGTGTACCTAGGTCATTACAAAATCCGAATTGATTGAATATTACGACGTCAGTGGCTGCTATGTTCTCCGACCCTGGTCTTATAGTATCTGGGAAGCCATCAAAGACTTCTTTGACTGTGAGATTAAGAAACTTGGTGTGGAGAACTGCTACTTCCCCATGTTTGTGTCTCAGGCAGCCCTTGAGAAGGAGAAATCACATATAGCAGATTTTGCCCCAGAGGTAAGAAGATAAGTATATTCCCTTCAGCAGTCACTGAACTTCTGTCAGTTTACATTCCTTTTGAATCTATGTGTATGACTGCACAAGTGTGTTTTAGAAGATTTGCATATTTCTGATCTTAAAAATCTGAATTAAGTTGATTTAGGAGAGTAAAATTGTTGATTTTAATTTAGATTAATTAAAGGGAAATGGTATTTGATAAACCTGTTGGAGTTTTGAGGACCAGTAGATGTGATATATTTGGTTTCTCAGAAAGCCTTTGATAAAGTCCCACCTTAGGGATTCGTGTGCAATATCAAAGCACATGGGATTGATGGTAATATACTGGCATGGATTAAGGACTGGTTGAGCAAGATTAGGAATAAATGGGTGAGAAAGGCGGTGACAAATGGGCTACCACAAGGGTCAGTGGCTGGACCCCAGCTATTCACAATGTATACCAATATGTGGGAATCAAATAATATTTCTAAGTTTGCTAACAACACACAACTAGCTGGGGTTGAGGGTGGCAAAGATGATGAAGATTTAGACAAGTTGAGTGAGTGGATGAATATATTGCAGATTCAGAATAATGTGGATAAGTGTGGAAGTTGTCAACTTGAGTAGGACAAACAGAGAATGTACATCAAAATTTGTCAAAGGGACCAGGGTGACCTACACAGGTTGCTGAAAGCAAGAATATATGTGCAGTGAACTGTTTGGAAGTTAAGATTCATCAGAGGGACGACAGGTTTATTGTACGAGGAGAGATTGAGTTGAATGAGCCTGTATTTGCTGCAGTTTAGAACTTATAGGGCTGAACAGACTGGCTGCCAGGATGGTGCGTCTCCTAGTTGGGGGTTGGGATTCAGAATAAAGGAGTCTCAATTTTGGGATAGGCTGGGCCTACTTCGGACTGAGATGATAAATTTCTTCACTTGAATTTGTGGTGAACTTCTGTTATTCTCTGCTACAGGTTGTGGAAGCCAAGTCGCTAATATGGTTTAGAAAAAAAGATTTTTAGGGGCAAAAGGTGTTGAATGGTGTGGGAAGAAAGGGGTACTATGGCATTGAGTTAGAGGATCAGCCGTGATTATGATGAATGGCACAGCAAGTTTGATAGAGCAGGAGTAGGCTATTCAGCCTGATTTTCTATCTTTCTATGCCCATCTCTCAGACACCTGACTACTTATGAGTGATTAAAAATGTGCTTTTATGGATTTTGATCCAAAATATGATCTTTCATTTTGAAAGTTTGTGTAAAATACTGTATTTGAATGGAAGAATTTAATCTAGTCAGCCACGTGACTGAGAAACATTAATAATAGAAACTTTTTGCATATAAACGGTTTTGTTGCACGGCAGCATTAATAATTTATTTCCAAAATAGGTTGCTTGGGTAACAAGATCAGGGAAGACTGAGTTAGCAGAACCAATTGCTGTTCGACCAACAAGTGAAACAGGTAGAAAGTAGTTTAATTAAGATTTTCTGATCGGTTTATTGATTTGCTAATGAGTGCAGCTTATTGCTATAAAAACTAAGAATATCTGAGCATTCTTTTGATATCTGCAATGGATTCACATTCAGTTAATGTGCAGCCATTATTACACATCAATGCCAAAGTTAGTCTCTACAAACTACCAATCAGATTAGTTGCCTCTTGATCTGTTTTAGTAGTTCAGTTGTTCCTGCTCATCTCCCTGTTGCTTTTAAATAGTGACAGGGATTTCAGATCTTCACCCGAGCAGGCACAAGTTATTTTTCAAATGTGTGGAGCACAGTATCCTCTACAAAGCAGCTCCCCTTTTATACACTTGAGTATCTGCTGGAGAAATGAACCATGGCTTGAACATAATCTTTTGATCAAGCCGCAGAACTTGAGTGTGAAATAAATTTAGATCATTGTATGTTTGCTTGCTCAAGCCATCTACTTGAATGAGCACTTAATTTTCTCTTCAATATGCTACCTTTTTTAAAAATCACCCTAGAATGTTTCCACAACTCTTTCTATTAAGACAATCCATTATCTTTGCAGGCACCTGCTTCAAAGAAAATCACCCTTTGTTTTCATAGAATCATAGAATCCCCTACAGTGTGGAAACAGGCCCTTCGGCCCAACAAGTCCACACCGAACCTCAGAGCATCCCACCCCTACAACAACCCACCTAACCTACACCTCCCTGAACACTACGGGCAATTTAGAACAGCCAATCCACCTAACCTGCACATCTTTGGACTGTGGGAGGAAACCAGAGCACCTGGAGGAAACCCACGCAGACACGGGGAGAATGTGCAAACTCCACACAGACACCCAGAGGCTGGAATCGAACCTGGGTCCCTGGCGCTGTGAAGCAGCAGTGCTAACCACTGAGCCACCGTGCCGCCCCGTTTTGTTGGTGATTTAAATTTGATTCGACTTGCCATTTGGTGAAAATATTTTTTTTTCCCCAAATTCACCTCATTGCGTCCCCTCAATCACGCCTGGTACTTGTCTCTGTGTTAACTTGTATTTCCTTAAGTCAAATAATTTGTCATCCCTGGCACCGCCTTTGCGAAATAAAAACAAAATGCTAGAAACACTCAACTAGTCAGACAATATCTTTGGAGAGAGGAAGATTTGTTAATGTTTCAGACTGATAATTTTTTGTCTGAACTAGTGAACATTATAGGTGAAGAACCTTTTATATGGAAGAGCTGCCTGTCTTAAAGCGAAAACCTAATTTTGTCTTTGTGTTCTTTTTGTCAGTCATGTACCCAGCTTATGCCAAATGGGTGCAGTCACATCGTGATTTACCAATAAAACTCAATCAGTGGTGTAATGTAGTGGTAAGTATTGAAGGCAATATTTATATGTATCGATGTGTTTATGTTTCATCCATGTATGAGTCAGTTGACCCTTTAATATAAGTGGAAACTTCTTAAATAAAGTAGTAAGGAAGCATTATAAAGAAATGGAAAATTCACAGCAAAAATTGTCTTGGACATTCTTTTTTATCTTTCAGTAGGGAGGGAGGGGGGGAAGCTGGGGGCACAAAGGGAGAGAAGATGAGAGAGCCTGTGTCCTCTTTGGCTGGATGTTTCAATGAAACATAGATGACACATGCAGTAGAAGGTTTATGTTTTTTAAATACATAAGAATCCCTTACATAAAGTCAAAATATCTTTAATGGTACTGTTTCTCTTTATAATTCTCATCATACCTTTTCAAATGTGAGGCCAGTAACCACCTTAGTGCAGTTATTTTGAGGTATGCTTAATCTACCAACATTATTTTAATATGACTTTTAAAGTCACCCTTTGTAGAGATGATGGTACAGTTTTTGGTTTATAATTGCTGGATTATACCTCCGTTTCAGATCTAGTCTCCCCACCAAAACAAAAGATGCTCCAGTACCACTTTTTCTGTTCATAAGATCATAAAAGGACTGAGAATAGACCTGTCAAGCCAGGTTTGCTTTTCACTAAGATAATAGCTGATCTTTGGTTAATCTCCATTTTCCTGCCACCTGCCCTTTTCCCTCACTTCCTTGAAGAATCAAAACTCTGCCTCAGTTTTAAATATATTCAGGGCTAGAGCTACCACACTATCTGAGGTCGAGAATCCCAAAGATTTCCAAGGAATTCCCAGATGAATTTATTTTTAATCACTGTCCTAAATGATCAGCCCTTATCCAGACACTCTGCCGCTATGTTCTAGATTGCCCGGCTAGTGGCAGCAGCCTTTGTGCTTAGCCAGGCAAGCTTACTGTGAATTTTGTACGTTTCAATAGGATCACCCTCCACCTTTTTAAACTCCTCCAGAGAATGTTGGCGCAGTTTATTCAGCCTCCCATGATAAGAAATCCTATCTTGCCAAGGGCTTATTTAATAAACCTTTCTTGTACTGTCTCCAATAAAAATATACCCTTTCCTTAAATATGGAGAACCAAAACTACTCCAGATGTGCTGTTATCAAAGTCCTGTGCATTTATTTATCCCTGTACTCTAGTCCATTTACAATAAATGCTAAACTGTCATTTGTCTTCCTAATTGTTTGCTTTGGCTGTATCTGACTTTGTTCCTTATACTAATATGCCCAAGTACCTCTGAACATCAACATTTACAAGTTTCTCACCCTTTTTTGTTAAAGAAAGAAATCAACTTTTCTATTAATATTAAAGGGGATAAATGAAAAGACAACATCCCTACCAATCAAAGTCTATTTGTCAACCAATAAGATCTCCACTCAAAACATAAATGTTGCTTACGCTTTACGTTAGAATTCTTGTGAATTATCCTGTTAAATGGATGATGAAAAGCTTCCACAAAATTCTTTTCTGAGCAAAGCTCAGGTTCTATATTATAAGCAACCATATGTAATCTCCAATACATTGACCTCAGTCTGTTTGTCTGAGTCACTGACGCCCCAGCCTGAATGCTGTGGCATTTGGCCCTCTTAACTTGAGAGTGCCCCAATTGTTCCTACTTTTTGCTTTCTCTCCATTTAACCGTCCACTACCACTGCTAATATAAAAACCAAAAGAACTACGGATGCTGTAAATCGGAACAAAGACAAAGTTGCTGGAAAAGCTCAGCAGATCTGGCAGCATCTGTGAAGGAGAAAACAGAGTTAATGTTTCAGACCTGAAACGTTAGCTCTGTTTTCTCCTTCACAGATGCTGCCACCACTGCTAATATATTACCCATGCCTGTATAAGCCGTTATCTTGCCTTTTGTCACACTTTTTATGACACCTTAAATACCCTTTGGAAATTGGAGTACAAAAATCTGTGGCTACCTCTTATTCTTGGATCCTGATATCATTGATTTATATAAAATTTTGTGCTAAGTACGCTGACATCCAGGAGGAGTGTGAAGCCATAATTTAATTAAACATTATTTTTAGATGGAACATCTCAGCGGAGGCAATGGCCTAGTGGTATTATTGCTGGATTATTAATCCAGAGACCCAGGTAATGTTCTGGGGACTCAGGTTCAAATCCTGCCATGGCAGATGGTGGAATTTGAATTCAATAAAATATCTGGAATTAACAATCTAATGAGGACCATGAATCCATTGTCAATTGTCGGAAAACCCATCTGGTTCACTAATGTCTTTTAGGGAAGGAAACTACCATCTTTACCTGGTTGGCCTACATGTGACTCCAGACCCACAGCAATATGGTTGACTCTTAACTGCTCTCTGGGCAATTAGGGATGGGCAATAAATGCTGCCTAGCCAGCGCACCCTCATCTCGTGAATGAATTTTTAAAAAAAAATTTTGATTCTTTAGCTTGCGCTGTAAGATTTTGAAAGAGGAAACAGGACTACTTAGTTACTTATTGAGCTCCACATCCACTGTTTTTATCATGTAAAAATAGAAACTTTCTTGCACACACTAATCTTGGATTCAAGGGGGATGCGGCAGAGCTCTTTACCTTGTCACTTTCCAGTTACCACGTGGGTGATCAAACAAAATTCAGTTTTTCAAACAAGAATGCATCGAACCAATATAAATTACATGAAGCTATTAATATTGACTGATGAGCATGAACTAGATTGATTTCAACCAGACTTTTCCTGTTTAAGTTTTAAGTCCAGGCTAATGTTTTCAGTAGATTGTCATTGTCTTTGTCTTTGGTGGCAGGGAAAGAGTGCTGCCATTATCTATCCCCTAAATTAGGGCAATTTTTAGGTACCTTAGAAGGTTTTAGCAGAGTAATTGTATGATAAAGAAAGAAAGCCAATTTTGTAGAATGTGGTACTCTCCATAATTCTACTGAATTGTCGTACTGTTTCAGAATTTTAAAGGTGATTTTTAAGCTCAAAAAGAATGAGCAATTTTTCTGACCCTTAAGGTTGAAAGCAGAATGTGTTACAGTGTGAAGAGCTCATGGATCTCTGTCACTAAGATTGAGATCATCTGTTTAAATGCTGTCCTCCTTCCTTTGACTTAGTTTGTCAGACCTTTTTTCTTCTTTCCCTTCCTCCTCAAATCTGCTGTTATCATCTCAAAAAAAAAAAACCCTTAACCCCTCTGTCCTTGCAAAGTGCTGCTGAATCTCAAACTTCCCTTCCAATGCAAGACTTTGAATGTGGTGGTGTCTCAATCTGTCCATTTTTCCGCAACTGCACGTCTGAACCTGTCTCCACCTGCCACGACTTTGTGATGAAGATTCAATATATTATTATTATTACTTAGAAGCTTGAGTTCTAAAATGAAAGTGAAAGAATCATGTACAACTTTTAAGTTTGGCATTTATAGCCTGAGAATGTTAAAAAAGGGAAGGCATAGATTTTAGTTTTGTGACAGTTCACTGAAGCTTGTCAAAAGCACCTCATTTTTCAGCTTGGTATGTATAATATTCTGACCCCAACATGGAGTTCAAAAACTTTGTGGTAACTACTACTCCATTTTGTTTTCTGTTTCATTGTTGGTTTGACTTTTCCTTTCACTTTTATTTCCTTTGCATTCAGACAGAAGTGTTCCTGTTATTCACACATCCCCCAGATGCTTTTTTTAAGAAAAACTTAACGCAATCCTTTTGGTTTTGCATCATCCAAAAACCTTTTGACATTTGTCATTTGTCATTTTGTCACCCTATCACAAATAGCAGCTCACCACCACTATGACCTCAAGGATACTAGGAATAGGCAATAAATGCTGACCCAGCCAGTGCCACCCATATCCCATGAATGCATTTATTTAAAAAAAATCTCTGACTTAACCTATACCTGATATCCACATTTTTTCAGCAGTTATCACTCTAAGGTAATCAGAAGTTTAAATCCTGCAAAGTTTGTCAGGAGGCAGGGTTCAGTAATAGCACCCCTCGCAATATATCAGATGAGATCAGCTAATTTAGCATAGACTAAGACTATATCCTGAATCTTTGTAGTTTGAGCATATGAACATACAAGTAAGAGCAGGAGTAGGCAATTTGGCCCTTCAAATCTGCTCTGCCCTTTAAGGTCATGGCTGATCGGATTGTAACCTCAACTTCACATTCTTGTTTCTCTTGTTTACCAAGAATCCAGCCACGTCTGCTTTAAAAATATTCAAAGACTCTGTTTCCAGTGCCTTTTGAGGAAGATTTCCATAGACTCATTTCTTTCTGGGAGGAAAAAACAAAATTGCTTTGTCTTCATTTTAAATGGGAGACCACTTATTTTAAACCAGTTACTCTGTTCTAGAATCTCTCATAAGAGGAAACAGTCCACCGACCCTGTCAGGAGTCCACGAGATCTTTATCCTTCAATCGAATTGCTTCTTAGTTTTCAAAACTTCATTGGACAGAAGCATAGCCTGTCCACCCTTTCCTTTTAAGATACTCAACTTGTTTCAGGTGTTAGTCTGATAAACCTCTAAATTGCTTCCAATCCATTTGCATCCTCTTTTAAATAAATAGGCCTATTCTGTGCCCAGTACTCTTAACTGTGTTCTCACCAGTATCCGTCATAACTGAAGAATAAACTCCCTTTTGTATCCCACTCCCCTCATATTAAATGATAAAATGCCATTTACAATTCTTTCTGTACTCGCACAGTAAATTTTGATTAATCATGTACTGAGACCCTCTTTCATCTCAAAGCTTCACAGTCTCTTTCCATTTAGATGACATACTGATCTGTAACTTTTCTAATTGAATGTGGATGGTGTCTCCGCCCCTTGGAATTTTGCTTCTGGAAATATACCTATTGTGTGCATTCCAAAATGCCTCCTTAAAGGTCTGCCACTACACCTCTATTGACCTATCCTTCAGCCTAACATGCCAGTTCACTCTGTCATCTGTTTTTGATATCTATTTACGTAGCTGAAGATTTAATCTTGTTTAGTAATGCTTCTCAGAAGTCCATTGGGACACACCACTACATTTAAAATGCTGTGTAAATGAATGTTATTGGTAGAGCATGATATGATTTGTAGTTCCTTAAAGCCATTCAAAATTTGACAATTTGCTTTGGGTTTTGAGAGTTGTTCATTGTTCATTCAAAAGCCGAGCTTCAAACCCTTCATTCTCTCTGCCATCAAACTTGCTTCAATCTTTACAACACTTTTCATGGTTGCCTCTATCTCAATCTTAGAAGTGTGAAACTATTGTCTAGCTTTGTTATTTATCCACATCAATTACTTGAGTGCCTTTCTTGCCGGCTTTCTGTTGTGACTTTTTGTAACTTTGGGGTTGTTTATGAAGTTTAAGTGCAGGATAATACAAGTAACTAAGTGATTCTTGATGTGTATTTTCCATACATGCATGGATTTCACATCCCCAGCATGGTGATCAAATCCCAATCCCTGCGTTCCTCTGTAGCCTTCAGTAGCATTACCTTTGCTGCACCGTCCATCTATGTACTTTATCCTCCTGTACTCCTCAATTCTTCAACTCTTGCTTTTTGCACATCCATCATTGCTGACAGAACTTTGGCCTTCTTGTTCCTACTTTCTTTAACTCTATGCATAAATTCACCTGTCTCTCTGCATATCATCTTCTCAGCTTTTATCTTCTACCAAACATTTGATTAACTCTCCTAACTCAGTCTCTATTCCTTGTTTACTCTCTCCCTGTGTATCAATGATTATTTTTTACATTTAAAGGTACTGTGCAAGTTCATAAATGCAAGTATAGATGCTGGAAATATGAAACACAGCTGGTCTTGCAGCAATCCTTCAGGAGAAAATGGTTGATCTTAAGAACATGAATGGTCACTGGAGTTAGTGTTAACTCAGTTTCTCTACAGATGCTGCCAGACCTACAGTTTCTGCAGCACTGCTTTTTTTTTGTCAGTTCACATTATTCTCTGCAATTTTGGTTTCAAGTGATTTATATTAGTCTTGCAACCTCCTAACCAAACCAATCATAACTTTTTGTGTATTTTTTTCAATCCACAGCGTTGGGAATTCAAACACCCACAACCATTCCTACGCACTCGTGAGTTTTTATGGCAGGAAGGGCATACGGCATTTGCTACTCGTGAGGAGGCCACAGCAGAGGTATAATATCAGAGAAGGTGGATGCAAAATGACTGAGTAATGCTTGCCATTTCTGGGAGATATGAATTCATCTTTTAAAATAGTCACAAATTAACACTAATCTAAACTGAACTAAATTGTTCTATGACTTAGTACGGAGGAAAAAATTGGTATTTCGTTTTAGAGTTGGGAGCTATGTGTTATGTAGCTTCCATTTCTGTATGATTTTGTATTTAAGAAAATGTTCCAGCAGGCCACAAGATGGAGCCAAATCTCAGTTTTACTCAATTTTCTCATCAACCTGTTCAGATGTTATTACGCATTTCTGGGGCAGGTGGGATTTGAATCCAGATCTCCTAGCTCAGAGGTAGGAACACTGTCACTGCACCACAAGAGTCCTCAATTTTGCACTATTGCAGTTGGAATCCAAAAGTCAATAATTGTTTATTGCCCTTTAGATTGACGATTAGAAATCTTTTTAACTCATTAATTCAGCTCTCATTATGACAATTCCATTGCCTTTAATGATTGTGAATCTATCTGGTTGAAAGAATAAGCTTGTTTGGCAGCAGCGATCAGCGTTTCTGACATTTTTTTCACTTATCGGTATCAGTGTCATTACTCCCAGATAGTACAACACCAAAAGGCTACTTTGGTTAGCTTCTGAAAAGAAAAATAATTTGGACTTCCACTATTTTAGTTTGTTTTGGAGCATCTAAATTTGTCATTTCAATGAGGGGATTTTTAAAAATAAATTGGATTCTTAGTATTAACATTAACGCCTGTGTTGTCAAGTATGCCTGCTTTACAAACTGCATATTGGTGTTCTTTCAACGTTCGTCAAATAATATCTGCCATTGCAGGTTTTGCAAATTCTGGAACTGTATGCACAAGTATATGAGGATCTACTTGCAATCCCTGTGGTAAAAGGAAGAAAGACTGAAAAAGAAAAGTTTGCAGGTGGTGACTATACAACTACGGTTGAGGCCTTTGTATCAGCCAGTGGAAGAGCCATCCAGGTATATGCATTTTTAACGTTGATGATATACAGTACCCAAGATATTGCTACCTATAGTTTTTATTTTGACTGAAAATCACTTGATTTTTCATTACGTAAGTATAACAGTTGAAAGGCGATGCAAAAAGTTCTTTCTTGGGGTTTTGGAAAATCGAATCATTTTCATACTTTTTCGAATCACAGAATCCCTACAGTACAAAAAAAGGCTGTTTGGCCCATTGAGCCTGCACTGACCCTCAGACCGAGCCCCCCACTCTATCCCCATAACCCCGCACTTACAATGACTAATCCACATAGCACTGGACACTATGGGGAAATTTAGCATAGCCAATCCACCTAACGTGCACATTGTTGGACTGTAGGAGGAAACCGGAGCACTTGGAGGACACTCACGCAGACACATAAGGAGAATGTGCAAACTCCATACAGACAATTCACCAAGGCTGGAATCGAACCCAGGTCCCCTGGCAGTGAGGCAGCAGTGCTAACCACTGTGCCACCACTAGAACCATTGCATCTTTCACCAGTTTCAATTTTGCTGAGTGGTGAACTGAAATAGAAGAAGGGTGACTAATTCTGTGCAACAAGTGGAAATATATTTGGGGTCTAGCTAGGGAAAAGGACGAGGGTGGATTTCACAGACTTCAGTCTGAATATTAATCATAGACAGAGGCCTTGCCTGCAGAATCCACCACACAGCTTAATCTCACTTTCCTGCTCTTGGTCTGTTGCCTTGCAGGTTATGGGACTTTAGGTACATATCCAAACACTTTAAAGGTAGCAGTTTTCTGATTTGAGCAGGTATAGGTTACTGAGGTTGGGGGTGAGAGTCTCAGGCAGCATTTCCCAAATTGTCAAATTTCAATTCCACAGCATCCAACATTTGTACTTGAAGGGTTCCTTGTTTAACAATCAGCCAGGCTTGGCTCCACTCTGGCAGACAATTCTCTAGATTGTGTCAGTCCTATCCACAACTCAGTGGGGTAATAGCCCGAGACTGGGGCAGGGGTGGTGGGGGGTGGAAAACCTAAGATGGGAGCGAGAAGCCTTCATGCTTCTGCTGGCCTATGTGTTGAAAATGTGCTTATCTTCTCCTTGGCACTTTTCTCCTTTCCCTTCAACTTGTTTTTTTTTTTAAAATAAAACCTGTTCAGAGATGTTATTATGCACCTCTGGAGCAGGTGGGTCTTAAACCCAGGCCTCCCAATCCAGCAGTAGGGAGTCTGAGGGCCCTCTCAACTACATGGTTTACTCAGATTAGTGAAATGCAGGTGACTGCTATTAACCCTGCAAAATGGGTTAAATCAGAGGTTTCAAAGCTCATTGAAATATTGAATAGCCAACCTACATCTTGGGTGCAGATTAGCTGTCCAATTAATGTCCTATTATTAAACCTGGATGTGGTTGAAGTTTCAGATTTTAAAAATTTTAACGTCTGACGTAAAATTAAACCGCCTGTTTTTGAGTGTTAAAATTCATTCACTTGTTTCATGAGTTCTTGGAGGCTGTAAACTTGTATGGGATAAACTTTTCCCAATATTGAAATTGTAGTTTTGAAATTGTAGGGAGCAACTTCGCACCATTTGGGACAGAATTTTTCTAAGATGTTTGAGATTGTGTTTGAAGATCCAAAGAAACCTGGAGAGAAGCAGTTTGCATATCAGAACTCCTGGGGACTTACAACGCGAACTATTGGGGTTATGACAATGGTCCATGGTGACAACCAAGGTCTGGTATTGCCTCCAAGAGTTGCTTGTGTACAGGTATGTGTTTTTTTTTTGTTTGAAAGCAAAGTTTCTGCAAGATGAAAATTTGTAAAGTGGTGAAATTGTTTATGACTCTGTTCACAATTTGAGGTTGTCATTGTTGTGAAATGGGGGTCTAAATTATAGTATCCTTTTAATAAATGGTGTGAAATAGGCTTGAAATATTTTGGTATTTAATTTTTTATAGTAACGTTAAAACTGAGAATATATAAAGTATAGTTATGGGCCACAGGGAACAATACATGTTTATTCCATGACCACTTGACAATGGAAACTTGGAAAAGGGATCTTTAAACTCAGTTGTATGTGTGAATTAGCCTCTATGAATTCTTTTCAAAGCAAGAAACTACTTTTTTAACTTACTGTTCCTACACTCCAAAATGGATTGTGGGAGCAAATTTCAATTGCACATTCAGAGATGAATTGCTTATGACTAAAGTTATAAATTACTTGGAAGGAAATTACGTGGAAAGGATTGTGCGATAACACCAAAATTGAGATTTCCAACGTATATGCGCTGTGACAGCAGATCTCCCATTGCATTGCTCACAGAGAATTGGAAAATGCAGTAACTTAAAGGGAACTTTATTTTTCATGTGATGTCTGAAATCAATGATCCTTTTAATAGCAGGATGTTGATGTTATGAACTCATTCAAAGGTTAACTTCAGGGAGACTCCCGAGTTAAGGTTGAAATCCTGGCTTTGATTGTGACAAGATTAACTATTGTTTGCTGGTCCCAGTCAAAGATGCATCAATGATTTTAAAGTGAATACAAAAGGATACAATGTTATTCAACTGGGTGCAGCTGAATTTTTAAACTTTTACCTTTGTTCTAAGAAATAGTCACAATCGTACCATACATTTAAAAATCCACAGTCGCAGTTTAACAGAATAATGCATTATTCATTCTATACTTTGATTTGTTCTATCGTAACAAAGTAACATTTTCAATGATGTCATTGAATCAGTCTGGCTGAGACTCAATTTATTATACAGTGTGGTCATCTGGAGAACTAGCTAACTGCATATACACTAGTACATTAGTTTTGCAACAAAGTACCTGATCTGTAGATAAACGATGGTATTTCTAGGTACCATAAATAAAAGTTCCATTTTCCAGTAGTGTCTCTTACCTTTATGAGCACAGAATTTACCAAAGCAATTAAGGAGTCCTTATCCAATGTGTTTCATGATTATTTTATAATTGCTTATTTAATTTTATTTAATTGCTTATTTTATAGGTTATAATAATACCATGTGGAATCACAAACACACTCTCAGAAGAAGACAAAGACTGTTTAATAAAAAAGTGTAGCCAGTATCTTGACCGGTTGACCAATGTTGGAATTCGTGCTCGGGCTGACTTGAGGGACAACTACTCACCTGGCTGGAAGTTCAACCACTGGGAGTTGAAAGTAAGTGGCTACTTTATATTTCTATTGAAATGCATGAACCCTCTTTGGTTAGT
The DNA here is from genome assembly GCA_024137785.1 of Ginglymostoma cirratum. Taxonomy (NCBI): domain Eukaryota; kingdom Metazoa; phylum Chordata; class Chondrichthyes; order Orectolobiformes; family Ginglymostomatidae; genus Ginglymostoma; species Ginglymostoma cirratum. The sequence goes on from JAHRHZ010000018.1 coordinate 33,020,573, forward strand.
TTTATTTGGCAGAGAGAAATTACTGTGCCCATGGTGCAAAGGATAGAGGTTATGAATGGTACATAAGAAGTAGATATTTGCTTTTTATAGAGAGAAGTTGGATGTTTATTCAGTTTCTGGGACCAAAATTATTTCCATACCTTTTGCAGCAGACTTTGGAAATTTTGAAACCGGTCTCATTGATGTTATCTTGGTCTTCAACACCTGTATTTCATAGAGCCTGTTTTTCCTTGTAATTGAAATAAATTGAATTACACAAATAGTTCTCGAAGTCATTTTGGACTCGATGTTAACTCTTTTTCCTGTATCAACAGATGTTACCAGACTTGCTGAGTTTCTCCGGTACTTTCTTTTTACTCCAGATCTCCGGCATTTTTGCTTTTGCCCACTAGTTGCTTAGTGTGTAGAACTTGAATATTGCTGAATGTAAGCATTTTATCTTGTATTTCTCAGGGCAGTGCAAGGATGTCAAATTTCAAAAGGAGTAACAATTTATACTATATTGAAAAAAAGTTTTTCATATATACAGGAATCTTTGCATTGCAGGCCAAAGCAATTTGCCCACATATTGAGATAACAAGGTGTGGAGCTGGATGAACACAGCAGGCCGAGCAGGAAAGCTTGACGTTTCGGGCCTCGACCCTTCATCATCATCATCATCATTTCTGATGAAGGGTCGAGGTCCGAAACGTCAAGCTTTCCTGCTCCTATGATGCTGCTTGGCCTGCTGTGTTCATCCAGCTCCACACCTTGTTATCTCGGATTCTCCAGCATTTGCAGTTCCTATTATCTCTTGCCCAGATATTGCATCTTTTTTAAATTGAACAAAAGTATGAGAGACAATAGAATTCTCAGTGCCTCAGCCAGCCAGACTGAACTTGCTAACCAAATCAGCACCCTTTTCTCAGGTAGCAAAAAATGTTGCTTCCTTTGAAATTTGACGTTCTTACGTTTATCCTGATTAGTCCAAGACAAAATGAATTGCATTATTTAGTACAATTACTTTACTTCATACTGTGTATGAATCTCTAAAGCTGGTTTGATTCAAGGATGCTCAGAATTGCTTTAACTCTTCAGTTTTGTGGGTTTAAATAATACAAAATATTTAGTCCATTAATATAGCCAGCAATTCATCTGGCCTAATAGTACTTTATGATATCCTTATTTAAGGAGAATCTGCCGAGGTCAGAATGCTATCACCAACCACGGTAAATATAATGATGTCAATAGCTCTTACAGCATTTGTCTATTGGGTGTTCCTTTAAAATTCTACTCTGACATATAGTATTCTGGATATCCTTTATTATCGCACTCTGAATCTTCCAAGTTTATTAAAGATTTGTGAACAACTGTTGCAGCATCTGATCCAGCTTCAGTGCATTAGATTATAGTTAGGATTATCTTTTATTATTTTCATTCGAATGGAACTAATATTCTTTAATTTGTTCCAATTTTAGGGTGTACCAGTCAGGCTAGAGGTTGGACCACGGGACATGAAAAATAATCAGTTTGTCGCTGTCAGACGAGATACTATCAACAAACTGACAATAGCAGAGGTTGATGCTGAGATCAAGCTAAAGAATTTATTGGAGGAAATCCAAAACAATCTTTATAACCGGTATTCCATATTCTCAGTGAAAATTCCTCTTTTAGGATTCACAGTCAATGTCTATTTGAACAATTCCACAAGCTCTGTACTACTCAGTGACTATCACTGAATAAAGATATACACTTTTTCTTGCACTCAGCAGGACATTTTCTAGAAAAGCGATATGAAAAGAAACAGTATTTTATGCTGTATGAGAAGAGAATGCTGAAAATCGGCAAGTGGACTCGGTGGAGCATTACCTCAGAAAATGCACCATTTGCCTTTTTCAGTAAACTCCTATAAGCATGAATGTGTTTCAAACTTGCACCACTTTCTTTGGAACCGCCCACCTCCTGAGAAATTGGTAGAGCCCTTATGGAGAGGAGCTTCTTTTGGACATGGTCCTATGACAAGAGGAAAATATATTGCTTAATCAGTTCAACCTCTACCCTGTGTAAAGGGATCTATGACTCAGCAAGATCAAAAAAAATCAACCTCCCAAGCCCCACTAGGTTTATGTTTGGTATAGGAGTGAGCCATGCAGCACAGTAAGATTGCACTAATCCCTCCTTTATAGTTTACTATCTTGCATAGCTTTGTGTCATCTGCAAACTTGGAGATTTCATTTAGTTTCTTTGTGATTAATTTATACAGTGAATAGTTGGGGTCCTAGCACTGATTCCAGCAGCACCTGATGATATTTTGCCATTGATTGCACTGTCTGTTTTGTTCACTGTTTTGCACTATTAACAGCAAAAACACAACGCAAGAAATAGGAGCAGCAGTACATGATATGCCCTTTCAAGACTACTCTGATTACATGGCAATCGTGAATGATCTTGAACTTTAAATTCCTACTTCTGCCTGCTGCTCATATACCTTTTATTCCATCACAGGTCAATAATATCTCAATTCTGGCCTCAAATATATTCAATGATAGAACATCCACAACCCTTTTGGGTACTAAATTCCAAAGCTTCACAGCTCTGTGAATGAAATAATATCCTCAAATCAGTCCTAAATGATGAACCGCTTTGTCTGAAACCATGCCCTGTGTTTTTTTGTTTTGTTTCCACTGATTGGGGAATCTCTCTCTCAGCATTTATCAGGTCAATCTGTGCATTATTGCATAGTTTCAATGAGATCATCTGTCACTCTTCTAAATGTCTGAAAATATTGGCCCAATTTACTCAGCCTCTCATCATAGACCACCTCCCTCTTTTCAGAATCCCTGTGTGGTGCAAGATTCTTCTTTCAATGTGGAGACCAACACTGCACTAGACTAATGAACTGCGAAATCAGTGCAGTAGGGAGAGTAATCTATTAGTAATTTAGCTATCATGTTCTGCAGTAGCGATTATGCTTCTTTTTCATCATTTATTATTTTTCTTCCTATGAATAAGAGCTGCTCAGGATCTAAAGGAGCATATGGTTTTGGCTGACACAATGGAACAATTTCAGCAAGAGTTGGACTCAGGAAAGGTATGATCTCAGTTAATTGCCTTCTACTTATGTCAGCTTTAAGCCATTCATGTCCAATACTTGGCACAGTTAGATAGCACCTATCAATTTAGATGTGAATACAGATAAAACTAATGGAGTCATAGAGACGTGCCGCACGGAACCAGGCCCTTCGGTCCAAGTTGTCCATGCCAACCAAATATCCTAAATGAATCTAGTCCTAATCGACAGAATTTGGCCCAGATCGCTCTAAACCCTTCCTATTCATGTACGCATCCAGATGCCTTTTAAATGTTGTAATTGTAATGTTATGGGATTTTCTCTCACCATTTCCTTAGATACAAGAGCTTTGTATTAAATGTTTATGGCATTTCAGTGCAGTCTTCTGACGTGTTGAACAAAGTTCCTACCAATTAGCGTTAACTTATTAATTACTGAAATGTATGGGTGGCATGGGAAATGGTTGGGGTAGTTGGTGGTGGGGAGAGTGGAGGAGAGAGAAGTCCACGTGTCGTAGTGATTAGAAGCATTATGTGCAGGGCAAATCTTGTACTGTGCTGGTGAGCAGCACATGATTCTGTCCTCCAGCGCTGCATTTCCCACAGAAATATAACTGCTGGTTCTGAGTTTAGAATTTTATATTGTTGTCTCGCTCGTTTCAGATTGTGCAGATTCCTTTTTGTGGTAACATAGAATGTGAAGATTGGATCAAGAAAACAACAACAAGGTAATAATAAATGCCAGAGTTGTAATCTTAATTCTTTATTCATTGCTGCCATCCCAGTATTTGAATCATGTCTGAGGAGTGCAGAGGAAAGCTCACCTTGAATTAATTTATGGATGTCTCTTTTAAAGCATTTGCTTATGTTTTAACTTCAATTTAACTATTAGCTGAAACATGAGGTAGCTTGAGCAGAATATTGTTCAAACAATATTCAAAACAATTACATGTCATTGCCCTGTCTGCCCTCTTTGATTGAGTAACATATTTCATAGCAATAGTTGAAAAGAGCAGGTGATTTCTCCCAGTGACCTAATCAATATTTGTCACTTAACCATTATGACCATAAAACAGATTATCCGATCATTATCGCATTGCTGTTTGTGAAACATTGCTGTGTTCAAATTGCTTGCCCTGTTTCTTTATCTTAAATTAATAAATATACTTCAGCAATGACTTTATTCAACGATGCTGTCTAAATTCCTTTTCTTTTTGGTTTAGCTTTTTGAATCTGCAAGGTCCTCTTCTGCTATTTTTCACCTGTTTAGAATAATGAAGGTGTGGGGTGGGGGTGAAGGTTTGATTTAGTGTTTCATTTGTTTTTGTACATTTCATGCTGCAGGGATCAGGATATTGAGCCTGGTGCACCATCTATGGGAGCCAAGAGTCTCTGCATTCCTTTCAAACCTCTTCGTGAACTACAACCTGGAGCCATATGCATCAGTGGCAAGGAGCCTGCCCAACACTATGTACTTTTTGGCCGCAGCTACTAATTAGGAAACAAAGTGTGAAAAAAAATCATGTCTTTGACCTTAACTGTTTTTATAAGATGAAAAATTATAGTTACTTTCACCTTTTTTGTGTATTTTTATCTAGTTATGAAATAAACTGTATCATCAATTAAAACAAAACTCCTAGGGCTATGGCTATTACAAATAGGTTCCAGATATCTTACTCAATAGAAATAAACCTTTAATGAATATACTTCTCTTTGTGTGTTGTTTAAACAGTGTAATGACTAACTCTATCATTATCTCCACCAACCCACTTTCCCATGCATTGAAACAAGCACAGTGAAGGCTGGAGAAACTCAGCAGGTTCTGAAGGACAGCCATACTGACTCAAAACATTTTCTCTGTGCAGAGAGAAACAGACGCTGCCAGACCTCCGAAGTTTCTCGTTTCAGATTCCCAATATCAGCAGTATTTTGCCTGTATTTCTGTAATTTGATCTGTCTCACCAGATTGATTATCACAAATGTGAAAATGGGTGAGGCAATTTCAGTTGCTGATGTTCCAAATGTCTGGGAGAACCAGTGACTGAAAATCCAGAAACAGAGCAAAGACGCATTTGGTAGCAGTGACCATTCTGTTGGCAAGGTCTGTGTGGTGGGTGAGAGAGTCAGCAGCTTTGGACTGAATTCAGATGGGCAGAGGAAGACTTGCAGCATTGAGATTCTCCCCTCTTTCCCCTTACTTTACTGAGTGCCTGAGGTCAGGCTCAACCAACTATCCTCTTGTAGGGAAGGTAGTTGTGTCGTCACCTTTTAAATGCTTTTGTAGGTCGTGGGTGTTGCTGGCTGGTGTCAGTCACTAGGGGCCCTTCAGAAGGTGGTGGTGAGCTGCTGCCTTGAACTGTTGCAGTCCATTTAGTACAGGTAGACCCACAATGCCATTAGGGTGAGTCTTCTGGAATATCAGCCCAGTTGCGCTGAGGTAATGGCGATATATTTCCAAGTCAGGATGGTGAGTGTTTTGGAGGAGAATTTGCACATGGTGATTCTATATATCTACGGCCGTTTTCCTTCTAGATGATAGTGATTGAGAACTACCAGGTAGAGTTCATGTGCCCGCAAGCTCCTTGTGCCACTAGGTTGTAATGTTCCCATAAAACACTGGCTTGACTCTCATTTACAGAAAATGATCATTTTCTTTTAGAAATTTTGCAATGAATCCACATACTTGGCTACAACAACTTAGTCTAGATTCAGTTGTTTGAATTGATTGTATAATAAAATAAACAAAATTTCAGCATTTTAAAAGAGCAATCTTAACTGGTATCTCTGCTAACTCAATTCTGCATAACTTGCTCTGAAAAGCAAACTAAAACAGAGGCAACATTGCAACATGGATTGGAAATTGACTGGGAGGTAGGAGAGAGATTAATGGATACATATTCTGATTGGTTATTTGCTTCCAATTGTGCTTTACAGAAAGCTGTGCAATGGAGTCAGAGTTGTACAGTATGGAAACAGACCTTTCAGTTAAACTTGTAAATGCCGACCATGTATTCTAAGTTAATCTAGTCCCATTTGCCAGCATTTGGCCCATTTCCATTTAAATCCTTTCCATTCATGTACCCATCAAGATGCCTTTTAAATGCTGTAATTGTACTAGCTCCTACTACTTCCTCTGGCAGCTCATTCCATACACACACCACTGTGTGGAAAAAGTTGCACCACGATGTCCCTTTTTATATCTTGTTCCCTCTCGGCTTAAATCTGTGCCCTCTAGTTTTGAATTCTCTTACCCTGGAAAAAAGACCTTGGCTAATTACCTCATCTATTCCCCTCATGATTTTATAAACCTCTATCCCCTCAACCTTAGACGCTCCAGGAAAAGAAATCCCAGTCAGTTCTGCCTTTCCCTATAGCTCAAACCCACTAATCCCAGCAAAATCCTTGTAAATCTTTTTGAACCTTTTCATGTTTAATAGCATCCTTCCTATAGCAGGGAGACCAAAATTGAACACAGCATTCCAAAAGTGACCCACCCAATGTATCGTATAGCCGATATGTGGCATTCCAACTCCTATACTCAATGCGCTGACCCATAAAGGCAAGTGTTCCTATCACCTTCACTATGTTGTCTACCTGTGACACTAATTTAAAGGAACTATGAACCTGCAACCCAAGGTCTCTTTGTTTGGTAATACTCCGCAGGACCCTACTATTATGTGTATAAGTCCGATCCTGATCTGCCTTACCAAAATGCAACATGTCACGTTTATCTAAATGAAACTCCTTCTGCCACTCCTCAGCCCATTGGTCCATCTGATCAAAAGTCCCTTTGTACTCTGAGAACCTTGTTCACTGTCCATTACACCAATAATTTTGGTGTTGGCCTAAATTTTTCATGAATGAAGCACTAGGGAGTTGTAAATAAAAAATTGCATATGATACTAATCAGGGAGGCATAGTATGTAGTGCATGTGGGAGCAGAAAGTTACAAAAGGATACTGAATAATTAAATAAATAGGGAAAACTGACAAATGGAGTTCAATGTGGCAAAGTCATAAACTATGAATCCATAAAGGAATTGGAATATTTCTCAGGTCACATGATGGAAAAGTGGTGTATAATGGGATAGAAGTACACATCACTACAGGTTGATAGAAAGGTCCAAGAGCGAATAAAATGTTGGCCTTTATTTCAAGGTGATGCAAATGTAATTGAGGGTAAGATATGCTTCAGTACTATACAGCAATGCTGAGACTCTTAACTAAAACTGAAATGCTGGAAATACCCAAAATGTCTGGCAGCAATTGTAGCAAGAGAAACTGTTAACGGCTCAGATTTAAGATGTTTTATCAACCTAAGAATTTAATGCCATTTCTCTCTCCATTGACGTTGCTGGATCTGTCGAGTGTTTCAGTGATTGTAATGCCATCTGGAGTACTTTGTATTCAATATTTTTGATGTTATTCTTCACCATATTTATTGCTAACCTCACCTTTTTTTAAAAAAACTCTTTCATGTGATGTACCTTGCTGACTCTAGCTAACATTTATTGCCCATCCCTGAATGTCCTTGAGAAAGTTTGGGTGAGATGCCTGCTTGAGCCACTGCAGTCCTTGGGTTGCAGGAAAGTACGTGGTTCTGTTAGGAAGGGAATTCCAAGATGGGTGAGTTATTGAAGTGCAATAACTGGTAAATGGTACACACTGCTGCAGTGCATCATTGGAGATGGGAGTGAATTATGAAGGCTGTGGATAGATGCTAATTAAGCAGCTTGCTTGCCCTGAATGGTATGGGGTTTCTTGAGTTATTGCAGCAGCATCTAACCAAACATGTAGAGAGTATTCCATCGTATTGCTGACTTGTACCATTAAAGATGGCGAACAAGCTTTCAGTCAGCAAGTTCTTAAAAATGCATATTTCCTAGCCTCTAAACTGCTCCTGTAACCACTGTATTTATGTGGCTAATCCAATTCAGTTTCTCGTCAATAGTAACTGCTAGGATGTTGATATTGGGAGATACAGCGTTGGTGGTGTTACTGGATGTCAAGTACCACAAGGGTCAGTGCTTTGTCTACAACAGTTCACAATCAATATAAATGGTTTGGATATGGGGACTAGCTGTAATACTTCCAAATTTGCTGATGACATACCATACTGTATGGAAATACATGTCATGAGGAGCATATAGGGTTTCAAGAAGGCACAGACAGGTGAAGTGAATGGACTATAACACAACAGATGAAATCTGAATAGACATGGAGATATTCACTTTGATGGGAAAAAAAACCAAAAGGCAGAAAATTTCTAAAATGATGAAAAGTTGGGGAGTATGAGTGCACAAAGGGATAAGGTGTCCTCATCCGTAAGTTCCTTAAAGTTAGCATAGAGGTGCAGCGAGCATTTAGCAAGGAAGTGGTATATTGGCTTTGAATTCAAGGGGATTTGAGTATGGGTGAAAACATTCAAATGAAGTAGAATACTGCAGTCGCTGGAAATCTTTAACGGAATGCTGGAAAAACTCAGCAGGTTTGGCACCATCTGTGAAAAAAAGTTAACATTTTGAGTCTGATTAAACTATGTTGCCAGACTGGCTGAGTTTCTGCAGCATTCTCTGTTTGTTACAGGAGTAACATGTCTTGCTACAATTGCGTAAACCCTTGGTGATGTCTCACCTTGAGTACGGTGTATAGTTTATCAGAAGAGGGGAATGCACTGGAGGTTCACCAGATCAATCCCTTGTACAGTGGGACTGTTGTGAGGACTTTATATTAATTCACTGGATGTTCGTGTTACTGGCAAGACCAGCATTTGTTGACCATTCTTAATTGCCCAGAGGGTAGTTAAGAGTCAACCACATTGCTGTTGGTCTGGAGTCACATGTAGGCCAGACTGGGTAAGGATGGCAGCTACCTACCCCAAAGGACATTAGTGAACTAGATGGGTGTTTTCCAACAATCGACAATGAATCAGTCACTGGCTCGTGTAGCAGTATACTTCTGGGTATTTCCTAGTTCGGAATTTGGTCATGAGCTCTGTGCATTTTAAAGCATCTTCTCGAAAGTATACAGAATAAAATTAGATGTTCTTTTAATCCATAAAATAAAAGCAACATTTTTAATACTGTTTTAGAATAATTTACAAGATGGGGGTGGCGAGTTCTGGGTTTCCCCGCTTTTATTTGTTTTTCATTAAACTTTTGCTTCTACTTTTACCTTCTGATCGGCTGGTAAAGAGCATCTTCCAGAGGGACACTATTGATGGTAGCAACCTCACAGGTGGCTTGTGGGCCTGAGCTCTGGCGTTGGCAGCAACGTGACAGTTTCAGAGTCGGCCAGCTGGTAGAAGGAGGATGTTTCGGGAGGCGATTGCAGCGGTGAAGGCAGTGTGCTATACTCCTCATTGGCACTGTGGCTGTGTCCTAGTATTGTGGTGGGTCTGGCCCAGGATTCCAACGGCCCTGGATTCGGTGGCTTTGATATTGGCTTTCTGCGGTGGCGGAGAATGTATATTGCTGTCTTTTCCTTGAAGACTGACTTTGTCTTAATTTTTACATTTTTTTAAAATTATGATTTCTGTTATAGCTGCCGGAGTATGGCGACTTAAACACTTTTCACTATTTCTTGTAAAAATATGTGTGACAATAAATTACTAAGCTATTCTATAATTTCACTCCTTTAAGATAGGCTGAAATAAGTGGCTACCATCCTTGTTGATATAAAATATGTTCTGTTGCTGAAGGAAGGCACATCCTGTTGAAACTTTTCATTTTATACTCTTCAGGGCAATTTGCGAAAATAGCAATAAAGGGGGACAACAACATTAACACTGTACAAGAAAAGTATCGATTGGAGAAAACAGTAGTTATTAACGATTGACATAACACATTGCGTCTGTTCAACTCATCCACAAAATTGGTTTCTCAGGGCAATGGTTTTTTTTAGAAAAGCAGGGCCCTGTACATTAATATATGTAGTTTCCAGTATTTGTAGGGTGTGCCATTCTGCAAACCTGATTGAAAATTCTAAATTGGCTGTTACTGTAATTCCTTGCAACTAAACAAGGTTAGAGAGTTCTTCAGTAAAATGTGACCTAATCCAGTATTGCTCAGAAAGCAAGTGGGTGCAGACCTCCATCACATTAATGAAAATTTGCTTATACTGTGGTGGCCTTTGACAGATAATGATTGTTTAGCTTGTTTATAGTTTAGAATAATCAAAGATTGAGTTTATTTTTGAAAATTGGAAGGACTGGTAGGTTTTAGGAGCAGTTCGGAGGAGACCTCACTGCAGTCAGAAGTAATTTAGTTTTCTCTCCTTGGGGAATACGTTGGCCCAACAGAAGTTTTTAGTTTCTGAAAAATCCAACCAAACACTCTTGGTTTGGAAATCTGCAAGTAATTAAAGGCTGGGAATAATTTAAGATCTCAGATTTGAGTGTCCTCATGGAAGAGGACTCCACAGTTCATAGAAAATAATTTGGGGAGAACCAGATCGTTCAACTTTAAAAAGATTTAATGTCGAGGGGTAATTTTTCCAGACTCTAGTCTCTGCAGCAGGTAGTGTTGGAAAGCTGGTTGAAACTTTGTTTTGCTGTGTTTTTTAAGAACTTTCTGAGGATTCTAAATTTACAGCTTAGTTTTTTTTGTGTAATAAACTTCTGTTGTTAAAGAAACTCTGCAGCTCATGTGACTATATTTCAGCGATTGATACTGATGTCAACTAAAGTAAAACATATGCTCTGTCATGCCAGATTTCACGTTGGGATCTAACTTGTCCAGAAGTACCAACAGTGAGAGCAGGTCCTTCAGTCCCTTGAGCCTGCTCTGCCATTTGATAAGATCATTGATAATCTGATTGTAGCCTTTACGTTCCTGTCTGTCCCCATACCCTTTTGACTCCCTTGTCAGTAAAGCATATATTTAATTTGGCCTTAAGCACATTCAATGACCCTACTTCCACTGCACTACGGAGAACAGTTTTCGATAAACTATTGATTCTCTGAAAGGAAAAATTTCTTTTACTTTCTATCTTAAATGGAAGACTCTTAATTTAAAACAAACAAAGAATACTGGTGAAACTCAGCAGGTCTGGCAGCATCTCTGGAGAAAGAAAAACAGAGTTAATGTTTCAAATAGGAGCCTCGAAGAACACAACAAGCCAGGCAGCATCTGGAGGAAAGGAGAAGTCAATATTTTGGGTTTACACTTCTTCAGGACTGAGGAAGGATAATACCGGAAATGTTGACTTCTCCTTTCCTCCAGATGCTCCTGGCTTGCTGTGTTCTTCCAGCCTCCTGTGTGCCTACCTTGGATTCCAGTATCAGCAGTATTTTTGTTTCTTAATGTTTCATGTCTGGTATGACTTTAGCACTTGTTCTGAACCAGTCTGACGCCAATATCAGTGTCCTCACTGAGGCAAACAACCCCAGTTTTGAGACAAGTGTTTATGGTCACTCAACTGTGTTGAATGGGCCATGTCATCCCCATACTTGATACAAGACAATTGTGAGCTTTGTCATGGTAAACAGTTTACAGGAGGACAGAAAAAAACATTTCAAAATTTTCCTCAAAGCCTTCTTGAAAAAATACACCAAGACTGCCCAACCTGGAAAAGAATCAGCCACAAAGTTGACAACTGTCTTGGGCATCACTGACAAGCCCAGCTGGAGGCGAAGTACAAACAATAGAAGGGGTGTGAGAAAAGCCAAGCATCTCACCCACCAGTTTCAGCAAATGCTATCTGACCCACCAATGGCAGGGTGTGGGGATCTGGTATTGGACTATTTAGTTACCTGAGGACCCACAACATCGAAGTGGAAGAAACTTACCCTCAACCTCGACGGACTGCCAAAGATAGAGACTGTCTGTGTTCAGGTCCAGTTGATTATTGCACTCATCAACTGAGCCTTGTGATCTTTTTCTAAGCGTATAGTAGATTCTGGCTCAGTCAAGCAACTTGTGTTCTTTGCAGATGCAGCATTCTTTCCTGTTGGAACTAGAGTCCTTTGTCAAGTGCTCTTTCAAAAAGGTCAAATCGATTATATTCAAAATTAATAATTCTGATAACACATTGTCCTGACACTACACTTCAGAAAGTACCTCCTCAGCTGTAATGTGTTTTAATAACAAATGAATTAGGAGCAGGGGTAAGCTATTTGAGCCTGGTCCACCTTTCTTAATAATAGCTGATCATCCTCCTCAATGCCATATTCCTGGTCTATCCCCATACCCCTTGGTGTCATTTATAAAAGAAATTTGTCAGTCTTCGAAATTAATATCTAGGTTTCTGCAGTACTCTGGGAGAAAGAATTCCAAACATTGTCACCTTCTGAGTATGACGATGATGATCAGAACTTAAAAGTTCTACGGACATTTTTAACTTTTAAGTGCAGAAGTATGTATATTTTCTTAAAGAGGGAACTGTTAATAAAACACTGCAAATCAAAATTCAGTGGTGTCTGACAAAGTCCTGTGAGGGGCCTAAGGAATCTCACACCTGTAAAGTGTCAGGAAAACATGAGAGAGAGAGAGGTGTAACAGGGTTGGGGGGCTATGATAAGGGGGTTGACTATTGTGCCCCTCTCAGCAGAAAGGTACGACTTGTGCTCTTCCAGAAATATTATATATAAATTGTTCACCCTGTTATGTGTGTGTGTGTCTGTTAGTGAACTGACATTCATGTGGAATATTCTGGGTTCAAGTACTAATTTGCTGTGAAGGTCACTGGTGAAGAACCACCCACTAGTCACCCCCCCTGTACTGCAGGTAAAAATGTGTTCTTTCTTTGGTGGAAGCCTGCTATTATGGAAAATAAAATGGTGCATACATAGTACATACGGAGGACGCAAAGTAGATGAAGTAATACATAGAAAGATAATACACAGAATATAGAGTGTAGAAAGGTAATTTATAAAATAGATGGAGTGTCCTAGGAAAACATAATGGCAGAAGTTAATCATGAATGTAATAATCGAAAAAGCACAATATCTTAGGGTAGAAAACCACTGTGGCTAACAAGTGAAGCAGAAGATGAGCAACCTTGAAGAGATAACAAAGGCGAACATAATTGGTCATACTGATAACTTTGGAAAAACATGATAACTGAGAAAAGCTAACATAATTGGTCATACTGATAACTTTAGAAAAACATGATAATTGAGAAAAGGTATAAAGAAGAACAGGCCCTGAGGGGCGCGGGCGATCTGAAAACTGCTTTCTGATTGTCACAGCTTTTACTTGCAAATAAAAGTTTACGTTATTGAAGACTTCTCTACGTCTCCTGGTGGTTCTCCACGACACTATCCAGCAAGCCAGTTCAGAGGAAAATAGGACAAAGAAAACAGAATTCTCTCACTTTGAGTGCTGCCAGCCAACCGCTGTAAACAGCAAACTGAACAAAATGGTTTCAAGTAACTCCAAAATTGACTGTTCAAGTAATAACATTCCATTATCACTTCTTCATCCACATTCATGTCTATATCCACAGCACATGTCATTTATTCAAAGAACTCCAATGGATTAGTGTAACATGGTCAAAAGTCACGTGATACCAGGCTATAGTCCAACAGGTTTATTTGAAATCACAAGCTTTCATAGTGCTGCCCCTTCATCAGGTGAAGTGAAGAGAGCACCCTGACACAAACTTTATAATCAGGAAGGTCAAAAGATCTTACAAATGGTGTTATGCCTCAACATGTTATCCCTTTCACAAAATCATGTTAACTCTGCCTGATTACCTTAATGTTTTTAAAATGTTGTCTATAATTAAAAAATATTATCCCTGATAATAGATTCTAACATCTTTCCTATGACTGATGTTAAGTACAACTGGCTTGTAGTTTCTTGCTTTCTGTCTTTCCCTTTTTGAATAAATCAGTTACTTTTGCTTCTCTTCAATTTAATGATACTTCTCCCCCAAATCAACAGAATTTTGAAAATTTAATACCATGCATCTACCATGCACTGGTCCTTCTTTGAAGATTCCAGGATGAAAGCCATCATTCTTCAGGGACTTGTCAGTCCATATCTCCAACAATTTGTGGATTATCACTTCCAATATTGCATTGAGGCTCTATCTCCATTCCATTTCCTGATTTATTGCTATTTTTGGGGACGTTACTTGTGTCCCTTATTGTGAAGACATCATGTGTATTTAATTCATTTGCCGCTTACCTTTGTGTAAGTAGATGTTTTATCTTTATGTTTGATGCTATATTTTAAACTTGTTTTTTAGTTAACTGTATATCCCTTGGAATTTTCTTCCTTGTTGCAATGTGTCTGTTCCGTGTATTCGGAAATATTCCCTTAAATGTCTGCCGCTATATCCCTACTGACCCATCGTTTAGCCTAATTGCCAGTTCACGTAGCTAGACTTCATGCCCACATAATTGCTCTTACTGCGTTTAAGTTTAAAATACTAGTCTTGGACGACTTCTCTCCCTCAAAGATGCCTGATGGGGATTGAAAAGCGTGATGTATTTTCCAACCAAGCTGCTCAGAGGTGTTTTTACACACCTCTGGAGCAAATGACACTTGAACCCTAGTCTTCTAGTTAAGGAGCACTGTGATGCTTCTTTCCCTTTCTTGACGAGTCCAATTGATTTCCCGCCTTCACTAAGGTGTCTGCCTACATTAACAGCAGCCTGGTCCTGCGAAAGCGCGCTCTCAAGGGAAAGGACAAGTCAGCTCACTGGCTTGATGGTTTTGATCTGCCTTGTTGTTGGTCGCCCAGCCTCTAGAGCTGCCTCCAACTTGCCGGAAAATTAACCCGCCCGCATGAATTCCGTTTCACTTTCCGAGGATGTCAGCGGATCTGCAGAACGTGCGCTGCTCATACTTTTCATCATTGTATCAATGTTTCGTTGTATTATTTAATTGATACATCAACGTTAGCTCTAGCAGTTAGCACATTATACTGACTGTTTTGAAAAGTAAAAAGAAAACGTTATTCCACTGACAGCTTCTCTAAGAGCACGGGATATAAAGGTTGGGAGCAAATTACTGCAGATGCTGGAAATCTATTGAAAACAGAAAATGTTGGACATGACAGCGGGTCAGGCAGCATCCGTGGATAGAAAGCAAGTTAACGTTTCGAGTCTAGATTGGGATTTCTCACAATAATTGGAAATTT
Source organism: Ginglymostoma cirratum (assembly GCA_024137785.1). NCBI lineage: Eukaryota > Metazoa > Chordata > Chondrichthyes > Orectolobiformes > Ginglymostomatidae > Ginglymostoma > Ginglymostoma cirratum. Next base: position 33,035,710 of record JAHRHZ010000018.1, read on the forward strand.
AGGGATGAAATACAGCCATAACCCGTCGAATACAAACAAAAAACAATACCCAAAAGATTTGCTTCAATTCCGCTCTCGAGGCGTGGCGCTTGAAATCAGGTTTGCACCTTAGCACCGTTTTAACGAAGGGAGACATTTGTTGATCCATTGGATGAGGGGGTAGGGTGCAGATGAAAGGCAACACCCTCCTACAAACACAATCAATAACCGGTGACACTTGACTTGCCGCACAGGGGTGATGTTTGTTTTGGAGAGACGCCACATCTGTCTGTCTGTGTGTCTGTCTGTGTGTGTGTGTGGTAGTGGTGACCGCCTACCTTCCAGTCACCGGCAATGGGCAGATCCAAGTGCAGGAACGGCCGCCTCATCTTCATGTTGGTGATCACCGCCGGCTTCTTCGTGGTCGAGCTGGTGGTCGGGCACCTGGGCAACTCCCTGGCGCTAGTGTCCGACTCCTTCAACATGCTGTCCGACCTCATCTCGCTGGTGATCGGCCTGGTGGCGGCCAGCCTCGGCAAGATCCGGAGGCACCCCCAGAACACGTACGGCTTCGCCAGGGCCGAGGTAGTGGGCGCGCTGGCTAACGCCGTCTTCCTGGCCGCCCTCACCTTCACCATCTTGGCCGAGGCCATCATCCGCCTCATCAGGCCGCAGAGGATCGACGACGTGGAGCTGGTGCTGATCGTCGGAGCCCTTGGGCTGGCGGTGAACATCATCGGGCTCATCCTCTTCCAGGACTGTTGCTTCCAGAAACAAGTCTCCAGCAAACCCACAGGTGCCCGAGGATTTCTAGCTCAGAAATAAAACACGAAGCTCCCCCGGGGCCAAGTGCCTTTCCCATTGACCACGTTGACTGGTTATACTGGGCTTGGTCAGTATCTGTTTCATTTAATTCATCAAAATACGCTCCCAGTCCAAATTACAGGCGATTGGGAACAACAACAGCAGGTGGACCAGTCACTGAATGAGGATTTATCACATTTTCTGACTGCTTGTCATTTTGCACCTTTTTTGTGTGTGTGTCAGTATGAACAGGCGTGACCTTTATTGTGTGATATTCAGTGCCGTGCATTATTGCCAGTCTGTCTTTAGAGCTCGTCATCTTTCATCTAATTTCCTAAGAAGATGTCTGATTATCGAATTTTTCTTGTGCGTGTGTTTTTTTTAAGGTTACTTGGCAACGGGTACCGGAGAACAAAGAGAAAACAAAGCGCCAGCAGCTGCATCAGCTTTAAATATTCGAGGTAATAACAATGGGCAGGAATGTTCCGGTCGCCTTGAGGCTGACTGCAGGTTGGGTCCTTAGATGCCTTTTAACTAAACGGAATGAGAACGTAGCTTCAGAATAGTATGAACGAAGGGCAATTTATCCCCATTCTCTTTTCGGATTTAATATAGACATAAACAGTACTGTGCATCTTGCACAGATCTTGCTGGAATAAACTCAAGAAAATGCGTTGAAATCCAGCAGGTCAGAAAGCATCTGTGGAGAGAAAGCTGACTTCAGGTCCAGTGACCCTGCTTCAGAATTGGGATTCTTATTGAGTTATAAATTGCCTTGGCATTGCCAAACATTGAGTCATAGAGCCATACAGCATGGAAACAAACCCTTCGATCCAACCAGTCTACACTGACCATGTTTTCAAACTAAACTAGTCCCACCTGCTTGTGCTTGGCCCATTTGCTTCCAAACCTTTCCTGCTCATGAACTTATCCAAATGTCTTTTAAATGTTGTAACTGTACCTGCATCCAGCACTTTGTCTGGCAGTTCATTCCACACACGAGCAACGCTCGGTGTTAAAAAAAATGCCCCATGTCCTCTTAAAATTTTTCTCCTATCAACTTAAAAATATGCCTTCTAGTTTGAGCACCGCCACAGTAGGGAAAAGACCCTTGTTGTGCACCTTATTTATGCCCCCAAAGTAGTTTTAAATGCCCAATATTAAAAACAAAAGCCTCCAATTCAGCACTATTTCATGTGAGGTTGTCATTGTCTTGCCACATCATAGGGCTGCACTGTCATTAGAGAGAGATGACTGATGGTGGTTTGAGAAGATAGCCCACCACAGTAACCTTAGTTGGCACAGAAATTGAACCCACCCTGTTGGCATCACTCTCCATTGTGCATCAACCATCCAGCCAACTGAACTAACTGGCTCACGGGACTATTTTGCACAGCGTTTAAAAAGATGCTTGTGAATCTCTGGTGTTTCTCCCAGTATGTGGGCGAGTGCATTGTATTTTAAAACAATAGGAGCTTTAGAGCTCTGCTGCTTAGCTGCAGTTTTAGTTGCCCACAATGTTTAATTGTTGCAAATCCTGAGAGCTTAAAGCTTAATTGTCACAACTGACTACTGTCAACAGCATGGAAAATCTGTTAGCTACGTCCATGAGAAATTTGATTTCCCACAAAATTCTATCATGATATGGTATTACCTATGTCTAATGTTCATATGTTTTCTCCAATGTTGATCTGAAAACATTGATGCAATCTTTCCTGAAGAATGAAAGGCAATCTCTTTGAAATGTATGATTCTGAGGGGGCTTGACAGGTTAGATGCTGAGAGGATATTTCCTGTCATGGGGGAATCTGGAACTAAGGGGTCTCCCATTTCAGTTGGAGATGAGAAATTTTTCAGAAGGTCATAAGCGTTTGGAATTCACTTTCTCAGTGAACAGAGAAGGCAGGGCTATTGGATGTAGTCATAGCTGGGTCAGACAGATTTTGATTTACAAGAGAGTTGAGGGTAAAAAACAGAGAATGCTGGAAAGTTCTGAAAGTTTGGCAGCATCTGTAGACAGAAAAACAGTTAACATTCTGAGTCCAAAACTCTCCTTTCAGAATTATTCCAAAGAAGAGTCAATAGACCCAAAATGTTAACTCCTTTTTCTATAGATGCTGATAGGCATGCTGAATTTCTCCAGCATTCTCTGTTTTTTATCTCATATCTCCAGCATCTGCTTAATTTAGCTTTTATTGTTGGGACTAGACAGGACAGTAGAGTTAAGGCTAAAGTCAGATCAGCCATGATCTTACTGAATGGCAGTGCAGGCTTGAGGGACATAAGAACATAAGAAATAGGAGCAGGAGTAGGCCACCTGGCCCGTCAAACCTGCTCTGCCATTCAATAAATCATGGCTGATCTTTCTGTGCATTCAGCTCCACTTGCCCGCCCACTTACCATAACCCTTAATTCCTTGACTGTTCAAAAGCCTATCTACCTTTGACTTACAATAATTCAACAAGGTAGCTTCAACTGCTTCACTGGGCAGGGAATTCCACTGATTCACAACCCTTTGGGTGAAGAAGTTCCTCCTCAACTCAGTCCTAAATCTGCTCCCCCTTATTTTGGGGCTATGTCCCCTGGTTCTAGATTCACACGCCAGTGGAAAGAATGTCCTGCTTCTATCTTATCTATTCCCTTCATTATTTTATATGTTTCTATAAGATCTCCCCTCCTTTTAGATTTCAATGAATATAGACCCAATCTATTCAGGCTCTCCTCTATCAATTCTGGAGTCAATGAACCTCCTCAGCACCCCCTCCCGTGCCAGTATATCCTTTCTCACGTAAGGAGACCAAAACTGTACAGAGTACTCTAGGTGTGACCTCACCAGCACCCTATACAGCTGCAACATAACCTCCCTATTTTTAAACTCCATCCCTTTGGCAATGAAGGACAGTATTCCATTTACCTTCTTAATTAGCTGCTGCACTTGCAAACCAACATTTTGTGATTCATGCACAAGGACACTCAGGCCCCTCTGCACAACAACATGCTGCAATTTTGTCCATTTAAATAATAGCCTATTTTGCTGTTATTCCTACCAAATGTGAGGAAGTCCTCACATTTACCAACATTGTACTCCATCTACCAGACCCTTGCCCACTGACTTATCCTTAACTTTGAATGTCCTCTGCACTCTTTGCTCTATGACTCAGTGTCATCTGCGAACTTTGACAGGCTACACTTGGTCCCCAACTCTAAATCATCTATGTAAATTGTAAACAATTGTGGTCCCAAACCACTGATCCCTGAGGCACACTGCTAGCCAACCAGAAGAGAACACTTGTTTATCCCCACTGTTTGCTTTCTATTAACTAACCAGTCTTCTATCCATGCTGTTAGATTACCCGTAACACTGTGCACCTTTATCTTATGCAGCAGCCTCTTGTGAGGCACCTTGTCGAATGTCTTCTGGAAATCCAGATACACCACATCCACTGGTTTCCCATTCCGTTGCGTTCATAATGTCCTCAAAGAATTCCAGTAAATTAGTTAAATTAGACTCAGTGGTCTACTCTTGCTCTTATTTTTTACGTTCTTATGGCTGTTTAGTTTGAGAATTAAATTTTAACAAGTTAAGTGGGACAAACTCTGGTAAACATTTAGAAGCCAGAAAACCACACCAGCCTAAGGTATTTACAATTCAAAGGCTTACTGGATAAATTCAAAGTTACAGGGTGAGAGTTATAAGTGGAAGGGGGCTTACTTAGCTAAAGACTAGATAAATAATGTCTGCAGTTTTTCCTGTAAAGGATATGTTACTTATGTGGCTTTTTGGAATTGAAGAAAGCTTTGGAACTGAAAGATAGTTTATTTCAATTTCTACCTGGGAACAGGCCATATGTGTCACATTGCTATGAAGATGGCTGTAGTGCAGCGGGATTGTATTTGAGTTTACCTCTGCAAATTAATGTAGTGCAACGCCAGCAGGACAAGACTAGTTGATCAGAAACAAAAACAGAAATTTCTGGAAAAGCTCAGCAGTGTCTGTGGAAAGAATTCACAGTTTTGGGATCAGCGACTCTCATTCAGAACTGAGGACTGGGTTGATGTTTGGAAAGCAGTTAAAATTTCAAAAGGTTAGTGTGCACTTATAATGAGTAATTAGGAAAGCTAATGAAATGTTATTGCTTATTATGAGCAGAGTAGAGAAAGAAGGGAGGTTACGTTTCAGTTATACAGGGCATTGATGAGACCTCCACTGGTGTACTACGTACAATCTTCATCTGCTTATTTAATAAGATTGATACACATTGAAAGAGGTTGAGAGAAGGTTTGGTAGATACTAATACCAGGAATGGGCAAGTTATCTTTATGAGGAAAAGTTGGACGGTCAAGGCTTATATCTGCTGGAGATTAGAAGAGTATGAGGCAACTTATTTAAGATCCTGAGGGGACTTAATGGGATGGATGTTGAAAGGGTGTTTCCTCTTATGGAGTATCTAGAACTAAGGGTCAATATTTGAAAACATGTGTTGCCCATTTAAAATGTACATAAGGAGATTTTTTTTGTGGAACTTTGGAACTCTTCCTGAACGGTTGGTGGAAGCAGGTCCCTTGAATATTTTTAAGGCAGAAGTATACGGATTCATGATAAGCAAAGAATGTGGAAAGAGAAAGCTTTTGGAGGGTAGACAAGAATGTGGAATAATCAGATCAGTCATGAACCTATTGAATTGCTGAGTAGTTTGATGGGCTGAGTGGCTTACTGTTGCTCCTAATTCATATGCCCGTAGATTGTTAAGTTTGACAGAAACCCATTGCATTACAAGCTTTGCCTACAGTAATCCAAAAATGCAGCTCAACCACGTTCTTAATAAACTTACCAGCTTCACTGCAAGGGTTATAGTTACACCACTGAATTTCTCTGTGAAGAAATTCACTTAGAATTGTAGCATCCCTACAGTGTGGAAACAGGCCCTTCAGCCCAACAAGTCCACACCAAACCTCAGAGCATCCCACCAAAACCCATCCCCCTATAACCCACCTAATCTACACCTCCTTGAACACTACGGGCAATTTAGCATGGCCAATCTACCTAACCCGCACATCTTTGGACTGTGGGAGGAAAGCAGAACACCCAAAGGAAACCCACGCAGACACAGGGAGAATGTGCAAACTCCACACAGACAGTCACCCGAGGCTGGAATCAAACCCGGGTCCCTGGTGCTGTGAGGCAGCAGTGCTAACCACTGTACCACCATACCTTTAATACTTTTCATAGTTTATATGCTCCATTTTGAGCTGTTCAATGTAAAAAGTGATCAGGTATAATTTTTTTTCTCTTTGTACTCTGGCAAATTGGAAGTAAATCCTTACCACAAAACGACTGTTCGGAATACAACTTTGCTTTTCTCTGGATTCTCCCTGCCATTTCTGATTCTATAAATGTTAAAACATATTGATTGAAAATTTCTGCCCTCTAACATTTCCTGAATTAAGTAATATCTCGCTGTAAAATGTTTCTAGAAGTGCCATTGGGTCTTGAAAACCTCATGCAAAAGGCCTTTATTCACATTCAAACATTGACTGTTATTTGGTTAGTCTTGCAGAGGGGTATCACAGCTAAACCTGATTCTGACTGGATCAGATATCCGTGCTCTCCTACAGGCATAAATTGATATCTATTCAGGAGTTAGAATCCTGGATGGTTTCTCAGGAAGTCAAGATTAATTATAGCCTCTATACCAGCATAGCAAATGAAATCAGCCAATTTAGCACAAACCAAGGATTATGACCTTGTTCTTTCTTCTTTGTGTGGGTCAGCTGCTCACTGGATTTTCAGCAATGGAATTTTTAAAATTTAATGTTAATAAGAAGGATGTTTTAAATTTCAGAGAATAGGAGAGGCCAGAACAACATTGTCTGTCTTACCATGATGATTGTTATTATGCATTTATTGCATGACTTTTTTTCAGTGCATGTCAAGTAAGGAGCAAGTAAAGGAGAAAAGTTGTTATGGCATTTTAAGATTAAAGTAACATGGTATTCTAACATATTTGACTTGGGACAGTCTAAACTGTTAACAACGCAGTGGCGTTGTAAGGTGTCACTTTTAAAGTGAGCTGTGAACCTCTTTGGGGAGTGTTCACTTGGCTTCCTGTATGCATTATCAATTTAATTAATTTGTTGCAGATCAATTGGAGGTGCTTACAATGTCCTCAAGTGCCTTCTTCTGTAACACCAGTGAGAAAAGCAAGTTGAAAGAAAAGCAGTTTGATACCAGTGGTAAAAATGAAACAGAAATTATTTTCTGATAATACGGTGAAATGTTTATACTTCAGATTGCTCAGGTGATAATTGTTGAAAGTTTTTATTAGAGTATTATACATTTAGTCCCTAATTTTTGCCATGACAGAGAACCTCCGCTCAGTGACAAAAATGGTTGATGATGTCAGAAATCTTACATCACTCCCCCCACTCTTGGTCCTGTGACGTTTGCTAAAGCAGCTGATCCTTTAAGTAATCACCTGCATATGTTCAGATTATTTGATTTCGGAATCCCTGGTGTCCGAAACCAGAGTGTGAAGATTAGATCTATTAAGAACAAATTTGTTTTAATTCATTTGTTTTGCATAGCAATGTATTATTTTGGAGTGACGAGATACCCCTGAGGATATGCTCCTAGGATATCGTGGGAATGGGGAGCAGGTACCCTTTGGGATTGTCAGCTATGGTGCAGATTATACATTCAGGTGTGTAAACTCCTTCGAATGTCCAACTTATCAAGACCGACATGTGTCAGGCTTTTAAACTGTCAACAAGTGCCAAGACCTTTCAAGAAGTGTTGAATCAATCAAGACCTGTCAAGATGTGTTTTACTAACTTCTCAATACAGTGTAGTTTGCAATATTGACATTTAAGAAATAAAGATTTATTTTGTTTCTTTTGTGTGCAGAGCTACTAGTGGATACCAGGTGATGTGGTGTGTTAGGTCAAGTGGGAAATGGTAATAGGGGCTATGAGAATCTTTTGGACATGGGTATAGGATCGTATGGGGGAATATGAGGGGGCAAGGCGGTATTACATAGAATGGGTTGGCCTGGATGGGAGTCAAGGATTTATGAGGGTTGAGGGCTCAATAAATACTTCCTATTTTATTGTTCATAAGATATAACTCATACTATATAGTAAATGGAGAAGCAAAATTTCATAGGTTCAAATTGCATATTCTCATTGCAGTTATATGAAATTCAAACCAGCTTATTTTCCGCTTCTCCACTTTTCTCAGTATCCTGGTGATTGAGCTTTTACAGAGGCTGGAAAGTTTTAGATTAAACTCCCATAATTTAATAAAGCAATATTATATGCTTTTGAGGTGATTAACATTACGGTCATATCCAGAAGTATGTACCTACTGTACTATTTGGGTGCAATACTTTCCCTGCAAGCTTTAGATTGGATGCCAATAGTATCTCTGAAATGCTGAGAATGCGAAAGCAGTTCCCTTCTTTGTTCATCTGCATGGAATTTGTATTTATTTTATTTTATGTTTCATATTTATTAGCGTAAGGTTTAATATTAATGGAAGGATGGAACATTTCTTCTTTGCAGAAAATAATACATTATATTCCCTGTTATTGTTTGGGAGGTGGTGATGTACTGGCATTGTCACTAGACTAGTAATGCAGAGCATCAGTCTAATGTTCTGGAGAATGTGCTTTCAGACCCCACTCTAGGAGATGGAGATGTTTAAATTCAGTACAGATCTGGAATTGAAAACTAACTTAATAGCAACTATGCAACCACTGTTCATTGCCATCAAAGCTTATCCATTTCACTAATATCCCTTGAGGAAAGAAAATTGTCACTGTTTCCTGTTCTGGCCTAAATGCACAGTGAATGACTGTCATCTACAGTTTGGACAATTAGGAATGGACAATAAATGCCGACTGCTATCCAGCAATGCTCACATTCTCATAAACACATTAAAAAAAACATCAAAAACTTAAATGCAATAACTTAATTAACACTTCAGTAAAGAGGGTGTGCTGCACTGTTAGCAGTAGTCCTTTATTCATTGATGTCCTCACGAGTCCTACGCAGGTAGGTCTAAAAGTCCTTCAGTACTACATAGTAACAACAGGAGCGTTTTCCGTGTTTTTGGGCCACTATTTATCCCTTAACTAACGTCACTAAAACAAATTACTTACTAATTAATCTCATGGTCCTTAGTGAAACAATGTTCTGGAAGCAGTACAGTAAGGAAGACTTTTCCTTAAAGTTATCTAAGGAATTGCTAATTAGTTTTAAGAATGTTTGAAAAAGACTCAGAAGTTGGCATGAAACTCAAAGGGATGGTTTGAGGTTTCTTGGATCATAAGAAGTACTTGTCTATGTGTGTGACGATGCTGTCACTATAAAAGGGTTATTTTGTTTTGTCCTGTTTTTGAAGAGATGTTGTAAAGGCAGAGGAACCGAAGTGGTTCCTGGAGATGGCTTAAGTCAATAACTTATGAGGCCTTCAGGTTTTTTTTAAAACAGTTGTAACAATGGAAGGGGAGTGGCCAGTTTGCACAGATCAGGCTTTCTAGTCTTTTAGCTGTAGCAGTCAGAAGCTGTTTGGGTCCCAGAAGGGTTGGAGCTTCAGAAAATGATTCCTAGCTGCTACTTTCTCTGAAATCTCTCTAGATATTGTTTCGTCCTGTATTGACGAACTGCTTGTAAGAACCTGTGTCTGAATTTACCTTTTTGCCAAGGGGTGTGTTTATTGGATGTTACTATATTGGAACAGTTAATTAATAATAGGTACCGTATCAATTATTAGGTTAAGTTTTCCAATAAAGTTATTCTGTATTCCTCTTTCTTTTGTTCGTATTTTAACAATAGTGTTTAAATGAATTGTGTTTTGCTTAACATCGAATAGTTTGACCAGTCGCATGACATCTGGAACACACTTCACATTTACCTCTAAAGTAAAAAATTAGGGTCTAGGCTACCTTCTTACAATATTTTGACGAGGTCTGGTGTTGTCCATAACATGTGCCCTAGCAATGCTTGATCTGGCAGCAGTGCCAGCAGGAAGGAAGTGAAGATGCAAAGGCCATTTGGCCAATCACAGAGAAGATAAACAAAGAAGCTACTGCTGTAAAGAAGACGGTGAACTGGAAGTAGAAGGTGACTGCTACACCAATTCAGAAACAAAGTGAAAGTGGACAAAAAGAGGAACACATTGAATTATTGTAAGAAGAAAAAGCAAATGTCTCTCAGGAAGAGGTCAGTTTTTCCGAATGGTAAACAGGGAGATGGATGCTATTGGAGACACTGTGAGCTGGTTAAAAAAGGACGAGAATCTGGACAGTTGTTTAAGTAGGTTGGAGTTATGTGTTTTACCAGAAGTGGCCAAACCGTAAACTAATATGTTATTGGTGTATTGGTTGGAAATAAATTCTGGAAAATTATATCATCAAGGCTGTTGTGACCTGAAAGAGAAAAAGTTAACAGAAATGTGCTATGCTAATGACAATTATGAACTGCAAAAGTGAAATCTGTTGGTGGATAGGACTCCTAGCATATTCTGCTTGATCCAAGAATAGCAAATAGGGGAAGCAATGGCCTCATGGTGTTATCACTAGACTATTAATTCAGAGACCCACATAATGTTCTGAGAACACGGGTTTGAATTGTGCCATGGCAGATGGTGGGATTTGAATTCAATAAAACCAAAAAATCTGGAATTAAGTGCCTAGTGATGACCATGATGATTGTCAGGGAAAGTCCTCTCTGGTTCACTAATGTCCTTTAGGGAAGAAAACTGCTGTCCATACCTGGTCTGGCATATATATCACTCCAGACCCACAGCAATATGGTTGACTCTTAACTAGCCTTATGCACAAAAGGGATGAGCAATAAATGCTGGCCTAGCCAGCGATGTCCAGAGTTGTTAGGGGGAGTGAGACAGATCATTATAGCTGGATAAGATATAACTTTATTTTATCCATTATTCAAAATTATTTTATTTGAAGCATGATTTTTCTGTTGATTCATGTTTAATTTGCTTTGTTCTGTTTCATGCAAAAGTTGCAAAAATTCAAAGTAGGTCTTGTCAGTCATTTATCATTCTGAGGGTCCTTTGTAGCTTTGGTTATTTGGTTTTTCCAAAGGGATGTAATCGGGATTTCCGGTGTGCAAATTAACTGCAATGACTAGACATCAAAATTACTTGGTTGGCTATAAAGCAGTTTCTGATTTCTTCAGCTTATGAAGGAGTTAAATAAATACAATTTTTTTTAATTTTAAAATTTACAACCGCAGAATAACGTCTCCTATTGCAATATTTCCATTCCATGAGGCTTTATTGCATTAGTGATGCTAATTTAAAAAGAGTTGTGTACGTTTGGAACAGAACATGGAAATGAGAAAAGTAATGATAATCTCAGATATAAAAGAGCAAGAGGATGCTGAACATTTTTGAGCTGTATTGTCCAGGGAGAAGTTGTTTGAGTAAACTTCTCAATGAGGTATATAAAATATTTAATGCCATTGTAAAGTAGGTCCATAATATTATTTCAGGGCAATAGGATCAGAGATCATGAACTTAAACAGTGATTTCATGAAATCATGAACTTATGTTTTAGGAGCTTCTTTTAAAAGGTGAATAATCCAGTAAGTGTAATATTGGATAGATTTGAAGTTCAGGGCATGCTGGATTGCAAGGGTGAGTTGGCAGGAATGGAGTGAATCGTTGAGTAGTGTGGAGTTCCCTTTTAGGAGATTCCTGCACACTTGATACAAATGCAGTACGCCGATTTCTGTGAACAGCCAGAGTTTATTTAAGCAAGTACAAGCTTCTGGAGGATCATTTAACAATCTTTGCAGGGCTTGCGGAGCCGTGTCAAGCGATGCTCCCCAATAAGGGAACCGTCCTCCCTTTATATAGGATTTTACATCACAGTCAGTCATGTATGCAAGATACAGTTTTTACTTCCCCATAGTCATATGCCTAGCAACAGTGATAGTACATGACTTAATCACCTAACATTAGAAGCAAAGGTCGGCCACCCAAAAACAATGTGTACAACTAGACAGTTCCTCACTTCTCAATCGCCGCTGTAGACAGTTCTGTATCTTTTTAGCCTTAGTTCAACGTTTACAGAGAGCAGAGTATAATTAGATTGCCACATTTTGTCTGCGAGACAGAGGCGCCCACGGCGCAGCTTAGCACCTAATTTCTTACATGTCAGCAGAACAAATATTACCCTTTTAACATTTCAGTAGCACATGGGAGACTCAAGAATTGAAGTGCATCAGACGATGAAGTTAACACAGCCAATGCAATGCTCAGTAATTTCTGAGTTTCCCGATCAATTACATTCAACAGGCAAGGTGATTGCCTGCATGATTTGGTATCACCTCTAAATGTTGAAAGGGAAACGGACAAGTTGAAGAAATTGGGAACTAATGGGAAGAAAGTGGGAGATTGGGATCCATACCAAATCTAATAACTGACAATGGCTTTGATTCAGTGATACTTTTCTGGATGTGCCATTGGGAGCTGTGAGAACCTGGAGGGAAATATTATTCCCAAGTGATTGGGAAATACTGACTGCGAACATCAAGAAGGCACAGTTGAAGACGGCAGGAAGTGAGCAATAGGTGCAGGATGTCACTGTCATGGATATAATGTAGGAAAGGGTGCAATGATGGCCATTTGGCCACGTAACTAGATTTTCTATGAGGTGCCACCAACCACATTTAAAATGAGTATCCTTTGACTCCAATTAGCCAGCAGTTGCTTTGCTGCCAGGTATGTTGCTGCAGATCAGGATTATCACAGCAGCTGCCTGGAAATCCAACACCCTCCTGAATTAAGATCCTTTTGTGGTTGCACACCAGTTATATTTGATGAACACTCTTGACAATATATGGGTGCTCACATCGCTAATTGTGTACATGCTAGTACCTTGCACGTGTGGGAAGCCACTCAGAGCTCAGACAGAGATAGTGTCATCATAGGTGAAGTTGACATAATTGTCAATCCTGGCAAACAAGCCTGTAGTTGGCTGTCTTGTGCAACAGCACTCTGCTGACTGTGAGATCCCACGTACCTCTCTAGTTGAATCCTGGAAGGATCTAAAGGCAAACAAAGGAAGAGGGATGTGTTGATTTTGACAGCCAGTGGGTGGCCCCCTCATCCACTGAACAACACAGCTTACTCCAGCAGGTTGCAAAAGGTTTATCATCACCTGACAGGATACCTTGACCTCCTCAAAGACAATGGCAGTATTTTAACATGGAAAGGAAGCTTATTCTCTCCCTGCAGTCTCTATGTAAATAGTCTGGTCTCCAGAAAGCTGCACCTGTCTACTGATCCACTCTGTATTGTGGGGCAGCAAGTCTGTTTCTAGAGCAGCTCCTGCTGCTCAAGATGCTTCTGCTGGTGCTCATCTTGGTCCTCATTTACATTCTAATACAACGTGGCTTCAGCAGATTCCTTGCTAAAATGATCGATCGGAGTTCTAAAGTGCAGAGCAGACTTCCAGTGTAAGTGGCATCTGCAAAGTACTCTCTCAGCATAAATACTGTGTACAAAACTCTTCCCTCCAAGCAATAGAAAAGCCCTGAGTGTTAAGTATGTATTAGCATTTTTTCTTGCCATGGCTTCAGCCCCTTCAAATACTGCTTTCTTCTTGCTTTGCTTTCACTGGCGATTTCCAAAAAGCCCAGGAACCTGAGTTAAAGTCCAGTATCCACATAAGTATTGCTGCAGCTGAGAAGTTAACATAATGAAATTAACATCCCGTCTCCCCTGAGGGAACCTGCATGCCCAAAACTGCAATAATATGTGGAAGTCAAATGGTTGGACCAGGCATTTAAGATTGATTCTTGTTTTGGCTGAAATATCTGGCTCCCCCTGCCATCGTACCCGAACCCAAAACCACATACTCGCCCATGTTAAAATTCCATTCTTCGTATGAGTTAAAAATGGGATTGGATGGTAGACTGGCAGTGTACCAGAGGGACTTGCTTCAGTGAGTTCAGATAGTCTTTCCTAATCTGTTACATTTTTATACGCGCAGCATTGGGGTGAAACCATGCCAGATCAGAATTACGTGATGGACCCAGTGAATGGACCCAGTTTAGATTATCACCGTTCACCGTTATAAACTGATTTTCTTGTATATTATAATAATGAAATCTCTCATAAATACCTCTCTCCTAGGTGTTTTTCTACACGTAATGGGTGATGCATTAGGATCTGTGGTCGTGGTCGTCGCTGCTACTATATTCTATGTGCTTCCACTTAATGAAGATGAATTCTGTAACTGGAAATGCTATGTAGATCCGAGTATGACAATCGTCATGGTTATTATTGTTCTGTCATCTGCTTTCCCACTCATGAAAGAAACAGCCATTATTCTGCTCCAGATGGTACCCAGGGGGGTCAAACTGCATGATTTTGGTAAGTAAATCATTTTACTGTGTACGCTTAATTAACGCATGTTATGAATTGGAGTTCTTGTTAAGGTTGGACAAGCATATCCCAACCATAAGGAAAAATTACTTTTTATAACTTGGGTTTAATACTTCGTGCCATATTTAGTCTGCGTCAAGTTGCCTGACATTAAACTAGCTCAAAGAAACTTTGAAGAAATATTCTGAACAAAATGCAGTTGACTTGATACCTGTCTCACCAGAGATGACAAAGTGAACAGGAACATGAAGTTGTATGTTTAATACAGTCTTATTTTTCAAATTAAACACACGCAAAATTACCATGATCGTCAAAGTCAACGCAGTTGGAGCTGGAGGAACACAGGAGGTCAGGCAGCATCAGAGGAGCAGGAAAGTTGACATTTCAGTTTGGGACCCTTCTTCAGAAATAGGGACAGGGAAAGGAGCTGGGAATTAAATGGAGGAGGGGTGGGGCTGGGGAAAGGTAGGTGGCATGGCGATAGTTGAATGCAGGTAGGCAATAGTGAGGATTGGTCAGTGGGAAGGGTAGGGTGGATAGGTGGGGATGAAGATGGACAGGTTGCGTCAGGTCAAGGAGGCGGGGATGAGAGGGAGGGTTGAATGTGGGATGAGACTGGGGGTGGAGAGATTTTAAAACTGGTGAATTCCATTTTTAGACCATTGGGCTGTAGGCTCCTGTGGTGGAATATGAGGGGTTGCTGATCCAGTTTGTGGGTGGTGTCATTGTGACACTGGAGGATGGACATGTCACCCAGGGAGTGGGAGGGGGAGTTAAAATGGTTGGCGACTGGAAGGTGTTATCGTTAGTCGCATACAGAGTGCAGATGCTTCACAAAACGGTTTCCAAGTCTTCACTTGGTCTCATCGATGTAGAGGAGGCCACTTCGGGAGCAATGGATACAGTAGACCAAGTTGGAGGATATGAAAGATTTGTTTTTGGGCCTTGGATGGAGGTGAGGGGGGAGGTGTAGGGGCAGGTGTAGCACTTCCTGCAGTTGTGGGGAAAGGTGCCGGGTGTGATAGGGTTAGTGGGGAGTGTGGAGTGGATGAGGAAATCGTGGAGATAGTGTTCCCTATGAAAGGCAGATAGGGGTGGGGAGGGAAATATCTCTTTGGTTGTGGGGTCGGATTGTAGGTGGCGGAAGTGGCGGAGAATGATACGCTGAATGTGGAGGTTGGTGGGGTGGTATGTAAGGACCAGGAGGATTCGGTCTTTGTTTTGTTGGGGGGAGGGGTTGTGAGGGCAGAAGTGCAGGAAACGCAAGAGATGCAGTTGAGGGCATTTTCAATCACCAGAGGTGGGAACGTTACGGTCCTTGAAATAGGAGGACATCTGGGATGTCCGTGAGTGGAATGCCCCATCTTGGGAGCAGATGTGGCGGAGACAGAGGAATTGGGAGAAGGGGATCGCATTCTTGCAGGAAGTTGGGTGAAAGGAGATGTAGTCCAAGTAGCTATGGGAGTCGGTGGACTTGAAATAGAAGACAGTGTTGAAGAGGTTACCGGAGATGGTGACAGAGAGGTCCAGGAAGGGAGGGAGGTATTGGAGATGGTCCAGGTGAATTTGAGGTTTGGGGTAAAAGGTGTTAGTAAAGTTGATGAACTGTCCAAGTTCCTCATGGGAGCATGAGGCAGCGCCAATACAGTCAACGATGTAGCGGAGGAAGAGGTGGGGGTCGTGCCAATGTAACAGCAGAAAAGGGACTATTCCATGTATCCTACAAAGGGGCAGGCATAGCTTGGGCCCATGCAGGTGCCCATGGCCACCCCTTTAGTCTGTAGGAACGGGGAGGAATTAAAGGAGAACTTCTTAAGGGTAAAGACGAGTTTGAGTAAGTGGATGAGGGTGTCGGTGGAGGGGCTACTGGTTGGGCCTGCAGGAGAGGAAGAAGCAGAGTGCTTTTAGGCCATCCACATGGGGGATACAAGTGGACAGGGATTGGATGCCCATAGTGAAGATAATATGTTGGGGGCCAGGGAATTGGAAGTCTTGGAGAAGGTGGAGGACGTGGGTGGTGTCCCGGACATAGGTGGGGAGTTGCTGGACCAGGGGGAGAAAACAGAGTCGAGGTAAGTGGAGATGAGTTCAGTGGGGCAGGAGCAGGCAGAGACAATCGGTCGGCCGGGGCAGCCGGGTTTGTGTATTTTGGGATGGAAATAGAAACGGGCGGTGTGGGGTTGGGGACCAATGAGGTTGGAGGCTGTGGGTGGGAGGTCACCTGAGGTGATGAGGTTATGAATGGTCTGAGAGACGATGGTTTGGTGGTCAGGGGTGGGGTCACGATTGAGGGGACGGTAGGAGGAGGTGTCGGAGAGTTGGTGCCTGGCCATGGTGATGTGAAGGTCAGTGCGCCATACCGATACTGCGCCCCTTTTATCCATGGGTTTGACGGTGAGGTTAGGGTTGGAGCAGAGGGAATGGAGGGCTGCACGTTCTGTGGGGGAGAGGTTGGAGTGAGTGAGGCGATCGATGTCATGATAGCAACTGGAGATGAAGAGGTTAAGGGAAGGTAAGAGGGTGGAGTGTGGTGTCCAGAAGGATGAGGTTGTTGGAGGCAGGAGAAGGGGTTTTGTGGGAAAGGGAGAAGTAGAGGGCTTTTGGGCCACCTGCATGGAAAATACAGGTGTACAGGGATGGAATGCGATCCCTTACTCCCAATTCCTCCACCTCCGCTGCAAGATGGAACGTTTCACTCCCGGACATCTTAGATGTCCTCCTATTTCAAGGACCGCAACTGCCCCCCTCATCGGTGAGACCAAGCGTAGACTCGGAGACCGTTTCGTGGGGCATCTGGGCTCTGAACGTGATAAACAACATCTTCCAGTCGCCATCCATTTTAACTCCCCCTCCCACTCCCTGGGTGAAATGTCCATCCTGGGCCTCCTCCAGTGTCACAATGACACCACCTGCAAACTGGAGGAACAACACCTCATATTCTGCCTCGAGAACCTACAACCCAATGACCTAAACATGGAATTCACCAGTTTTAAAATCTCCCTACCCCTGGCCAACCCTCCCTCTCATCCCCACCTCCTTGACCTGACGCAACCTGTCCATCTTCATCCCCACCTATCCGCCCTACCCTTCCTGCTGACCAAACCACACTACCGCCTATCTGCATCCACCTACTTTTCCCCAGCCCCACCTATCCTCCTTCCCACCTCCTTGACCTGACACAATCTGTCCATATCGTCTCCCACCTATCTGCCCCACCCATCCCACTGACCAATCCCCACTACTCCCTACCTGCACTCAACCATCACCATCCCACCTACCTTTCCCCCGCCCATTTCCCCTCTCTCTATTTCCCAGCTCCCTTCCCCCTCCCCATTTCTGAAGAAGGGTTCCACCCCAAAATGTCAACTTTCCCGCTCCTCTGATGCTGCCTGACCTGCTGCGTTCGTCCATGTGCAACTGCGTTGTCTCTGACTCCAGCATTTGCAGTTCTTTCTATCTCCGATGATCAACAGAGTGATCACCTCAAATTCCACAGTAATTTTGTTTCAAAATTGCGAGGATACGTTCTTAGCTGTATTTATATTAATTTAACAACTTCCAGTTCAGCAGTCGCTTTAAAGGACTACATTATATCTCATGTTTTGTGGCCTAATTATTAGAATGCCTGAAAAAGTTGCAAAAGCATGGGCCTGAAATACCACAGGGAGGTTTATGCATAATTCCAATGGGGATTAAAAGCTCTGCCAAGAGTGCATTTAGCAGTGATCTGTTGGAAAGAGAATAAGCAGGGAAATTCACCATTAGTTTGCTGTAACAGATATCTGAGAATTAATAGTTTTTCTTTCCTTACAAATTTCTAGTGTCCACGCGAATTGTTATTGAAATTTCAAAAGCTTGTCATATAACACACATTCCAGTAATTAAACATGTGTGCAGCACTTTAGTGCCAGACTCAAGGAGGTACTAGGTCAGGTGACTCAGTCAGCTTGGTCAATGAAGTGGATTTTAGGTAATATCTTAAAGGAGGAAAGCAAGATACACAAATCGAAAAGTATTTCAGAGCTTGGTGTGGGCGTGAGCAACAGTGGAGTTGTAGGCAGCAACACCTGAATATGGAGTGATAAAAATTAGGGACACTGAAGAGGCCAGAATTAAGTGATCCCAGGGTTGTGCAGCTGCAGAAGATTGCAGTGATATCAAGGAGTGAGTCCAAGGAGGGGTTTGAAAGTAAAGATAATAATTTAAATTAAGACTCCATATGCACATACATTGGTACAGAGACTGATGAGTGCCAGCCTTTGAGAAACCTCATGGCACATCTCTGATTCACTTGGAGGGCATTTCTGCACTTCAGTGCTGCACTCGGGTTGCACTGGCAATGATTATTGTAATGTTGCAGCGTGGACTCTGTGCTCAGGGACATGAACCAGCTCAGGGACTGGACCAGGCTGCATCTCTGGGCTGTTGTTTAGTGGCTGTCATAGCACTCGCTCACTCTGAGCCTACCTGGATGTTTGCAACACCCCCCCGCCTTGCATTGGTTTTTTTTGTGCTTTGCCTCCTCAGCCAGTGCCTTGTCATTTTGTGTAAGAATTGTCATCGTTGCCAGCTGGTTTCAAAGGAGATAGCCTTTCCCAGCACTGTGAGTCCAGGACAGCCTCTGATATCAGGTCAAAACCTGTGCGTAACGGCTGAGGAGCCAAATGACAGGCAATACAATCCTGACTCTTTCTGTCCCACTGTGGACTATTTTCCTCCGAGAATGAGACAGAGAGAGGCAGATACTATGGAAGGTAAAATTACGGTGGCACAGCTATTTCTGTTCATGCAGATGAGGAGGTGTCATGAGCAAGTAAGTAGGCAGTGCAGAAGGCATGCAGTGTTCGTGGTGCTGAGGGCTAGGTTGGGTGAGGGAAGGATGTAGAGAATGAGCCATGGTGGGAAGTGGGTACAGTAACAGAGATAGAATAAGTGTGGGGGTATTGGAAAGATGATGATGGACCTTCCACCTACAGAGCTGGACATTCATTCAGACACCCGAGACTGCTTCAACCTGGGTGGAGCAGGCTGGCGTGGTCTGGTGTCATGGCCTCCCCACTACTGGTACTGGGGAAAAGGAAGTCCCGCACCTGCATCACCCCATCCAGAACAATCTCCAGGACCCTGCCCTCAAATTGAAGCACCAATTTTTCCTTGTCTGCCATATCTGGGGTAAATGTCAGGAACCATGCAGGGCAGCCCCAGACTGACAGTGCTTGTCCATGGGCTTTTAGAGATGGCATCGGCGCAAGAGATGCCGGTGAATTCCAGGATATCTGATGAGTGGTGAGTTGTTCTGGAAACTTGTGTGTGCAGTGGAAATCAGACATGAGAGATGTCATGGAGTAGAAATTAATGAGGTGATTTGGTAAGACTTTTTAGAGATTTTACAGCATGGAGAAAAGGCCCTTCAGCCTTTCATGCCTAAGTTAGGTATCAAACATCTATGCATCTTAATCCCATTTTCCAGCACTTGGCCTGTGGCCTTGAAAGGACTAGTTGGGCAAGAAAACCCGCAAGGCCTCGCAGCGAGAAATCTCCAAAAAAAGCTCAACACAACTTAGGCAAAATTTTTAAAAATTGAATTTCAGTCCTTTGTTTCCTCTAAATAAGAAGATTAGTAATTGGTTTTCTTGATTATTGGGCATCTACTGCCTTAAATCACACTTATTGGACGATGATGATATAAACCATGTCATGCAAGCTTTAGCTTTGGTAGGGTCTTATATTTTAGTGCTACCTTCACAAATTTAGGGGCTTTTTCTGAAATGCTCTGCTGGGGTTTGGCATTCCTTTGTGACTCAATAGCTTCTGTGGTTAGGGATATACTGAATGCTTTAAGACTCCTGTGCTGCCGTGGTAGTGTCCCTATCTCCAAGCAAGGAGGCCTGGGCTCAAGCCACACCTTCTCCAGAGGTATCATGTCACACCTGAACAGGTTGTTTAAAAATATCTACAGTGAATGCTTTAGGGCTGTGGTGGCACAGTGGCAGTGTCCTCGCTGCTGAGCTAGGAGATTCTGGGTTCAATTTCCAGCAGCATGTGATAACGTATCTGAACAGATTGTTTAGGAAACTGTCTATTCTGAGTGCTCTGGGGTTCCTGCGACGCAATGGTGATGCAACACCTCCTCTGTTGCAGTATAAATTATTGGTTCTGTTACTTTTCATTTCTAATGTGTGAAAGACTATCTAGATTGACTTCATGTCTCTCTCTAGCAATATTTGCTGGAAATCTGCAAAGACCAAAAAAAATCCACAATGACCTGCAGATCAGGCAGCAGAGTAGAGAAAGAAACAGAAGTTAATGTTTTCGGTCAATAGCTTTTCATCACACCTGGGTGTTGGAGATGTCAGTTCTGGAGGAGAGAATGTTTTTCTTTGTTCAGTCACTTGGTTCCAATATTAAGTAGTCTGAGATCAGCTACTTTACATGGCCACCTGAAGACTGGATTCACAAACAGATTCACAATTATTCAACATTAAATTCATAATTATTCTAACCCAAACAGATTCCAAGTAAAATTCAGCAAGTCTGGCATCATATGTGTAGTAAGAAATAGCTAATGTTTTGAGTCAAGTGATTCTCCTTTGGAACTGCTTCATTCTGAAGTTTTCTGTTACAATGTTGTCTCTTTTTGAATCATTGCCATCAATCATTCTACTGCTGTATCTGACTGAGTGAAATTGTGCCAAGGAAGGACCACTTCTGTACTTTTCACTCTACTGTTTCCAGTTAGAGGCAGGATTGAGCTTTCCCAAATGAAATGTTTTGGAGCTTTATATTGGGGAAATAGGAGGTCTTCCTCCCAGCAGCCTCAGCAATTAGATCATGCGATTCATAGAAGTGAAAAAATATTGCACTTAATCCACAGCGAGCTGCTTTAAGACTACAGTTAATTCAGTGATGGATGTTCTTGGGTTAATTTTATTTGATAAAATATAGAGATAGTTAGATTTCAGGTAGTTCAGATATTTGCCATTTTCCAATCAAGATGAGGCAGAATAACAGCACAGCGCATGGGCTCCTTAGGCCCAGGAGCATGGACCTTGTCCGCACTGTCTGATTTTCCATTTTTTTTCTTCTTTCTGTACTTTTGTTTCAACTTTCACCTCACGTAGTTTCTTGTGGAGAGCTCAGACAGCATCAAGGTTGGAGACTGGGATTTGTTACCGGCGGCAGTGAGGGGAATCGTGTTTGTGCTCGTGGCGGTGGCGGCAGAGGAGGCGGGATTGTGTTTCCGGCGATAGTGGAAAGGGGCGAGTTTGGGCCTAGTGCCTGCAGTGCGGGACCTGGCAGATTCAGCAGCAGCCATGTTTCCGAGATCGGCTGAGATCGGACTCATGGTGACAGTGTTGGCAGTACAAAGATGCAGCAAAGAATGGTGACATGGTTCTAGGTGGCAGCATGGCGAAAGAACTCATGGCTGGTTGTCTGCTTCGTGCTGGTGATGGTCTGGGTGGATGAGGCCAGTTCCAGGCCGATGGCTAACCATTTAAGATGGACTGAAGTGGTCAACTTTTAACTTTATTTCCTTATTTTTCTACCTTTATACTCTATATTTGGTTTATTTCTGTGTTTTAAGATGGTGCGGAGAGCAGCGACACTATACAACACTTTTAACTGTATTTGTAACAAATACACATGACACTAAATACATTAATCAATTTCCAAGACAGCAGGTTACATATTCAACATGTTCTGAACCCCTGGCGATAGTGGGTATGCTGCAGCTGACACACAGTTCCAGCCTTCACTTTATTGTTCTAAAGTAAACATTAAAATCAGTCCACAAGGACATATGTTCTTTCGAGTCCTGTACTTCGATGACTTAAATCGACTCCTGCCTTCTGTGCCAATTTACTTGTATTAAGAAGCTCGTTTGATCCAGCTGAAAATCTGCCTGACCTTTTGTCACAGCAGCCTGTGCCCACAAAACAATAGAAATGCACAAATATTGGCATGTTCTTGTTAAGAATAGTTGAAATTTTTTAACCGTAATTTCTTCTTACTTGAAATTGCTTCTACTATTATTATTGATGCGTTTCACTCTGTGTGAGTTAATTGCCTGTTGGGCGTGCTGCCGATATAGATATGAATAAAGAACGCAAGGCGAAAGATGAACCAGATTATCAGTGATTTGAATAATCCAACTTTTCAAAAATAGGTAGGAAAAGCTGCTTGCAAAACAGTTGGAAAAACAGACAATTGAACCAGGGGCCTTATTTATTCAGCCAGGACTGTATTTGCAACAATGAAGACTCATGCAAGTGTTGTGAACTTGGGTAGCATACTTGTGGATTGGAAGGCAGGATGTTAGAATTTAGTGTTTGTAAAATATTGATGTTTATAAAATGAAATGGAGGGGGGGGTGGAAAGCAGTGTGTGGTCCCTTTAAAAAATGATGTGCTTTTTCTAAGGTTGTAGATTAAAAAAAAATCTGTGGGCAGCTTGTGTGTTTGTAGGTGCGCAGAGCGTCTGAATTGTAACATTTGTATCAACAGGCTGCATGGTTAGCAAGCTAAGCCGCAGTTTTGTTTTGTTATCAAGACAACCAGTTCTGATTTTAGCCAATTAATTTAAACCAGGCAGTTAGATACTAAAAACCAATTAAATTTTAATCTGATCGTTTTGACAACATAAGACCAATCCTGTTGTAAGAAATTAATATGTCATCAAGGATACAAAAGACGGGAACAGTTGCAAAATCAACAAAGAGCGAACTGCAATCTGCTAAGAGATTGAGAACGCCCTCGACTGCATCTCCCGCATTTCCCGCAACTCATCCCTCACACCCCGTCCCTGCAATAACAACCAAAAAAGAATCCCCCTCGTCCTCACGTACCACCCCATCAACCTCCGGATCCAACGCATCATCCTCCGACACTTCCGCCATCTGCAATCCGACCCCACCACCAAAGACATTTTTCCCTCCCCTCCCTTGTCTGCTTTCCGGGGGGACCACTCCCTCCTTGACTCCCTTGTCCGCTCCACACTCCCATCCAGCCCCACCACGCCTGGCACTTTTCCCTGCAACCGCAGGAAGTGCTACACCTGCCCCCACACCTCCTCCCTCACCCCAATCCCAGGCCCCAAGAAGACTTTCCACAT